>BLSH010175350.1:433665-443845 GCA_018402905.1 Glandirana rugosa | reverse complement strand
AATGAAAAACCAGGGGATATTGGTCGAGGTGCGTCATACCCTTAGGTGTTAGCCCAGTGCGTGCACCAGACTGGTGCGTGGGCAGTGTGATTGAATGTCAGACCACGTGCGTGACCCGATTGTGGATTCCCATACTGCGTGGAGCTGGTTATAGGGGACCAAAAAGTAATCTATTCTTGTATAGACCTTATGTGGTGCCGAATAGAAAGTGTAGTTCCGTTCGCTCGGGTGGTGTATGCGCCATATATCAATTAGTTGGGCGTTATGCAAGGATTGGGCTATCCATTTGCGAAGTGTCAGGAGACAGAGGATGCCCCAGAGGAGGTGTCAATATCGGGAGCCAAAGGAATATTATAGTCACTGCCCAAGATCAGTTGACCATCCCTAAAGTCTGACAATTTATCCAGAGTCCGTCAAACAAAAACGTCCTGGTGTTCGTTGGAGTGTAAATCGTCGCAAAAATCGTCACAAATGCCATTCGTGTCCCGCCGATTAGTCCCTTGACAAAGACGAAGTCCCCCCCCCCCAGCCACTAATGTCCCTTGACAAGTCCATGGTATCTTATTTGATATAAGGATAGATACTCCTCTCGATTTAGTCTTGTTAGTCGAGTGGTAGGCCAGAGGGTAAAATCTATTTTTGAGGATGGGCAATTTGTCATTCCTAAAATGAGTTTCTTGGATAAAGGCAATGTCTACCTGGTGTTGTTTCAAGTCATTAACCACTTGCCGACCGCCAACCGCAGGTTGACGGCGACAAGGTGGCTCAATATCGCAAACCGCCGTCATGCGACGGCGGCAGCGATATCATGCACTGTGAGCGTGCGCGTGTCGCCGGAGGCGCGCCCGCGCGCTCACTGTGTTCGGGGGGGGCAGGGAGCGGGTGCGGCGGCCTCCCCCACAGTGAAAGAACGGAGGTCCGTGTATGTAAACACGGATCTCCGTTCTGTGAGGGGGGGAAGGACCGTGATCACAGCCTTCCTCTATATGGAAGCTGTGATCACTCCCATTCCCCAGCCAGGGCAGCCCACACACAGTTAGAACACGCCCAGGGAACACAGTTAACTCTTAGAGCGCCCCCTGCAGGTTAACCCCTTTACTGCCAATGGCATTTACACAGTAATCAGTGCATTTTTATAGCACTGATCGCTGTATAAATGCTAATGGTCCCAAAAAAGTGTCAAAATGGTCCGACATGTCCGCCGCAATATCGCAGTACCGCTAAAAATCGCAGATCGCCGCCATTACTAGTAAAAAAAATAAATAAAAATAAAAACCCCAGAAATGAATTCTCATCATTTGTAAACGCAGCCACTTTTGCGCAAACCAATCAATAAATGCCGATTGCGATTTTTTTAATCACAAATATGAGGAAGAATATAAATCGGCCAAAACCGATTAAAAAAAATGTTTTTTGATAATTTTTTTTGTATTTGAATTTTAGCAAAAAGTAAGAAATTTGGGGTTTTTTGCAAAATTGTCGCTCTTCTTTTGTTTATAGCGGCGATCAGAAATGACGCAGCGGTGATCAAATAGAAAAAAAGGACGCAAATTTTGTTTGGGTACAACGTCGCACAACCGCGCAATTGTCAGTTAAAGCGACGCAGTGCCGAATCGCAAAAAGTGCTCTGGTCCTAAAGTGTGAAATCCTTCCGGGGCTGAAGTGGTTAAGGAGCATGCATCTTTTTTTTGGGGGTGTTGAGGCCTTTCGCATTAAGTGAAAAAATTTGGAGCTGGTCCATCACCAACTGCCTTACCCGACTAAAGGGGAGGGAAAAAAGAGGGGGACAGAGGGGAATAGGGAAAAGAAAAGGTCAGAGAGAAGAAAGGTATTAAGAAACAGAGGAAGAAGTCCGGGAGATCAGCAAGCAGCTGTCACCTTCGTGCGTCCTCTCAGGACTAACAATTACAAACCACCCTATGCAGTGGGCACACCCTGAATCACACCCCGGAATCAGGTCTTCGTGTGCTGTCCTAGGTGGGGGTAGTAGCTGGCACTGGCTCTAGAGTGAACTCCAGGGCCCGTCCCAGCCATTCAGGCCCGTAAAGGGTCAGTTGATTAAACCGGCATAGGTCAACATTAATAAACAGTAAGGCAAAGTATATTGCAGTTAGGAGCAACCAATTCTAAAATAGAAAAGAAAAAACTACAAAAGAAAAAACTACAAATCCAGCAGCCGGACCCCGTCTGTCAAGGCACTAAAACAAACATGAACATCAACGTGTGCCCCCAGGAAGGAGTGGATGTAGAGGGACCCCACCGTCCGGGTTTAATATACCGTTCACCCCAGTCAATAAAGTAGACAACATGACAATACCTGAGGGAGGATTTGCATGTTCAGTGTGCCCGATGTCTTGAGCAAGGCTCTGGTGAGCACACCAGTGTCCGGCAAAGGAGTGAGGGTCCAGGGAGAGGGGGGGCTCCCTTCTGGTGCAGTTTGAAGAGTGGGGCAATGGGGTTCGTTATAATGCAAGGCAAGGAGCGCGGTGCCAGGAGCGGATCAAAGGCCAGCAGACAGGGTCTGGAGGTAGGCTAGAAACTTCATGACTCACATGCTTCTGTCGGTGATGCCGCCCGGGATCGCCATCTAGATCTCTGAGGTCTGGGTTGCGGTCCTCTCCTGGGGCCCCCCATCCCCGGCCGGCCTGTGGGGGGCGGCAGGAACTGCAACCAGTTTGGGACCAGGATCGGATCAGCAGCCAGATACCGGAAGATTGCCGGCAGGTCACCAGGTGTACGGAGGGTTAAGGATCTACTTTCCTTGGTGAAGATCACCGACAGGGGATAACCCCATCGATAGGTGGCTCCGACGGATCGGGCAAGCTCCAGCACTGGGGCAGTATGGCTCTCCTCTGAAGCGTGGCCCATGAGACATCCGGGAGGATCTTAATTGTTGCCCCATCAAACTCCACTTCACCCGTTTCCTAGGCTTTCTTGAGGATTTTCTCCTTGTGAGCATAGTGGTGTACACGGCATATGACATCCCGAGGCCGATTGGCATCCTCCGGCCTAGGACCCAGAGCCCCATGGATGCGATCGAATTCCAGGTCGGCAGGGAGGGAAGCGTTTGGGAGGCTATGAAATATAGCTGCAACCGTTACCGCCAAGTCTTCTGCTCCCGTTGCTTCCGGCAACCCTCGGAGACGGAGGTTGTTTCTCCTACTCCTGTCCTCCATTGCTTCTTGGTGGAGCTGGAGCTGGATGGCAGCCTCCATGTGGGAGTCCTGTAGTGTTTCCAGAGCAGAGACATGGTTCTCCAAGGCCTCTAGGGAGAACTCCCCAGCGCTCACTTTCGCAACGAGGGAGGACACGTCTTTTTTCACATCCTGCAGATCTTTGCAATATATTTTTCACCAGCCTGGGGCAAATTTATAACATACATTTTTTTTTGGTCAGTTGTTTTTCTAAGCCATGGCAGCAAATTAGTCAGATTTGTAAATTCTATTTTTGGTTTGCAATGCTAGTTAAAAACATTAAGGTTTCCACTGTGCCCAACTGAGAATTTTATGTGTTGCCACATGGGAATTGCAGAAAAAAAAGCAATGATTTGTGTCTATGATTATTCCACAGCTATCTGTACACAGTTGTAGACTGTATGCCAATGATTTTCTCATTTTATACACCCTCAGAAATGTTGCAACAAATTACAAAATATAAAAACAGAAAATACACAGGTAATTTTTTGTGTACTTACTGTATAGGTTAAATTACACCTATCACTACACAATTATTGAGGCTGTTATTGCAGTCACCAAGCCATATCAAATATAGATATATTGAACTTTTTGTTTTTTAGTTCTCTTTGCTACATTCTTGTTCCAGGTCTTTGACTTGAGCCCGGGTTCACACTAATGCGATCTCAGAGCACTGCGGGTGCCGATCACATGCGATCTCTGAGCAGTGCAAGTTCAGCCATACAGTTGTATGGCTGAACTCGCATTAGAGTTACAAAAAAAAGGTGCATGTACCTTTTTTTCCCGCACTATAATCACATCGCATGGGTGTTCTCACCCACGCAATTCGATTCACGTGTGAGTTCACAGTTCGCACTGAGATCTGTGAACAAAACTGGGGGTGTCATTAACTTTGTAATGATACCCGCAGTGGTACACAGAAGGAAGTGTGAACTGCCTGCGAGAAGACTGCGATGCGGGAATTGGCTCTATAATCGCGCTGGTTCCTGCATCGCACATGTATGAACCAAGGCTGAAAGTAGTGAAACCAGATAAGCAGCATTTCCTGAAAGCCGGTCCCCATAACTCGTCTATGACAAGTGTACTTTAATCTTCTTATGTCTGGCCACTGTAATTAAACACCCGGACATCAGCCTTATCAGGGTGGATGGATGTACATGTACAGTACATCCTTTCATGTTCAGTTTGTACTTGCATCCAGCATGCACACAAAGCGTCTGCTTCTGATGCATTAGGCAATGGACAGCATCCGCTAAAAGCACAGAGACAATTAGAGTGGTTCTGTGCCATATGATCACTTTGAAAAACCTACACATCAATAAACCGATGTAAATAGTGCAGTACTGTTTACATTGGCCCTTCCCTTCATCTCACAAGAAAGAAAGGGGAAGGATGAATGAATTAATCTGTTTATTAAATCCCACCAATGTTGTGGGATTGTTTTGGGGGAAGGGGGTGAGGGTATTTAAAGTGCCAGTGACCACCAATGCTTTGGGATTATTTTGAGAAGGGGGTTTAATGTGCTGCTCACCACCATTAACAGCTTGCCGACCGTATAGCTTACATATACGGTGCGCAGGATCACATACCTAGTACATGATCCTGAACTTCTGGGTCTGGGGCGCACATGCGCAACACCGGTGACCCGCTGTGATTATACACAGCGGGAACTGATCTGCGTGTACCGTAAACAAGGCAGATCGCCGTTCTGTCATTAGGGAAGGCATTGATCATGTGTTCCTACAAAGCAGGAACATGGATCAATGCCTTCCCCTAGTAAAAGTACCTCTCATACAGTACACAAGCACTGGCTAGGCACACAGTTAACCATCAGCTCTGATGTTAGCCCCTTCACAGCCAATGTCATTATTACAGTGACAGTGCATATTTTTTAGCACTGATTGGGGTATTCGTGTCACTGGTCCCCAAAAGGTGTCAGTGTCCGATTTGTCTGCCGCAATATCATAGTCCCACTATAAGTCACTGACTGCCACCATTACTAGTAAAAAATAAATAAATAAGAAAAATTCCATAAATGTATCCCATAGTTTGTAGACACTATAACTTTTGCACAAACTAATCAATATACGCTTATTGGGATTTTTTTTACCAAAAATATGTAGCAGAATACATATTGGCCTAAGTTGATGAAGAAATTTGATTTTTTTTTTTCAGAATTGTCAGTCTTTTTTTGTTTATAGCCCAAAAAATAAAAAAACACAGAGGTAACCAAATATCACCAAAAGAAAGCTCTATTTGTGGGAAAAAAAGAACATAATTTTGATTTGGTTACAGTGTTGCATGACCGCGCAATTGCAGGTAAAGTTACACAGTGCCAAATCGCAAAAAAAATGCCTGGTCATGAAGGGGGTAAATCTTCCGGAGGTCAGGTGGTTAATGGGGGATGGTGGGGGGCTTAAAATGCCACTGATTAATAATTTATATTGTTTGGGTTTAAAGTGCCATTGACCTCCAATATTTATAGGAATGCTTTTGAAGTGTTTTGAGCATAACAGCTAACCATTGCATACTTTTCAGTGCAATTTCATTCTACTGGGGACTTCCACTAATAAAAAAAAAAGTAGAGGTCGACTGATATGGGTTTTTCTCTGGCCGATGCCGATATTTAGAAATCGGTGCGGCCGATGGCCGATATATGATGCCGAATTTTTTGGACCAACATGTTAGGCCGATTTTTTCTTTTCTTTTTCCCTTCATCTCATAAAATCTTAAGTAATAAGAAGTGATACAGAAAATTGCTTAAACTAAACATTTATTAAACAAAACAACAAACCTCCAATCAGTGCACTTGTATGTATAATTTAGATAAAAAAAAAGATGTATCTTAAATATTAAATACACAAAAACAGGTAATCAAAACTTTTGGACAAAAAAAAATGGGCTAACTTTAATATTTAGTTTTTCTTTAATTCATTAAAGTATATTTTTTCCAAAAAAAATTAAGTTTGAAAGACCGCTGCACAAACATCGCGTGACATAAAATATTGCAACAACCGCCATTTTATTCTCTAGGGTCTCTGCTAAAAATAAATAAATATATATATATATATAAAATGTTTGGAGGTTCTAAATGATTTTCTATCAGAAAATACTGGATTTTTACTTTTAACCAACAAATGTCAGAAAAGATTTAGGCCTCATACACACGGGCGTTTAAAAAAACGAGCTGTAACGTCACTACTGATGCCAGGAAAAAAACGGTGTTAAAAACGTTTTTCAGCGCTAGCTTTCAACGGCGTTTCTCTGCCTCTATTCAAAATCCATGGTTCCCTATGATGATCCGACTTGCGGTGCGACTTGTGTGCTGAGGATGTTGAAGGGGAACCCCCCCGCACAAAATGAAAAAAAAAAATTGTGTAGGGTCCCCCCAAAATCTATACCAGACCCTTATCCGAGCACGCAGCCTGGCAGGCCAGGAAAGGGGGTGGGGACGAGTGAGTGCCCCCCCATTCTGGACCATACCAGGCCGCATGCTTTCAACATGGGAGGGTGGGTGCTTTGGGCAGGGGCCCCCACCCCAAAGTACCTTGTCCCCATGTTGATGAGGACATGGACCTCTTCCCGACAACTCTGGTCATTGGTTGTTGGGATCTGCGGGCGGGGGCTTATCGGAATCTGGAAGCCCCCTTTAACAAGGGGGCCCCCAGATCCTGGCCCCCCACCCTATGTGAATGAGTATGGGGTAAATCGTACCCCTACCCATTCACCTAAAAAAGTGTCAATAAAACACACTGCACAGTGGGCTGTGACCTCATAAGGGGTGAAGCTTCCAGGTGACATCAGCGGGTGCCCCCCCCATGCCAAGCAGAGCATGGAGACACCATTCGTGTGGGAGATTGCGTCGTGTCAACATGGGAAGAAGTGCAGAGGGAGAAGAGAGTGGCAAAAGAGCAGAAGACAGAAGACCCAACAGAAGATAGAAGACCCCTCAGAAGACAGAAGGCCCCGCAAAAGAGCAGAAGAAAGAAGACAAAGAAGAGAGGGAGAAGAGCTGGGGGGGGGGGGGGGGAGAAGATGCCGGAGCTTATTTAATAAAATATTTTAAAAAGCTGTGTAGTGTGTTTTTTTGACACTTTTTTTTAGGTTGAATAGGTAGGGGTATGATGTACCCCATACTCATTTACATAGGGTGGGGGACCAGGATCTGGGGGCCCCCCTTGATAAGGGGGCTTCCAGATTCCAATAAGCCCCCGCCCTCAGACCCCGACAACCAACAGCCAGGGTTGTCGGGAAGAGGCCCTTGTCCTCATCAACATGGGGACAAGGTGCTTTGGGGTGGGGGGCGCAGGGCCCCCCCGCCCCAAAGCACCCACCCCCCCATGTTGAGGGCATGCGGCCTGGTATGGTCCAGGAGAGGAGGGGTGCTTGCTCGTCCCCACCTCCTTTCCTGGCCTGCCAGGCTGTGTGCTCGGATAAGGGTCTGGTATGTATTCTGGGGGGGACCCTACACCGTTTTTTCGGCGTGGGGGTTCCCCTTAAAATCCATATCAGACGTAGGTTCCCCTTCAAGATTCCCAGCACACAAGTCGCACCGCAAGTCGGATCATCATGATCCAACTTCTGGTGCGACTTCTATTCAAAATCAATGGGCTCCCATAGGGAACCATCGATTTTGAATAAAGGCAAAGAAACAACTGACAAGGCTCAACGCTGTGTATACAATGTTAAGCCGCGTTTTTGAGCGTTTTGCCGGCTCAGCGGCAAAACAGCTCTAGCGCTGCAGCTTCCGAATGCGCTGGTCGTGGGAAGTTTTTACAGCTTAAAAACGCCTATGCCACTTACAGCTCAAAAACGTCAGCGTGTGTGGGAGGCCATTGAATAACATGGAGAGGCGTTTTTAAGCTGTAAAAAAAGCTAAAAAATGCGGCTGTAAAGACGCCCGTGTGTATGAGGCCTTAGTCTTTAAATGGTTAAGCTGAGTTCTTCTACACACCGGAGTTCATTCCTTTGATAAGTAGAAACATTGTATACCTTTGGATCTTTTATCAGTGATGTTCTCAGACTTGGCAGGCTGGCCGGATTTTGTCTTTCTTGTTCTAATAGGAGTGACTCAAGTCGTTCACACAGGGGCGACTTGCGCTCCGACTTGTGTCCCCTCAAGTCACTTAACATCTTAAATCCCAATGAAATGAATGAGAGCCATACACTACTGAAGTCGCCCCGACTTCAAAAAAGGTTCCTGAACAACTTCAAGGCAACTTCTATCCGACTTGTGCCCATAGAATTCAAAGAAGTCGCCTCCAAGTCGGATCCCCATTCTATATTGAAGCAACTTACAAGAAAAAAATAATTTACACAGTTACTCCCCCAAATTACCCAGGCAACCCCCTGCCTCCCTTCTCTGATTGGCCACAGGCAAAGTCGCCTGGCATGGAGTCGCATTGTAAGTCACCAAAAGTCGCACTGAAGTTGTCTTGAAGTCACATTTAAAATCGCCTAGCAAAGTCATGCGGAAGTCGGATCGTCCCTGTGTGAACGCAGCCTTAGAAAAAGGTTTCTGCACTACTTTTGAGGAGAGGTCAGTCAACTTGCATTGACTTCTATTAGAGAAGTCTTTTGCAGGCCACGCTGAAGTCGCTCTGTGCGGGTCGCACGGAGTCGTTCCCCAAGTCGGATCGCCCCTGTGTGAGCCGGCCTAGTGCATAAATTAATCGGCCTAATTTGCAGCACAATTGGCCATTAAAAAATGAAAAAAATTGGCCGATGCATCGGCCGGCTGATATATCTCGATCTCTAAATAAAACCATTTGGATTCAGTGGGTGAATATTATAGGCTAATTTATTTTTAACTATCAGAGAATATTTCTTCATTTCCAAAAAGTTGTGGCAAAAAATGAAATTTCCTTGGGGTGTCTGTCTCCTGGGGTGTCCACTTTTCAGAAATAGGTTGCAAAAAAAAAAAAAAAACAGTGGCTGTTTCAGTGACTCTGATTTGCAAAGTTCAGACCCGGGACATTCCAGGAAATTATGGTAAATTGGGATGTTACCGTAGATAAATATAAGGCAGCAGGACATAAAAGTTAAGAAGGCCAACTCACACCTAGCAGAAGATCCGGAAGGTAGATCTACTGAACAGAATGTAAGATATACCTCAAAGCACAAATAAGCAGGATAATACATATACAGTATCTCACAAAAGTGAGTACACTCCTCACATTTTTGTAAATATTTTATTATATCTTTTCATGTAACAACACTGCAGAAATGACACTTTGCTACAATGTAAAGTAGTGAGTGTAAAGCTTGTAAAACAGTGTGAATTTGCTGTCCCCTCAAAATAACTCAACACACAGCCATTAATGTCTAAACCGCTGGCAACAAAAGTGAGTACACCCCTAAGTGAAAATGTTCAAATTTGGTCCACAGTCTCAATATTTTGTGTGGCCACCATTATTTTCCAGCACAGCCTTAACCCTCTTGGGCATGGAGTTCACCAGTGCTTCGCAAGGTTGTCACTGGAGTCCTCTTCCACTCCTCCATGACGACATAATGGAGCTGGTGGATGTTAGAGACCTTGCACTCCTCCTCCTACCATTTGTGGATGTCCCACAGATGCTCATTAGTGTTTAGGTCTGGAGACATGCTTGGCCAGTCTATCACCTTTACCCTCAGCTTCTTTAGCAAGGCAGTGGTCGTCCTGGAGGTGTGTTTGGGGTCATTATGTTGGAATACTGCCCTGCGGCCCAATCTCCGAAGGGAGGGGATCATGCTCTGCTTCAGTATGTCACAGTACATGTTGGCATTCATGGTTCCCTCAATGAACTGTAGCTCCCCAGTGCCGGCAGCACTAATGCAGCCCCATACCATGCCACTCCCGCCACCATGCTTGACTGTAGGCAAGACACACTTGTCTTTGTACTCCTCACCTGGTTGCTGCCACACACACTTGACACCATCTGAGCCAAATAAGTTTTATCTTGGTCCAGTGGCGTAACTAGAACCCTCAGGGCCCCGATGCAAGAAAC
>BLSH010175350.1:359786-369842 GCA_018402905.1 Glandirana rugosa | reverse complement strand
GCCGACATTACTAGTAAAAAATAAAAACCCCAGAAATTAATTCTCATCATCTGTAAATGCGGCAACTTTTGCGCAAACCAATCAATAAATGACGAGTTCGATTTTTTTTACCAAAAATATGAGCAAGAATATAAATTGGCTAAAACTGATGAAAACATTTTTTTTTTATATATATTTTTTTGGATTTGTATTTTAGCAAAAAGTAAGAAATTTGTTTTTTTTGCAAAATTTTCGCTCTTCTTTTGTTTATAGCGATGAATAGAAATGACGCAGAGGGGATCAAATACCACCAAAAGAAAGCTCTATTTGTGGGGAAAAAAGACGAAAATTTAGTTTGGGTACAACGTCGCACGACCGCGCAATTGTCAGTTAAATCGACACAGTGCCGAATCGCAAAAAGTGCTCTGGTCCTAAAGTGGGAAATCCTTCTGGGGCTGAAGTGGTAAAAAAATAAAACTGTTCCATTACATATGCTTTTCTGCACATAGCCTACCTTAAAGAAGAACTTCTGGGGTACAGGGTGCAGTGGTCAGGAGTATGTTGTCTAAAGCCCAGCTTACAAAATGTAGTGGTCAAGAATATGAAATATACAACATAGTGTATAACGTGCAGAGTTCAGGAGTGCATAACACAAGAGGTGTAGGGGAAAGGAGTGCATAACAGAGTACAGGGGCCTGGAGTGCATTAACACAGAGTGCAGAGCTCAGGAGGCAATGCCTCACAGAGTGAAAGGGCTCAGGAGTGTTTAATACACAGTGCAGGGGTCAGGAGTGCTAAATGCACAGAATGCAGGGGTCAGGAGTGGTTAACACACAAAGGCAGCTGTCAGGAGTAGTTATTGCACAATGCACAGGACTCAGTAGTGCATAATGTATGGTGTACAGAGTCAGGAGTGGCTAATACAGAGTGCAGGAATCAGGAGTGCTGCCTAACATACAGTGCAGGGGTCAGAACTATTTGACACAGAGAATGCAGGGGCCAGGAGTAGGTAATGTAGAGAATGCACAGACTAGTTTAGAAAGTAAAACCAAAAATGACCCCCTCCTCCCAGCAAATTTTACCCCACCCACAGCTCAAATCCCCCACAGTACAGATCTACCACTACAGCGCCAATTCCTCCCCCCAGTAAAGATCCCCCCTTCCTTGAACACAGACCACACCCTCAGTACAGACCCCCCCCAGCCCAGACCACACCCTCAGTACAGGCCCCACAGTGCAGACTCCCCTTTCCTCTAGTACAAACATCCTTACTCTCCACCAGTACAGACCCCTTCCCCCTTAAACTCACTTACCAGTTGCAGGATCTGATATGCGGTGGCAGAGGGAAGACTTCCCCACAGCTGTGGATGTGAGTTGAGCCAAGAAGTATCCCCTCTCGGCTTAACATACAAATGAGCTGGAGGAAGGATTTGCATACGAAAAAGCCACTATAGCTCATTAATTCCAACATCATATCATTTATATTCAAATCACTGCATATAAATATACTGTATGCAATTGTATTCATATGTAAACCACTGTGAACAAGATGTACAGGGGCAGAGCCCTTGCGGGATATAGTCGCTGTGGTCTAAGCCAAGCCTCGACAAACCCCAGGCGCCAGGTCGCCATGGTGACCAGAAATCGCGTCCTGGCGAGTGACTGCCGTTCCTTCTATCACTATGTTAAAACAGCGCGTCAGATTCAGCAAGAGCCGAGAGCCGTTCTCTGCTTAATCTAACACAGGGGTGACCACACTGTTAAACTTGGCTGGCTGCCTGGAATAGTTGTTGATAGTTAGGAGAATAAAGGAACAAACAATGTATCTTCTTCTTTCAAAGCAATCTCCGGGCTATCAGGAAAGTTTAACCATTTAAAGACTAAACCCTTTCTCACATTAGTGGCTTACAATTAAATATCCAGTATTTTCTGCTAGAAAATGACTTGGAACCCCCAAACATTATATATTACTTTTTAGCAGAGACCCTAGAGAATAAAATGGCAGTTGCTGCAATATTTTATGTCACATGGTATTTGCGCAGCGGTCTTTCAAGCGCAATTTTTTGGAAAAAAATACACTTTTAATGAATAAAAAAAACTAAACAGTAAAGTTAGCCCATTTTTTTTTTTTTGTATAATATGAAAGATGTTACACCGCAAGAAACATGACCTTTATTCTAAGCAACAAAATTGTGATAAAGCCCTGTGTACCATCAACAATTACCACTCTATGTGCAGCTGGGCTCCAGTATTTCATGGTGACCGGAAACCCACCAGAGCAATAAAAAGTCACTGTGGGGGAGAAACATGTAGGCAGGAAGTGGCTGCAAAGAGGCAGCATAAGATCAGCAGCGCTGGAATACTTTTCACCTTTTTTTTGTATCTTATTTACAATGTCACTAAGGCTTTGTTAAGATGTGCAAGTTGGGTGGTAAATATGTGCAGTAGAGACATGTTTTTGCCACCCTTAAGCTCCATTAGGCAGCAGATGAGGGCGTTTTACATGCCACAGTCACGATGCATTCGGCATAATAAGAAGTTTCCCCCATAACAGGTTTTTTAGTGTCACTCTTTCTGGACAGCCTATAACCCTGATGTAACGGTGGAGTTATTGACTGGCTGCTCTGCTGTGAGTAAGTTAGGATTAGGGGCGCAAATTACTTGTCTTATCCCAGGGGGCGCTGACAACCCAACACTACGCTATAAAAAACTGGCTCCTAACTTTTTTAGCTGGCTCCTAGATTCAAGGCAAATTTGTCAAGCCCTGGTCTAAGCTGCAAAAGCAGGACAGTCCCATACAATCCACAACTGCTGAAAGGTATGGTACAGCCAAAAACGTATTGTATGGCTTCCTACTCAACCTTAGAACTGTACAGTACTTGTTAGAAATAAAATTTAGCCATTTGCCTGGAGTTCAGCTTTAATTGGTACAGCCATTACACATTGTTACATCTGCCTATTTATTATAGACAATAATACATCCTGAGTCTGAGATTCTTTTAAATTTAAATAATGTTTACTTAAACAATATTTATTTGAATAATAATGTGTCTTCATACCAGCAAAACTGTTCCTGTAGTCTGCTTATGAAACTAATACGGTGGGTTTTTTTAACCCCAAATATATATTTGCTTTACCCGGCCCTTCATTCCTTTCCTTCTCTCTTTTTTCTTGTCTGTGTGATCAGTGATAACATCATTTTTATAACAAGTATTTATTTTCTTTGCCTAAAAAATATAGCCCCACTGACCTTTGAGTTGTATTCAGCTGAATACATTTCAGGTTCATCAATACAAAAGTTGAGCAAGTCTCACAGTTTGTTTCATTTTTTCATTTAAAAAGCAGACAGAAATGTCTGTCCCCTGCCAGCATGCTGTCAAGAGGAACCATTGCTCTCTATGTGCAGTGGTTTCTCTGCAGAGATCTGACTCACCCCTTGTGGTAAAGCTAATGTTCTTCAATCAGCAGGGAGCTTTGCAGATTGTGAAGCTACAGGTCTGACTTGGCAGGGAGCATGCCAAACCACTGCAGAGAGACCACCACTTCCATCCAGACAACTAGAGTTCTTTCTACTCAGGCTGTGACTGCATTCTAAAAGATAGAACTGTACAACTTTGTGCCCCTTTTGTTGTGATGCACTTGGAATGTATTTAGCAGACTTACCATTACAGTGGACACTCGGATTGCAAGTAATGCGGTATTCGAGCGTTTCGCAATTCGAGCAGTTTTTAAAAAAAAAAAAAAATTCTGACTCAGTTCGCAAGACGAGCAGGATTCAAACCTCTGTACATGCAATACGGTATGTGGCCAGAGGTGTGGGGGCGCTGGTGAGTCTCGGAGACGCTCAGATGCACTCGGAAATACCAAAAGTATCAACGGCTTCCGAGTACTGCATACACCAGCGCCCTCGCACCTCTGGGCCTCGTCCTATAACCCTTCTCCTGATGGGGGTCCTGGCTGGGGACTGATAGACCCCCACTCCCTCTCTATAACTTTAAATGTGGATGAGGTACCAGGTAACATGTGTCATAACATATTGTAATCATTGAGGCACCTTAACTTATCATATAGGGTGGATAACACACCCACTTTTTCTCTGTCTGCATTCACGGCACCTAGTTGATGGTGGCCACTTCTGTAGAGGGTCCCTCTTTGAAAGCTCCTCAATTCTTACTAATTATTAATTATATTTTCAATATCTTTTTTTTATGGTCAACCTTATACTTTTTCAGAATGGATGTCCTTGGTGCAGCCTGGACGGGCTTTATGTCCGATATTCAAGCAAGCTGTCTGACTAACAGCAAAAAATCAGACGAGATCAAAATCTTCTTAGACCGTATGTTTAACCTTTCAAAATGCAAATCCCATTTGTACTGGCACATAGAATATTTCAAAGAGTATATTAATGATGAAATTTGTCCTTTGGGCCTAAGGGTCCAGGTTTTTCCGACGATTAAGCATCCCTCTCCAACTCTTAAGTCCTCCTGGGAGAAAGCCTTAACCCAGTATAGTCTTGAACTCATGAGAATTCTCATAACTCAATACACCTAGGACCTCGCTTCCCTTGACGGCGAGATCGAGAGACTCAATACCCAATATCAACATCTATTGGGAACCCCATCTTTCGCCCTCAGGTGGAAGGAGGCCCAGGAACGTCTTGAAGGAATGAACAAAGATCATTCTAAAAAAAACAGACAAAATTTGTCAAAGACAAATTGGCTTTCTCCGAAGGATTTGGTTAAAAGTGGTCTGGGGGACCGGCGAGGAGGAGGGGCCCCCATCGGGACCCTCCCACTTGCGGGACCAATCCCAACTTATCTGAATCTGACTCGTCACTTTCATCCTCTGTGTCTCAGATGAGTACGCGATTGACTGGACCTTAGATGTCCAACTCAACACGGAAACGATCACGAGGTGGTGATGGTTCCTCTCCTATTGCACCAAGGAAGGGTAAAAAAACTTTGGTCAAACAAACCTTAGCACATACACAGGGGGTATCACCTACCCTGGAAAACATCATTCCAGGTGGGGGCACTACCCCCGCTACCCCTTCAACTTGCATGTCCCTACACAGTGTCATACCTAAAATACTTAATTTACAACTACTCAAACCACCTTCAACTCGCACAGATTTTTTAGATCCAGCCCTACCAGAGACGTCCAAACAACAACAAACCATATTGGACACATTTGTACGCAAGCCCCTATCCACCCCTCCAAGCACCCCACTACCACCCTAAACACTCCTAAACCTGCACATAGGGAGTCACAGCTCAATATTATCAATCTCACATCAGTTGCACTTACCCAAGATGAGCTATCAGTCCTTCAATTAGGACTGGGCTTTAGCCCCCTTGACCCGCTGCGAGTCACGGACACTATTAAAGACCTGTATCTTTTTGCACAGAACCTCACATAACGCTTTATCTTTGACAGAAACTGTCAGAACACTAATCTTGAACGAGAACTAGTAGAATATACAAGACACTTCACCATGGATGAATTGCATGCACTCAAGAGACCTTATGTTACGGTATGAGGAAGGGTGTAGGGTGGAACTTTCGGACCGTGCCGCAGACGCACCTCCGGAGGCACCTGTTTCGCAGGTTGCCTCCATTGCCGCAGCTCGGCCCGCTTCCACCAAATTCAAACCAAAATTGTGGAACTTTTTGGATTTGATGACCTGCCCAACTATTTGGGCATTTTTACAACAAGCGATAGGAAACCTGAAGCGACAGCAATGGGAGGACTATTCTCCCAACTTGACAGCTCAACAATCCCAAGCACTTAAACAACTACAGAACAGATATTATTATTAAGCCATCCAACGAAGGTGGCAACATCGTTGTCATGACCCATAACCAATACCAGACCATGTGGCAGGATGTGCTCAAAAACATGGCCTGGTACAAAAAAAATTCACAGACAACTACCAAGGGCTTTGTCCATGAATTCCATGACTTGTGCACGGGGGCTTTTTGGGATGGTCTTATTGACAAAGACACACTTAATTTTCTGATTGTCAAACACCCCCGTACCCCCACGTTTTACACCTTACCCAAAACCCATAAAAGCTTGACACGCCCCCCCCGGTAGACCTATCGTCTCTGGTATCGGTTCTCTCACAGACAACGCTAGAAAATTTGTGGATAGTTTCCTCATACCACATGTCTTGGGACTACCATCCTATAAACGCGACACCACGGACCTTTTGAAACATATTGAGGGGACCCAGGTCCTTCGAGACTCCCTACTCGTGGCTATAGATATCAAGGCCCTATACTTGAGTATCCCCCACGAGCGGGGAGTCTCGATGGTCGGATCCTTCCTCTGGGAACAAGACCATACATCATGGCCCCTGAATGAGTTTATCCTAAAACTCCTCTTCTTCGTTCTGACTAGGAATTTCTTTATTTTCAATGAACAATATTACTTGCAGACCCAAGGGGTCGCTATAGGGACATCTTGCGCACCTTCTTACGCCAATCTCTATATAGGGGGGTGGGAGCGAAGCGTGTTCTCAGACGAAAGATTTGCCGATTTTCTACCTTTCATTTTATTTTGGTACAGGTTCATTGATCATCTTTTTATCATTTGGACTGGTCCCCGTGAATTGCTGGAGCAATCCATTGGAGCTCTTAATTCAAATGAGCTTAACCTACGCTGTACCCACAGTATTCATGGATCTGAGATCCCATTCTTGGATCTTATGATTACCAAGGATGAAGAAGGATACCTTGGTACCAACCTATATCGTAAGCCTACGCCCGGCAACACGCTCCTCCACGCTACTAGTGCCCATCCCAAACCATTAGTGCGCAATATGCCTTATGCGCAGTATCTTCGGGTACGAAGAAACTGCGCAAGAGACGAGGATTTCTTCATACAGGCTAACCTTCTACGTGAACGATTATTGCAGAGAGGTTACTCTCGAACAAATCTTAGGAAGGCCTTTAATAGAACACCCGTACTAGGACTTCGTTACTTTATGACCCTCCTAAACCCCAACTTTCTGATACTCCTTACTCGGCCCATCACAGCCAACTAAGGAGCATTTTTTCCAAACACTGGCATCTTCTCACTGATCACCACATACTCAGAAAACATGTAAAACAGTCCCCTGAACTAGTTTTCCACCGTGCCAGATCCCTACGGGATAGACTGACATCCAGCCACTATCGGGCAAAGAGCCAGCCCATCTGTGGGCGACGGGGCAGGTCCCCGTGTGGGGGCTGCCCTTGGATCTGAGATGCAACGACCTATGTTCTTCCTAATGGGGAATCTTTTACCCCAAGATTTTCTGCTAATTGCAGCACTACTGGCATCATATGTTTAATGTTCTGCGATTGCAAAGCATTCTAAGTAGGAAAGAGAACTCCAGCAGCGTATTGCTGATCATATATACTATTCTACCAACGGCAAACTTACTACAATAGGCCGCCATATCCGCTTCCACCATAGATTTAACCCGTACGCTGCTAAATTTTTTGCTTTTGAAGTGATACCCGTGGATTCAAGAGGGGGGTGATCGTGATAAGATTTTGTTACATCGTGAAACCCTGTGGATCGAACGATTGAAAGCCACAACCCTGCCAGGCCTTAATGAATGTAATTCTTACAAACCCTTTCTGTAAGGCCATGTATTACCATTTTCTGATTCTTTCCCCCTCCTTCCATCTATTTCATTAGGACTTGCGGGTCCTCTGCTCTGTCTGCTATCCATATTTTAGGTACTCCACAATCACTGTATTTATAAGTATTGAATGAATCTCTTTAATGTCGGACTGACCTTGATGTCCAATTGTCTGCATTGGGAGTGCTCATCCTGAAGTGGTTGTTAGGAACCCGAGTGGTATTATTAATCCACTGTTTAACCCATTGCTAATTATGCCTTATTTATATCACATTTTATTTTAATTGCTCCAATTACCATATTATGTTATATCTGTATAGATTATGACATTGTGTTTTTCCTGCCTGCATACTGATCTTTGGCCACTAGGAGGCGTGGTGCCTGTTGTTCCGAGAGGCGGAAGGGTGGTCTCCCTGGAGCACAATCGATCCTGGCTTCAAAAATATTTTTGACAATATTGTATTATGCTTGGGGTTATACATTCTCTCCCCTGCTGTTTTTTAAAATGATGTATTAATAAAAAAACCTTTTTAATTTTATATATACTTTTGTGTTTACAATTATGGTACCGCGATAGTCCTATAGCCCTTCTCCTGGTGGGGGTCCTGGCTGGGGACTGATAGACTCCCACTCCCTCTCTATAACCTCTGGGCACATACCGTACTGCATAGACAAGCAGTCGTTGTGGAACGAATCATCTGAGTTTCCATTGTTTCCTATGGGGAAACTTGCTTTGATATACGAGTGCTTTGAATTACATGCATTCTCCTGGAACGGATTATGCTCGTAATCCGAGGTTCCACTGTATGTGTATTTTACTATAACAAAATATTGTTTAAAAAAATGCAGTCATGTAAGTCATTATTACAGATTGGTTAGGCTACATGTACACGGGACATTTTTCAACCTCCCCTGAACAACTCTACTTGACAGCTAGAAACCGACGTTTAAAAATGTCAGTTTAGCCGTGTTTGCATGCCGCGTTTGCACCTAGAAGCATTTTTTTTTTTAATGAAAAACGTCTGTAAAAGAAAAGCTCCTGGACGCGAATCTCCACGTTTAGGTGCGTTTACAAGCTGTTACAGGCATTTGGCGTTTCAAATGCCTCTGAACATCCACCCCAAACTCATTTTTTGCTTTCCAAGAAATGCTTCTAAACTCAACTGCCTTGAAACGACTATAAACGACCCTGTGTGACTGATAAGATAACATAGAGGAAAGTTCAGGGCAGCTGAAAAAAATGCCCAACTGCTCCTAAACATCCGTTTACCAGCAGCAGTGTACATGAAGCCTAAATCTGCAAGCCGTTTGTGAAGGTTTAGGCCTCATACACACGGACGTTTTTTGACGCCGGCGTTTTCTGCAGCTCTCCATGTTAGTCAATAGCCCCATAAAAACGCCAACGTTTTTGAGCTGTAGATGGCGTCGGCGTTAGTGAGCTGAAACTAGAACCCACGGCCAGTGCGTTCTGAGGCTCTAACGTTTTGGCATTTTTTGACGCTGACGCCACAAAACGCCAACAAATGCCACCTAATATTGTACCGGCGTTTTCCGGCGTTTTTAGGTTGAAAAATAGCAGAGGGATGATTTTTTTAAAAAAACGCCTATTGACGCCGACGCTCACAAACGCTCAAAAACGCTGATGCATAACCCCGAAAAACGCAGACTTTTTTTCCTTGACATCGGGCCCGACGTTTTGTTTATTTTTTTAGAAACGTCCGTGTGTATGAGGCCTTAGTGTGCCATGCCCCCAAAATAATCAGTCCTCTCAGCCACCTGCTTGATGTAATAGAGAAAGTCTAGAAAAGCAGCAAGCCAATTACATGAGCAAGAAACATTTTTTGCGGTTGTCTCTACAATGCCACAGTGCTGCCTATGGTATCAAAACATACTAAATGCCTGGTAAGATCTGTGCACAACAGCCAAGCAGGAATTAGATCAAGTAAGAGCAGCAGCGCATCATGATAAAAAAAAAAAAAAATAGAATCATAAAAAAGGCTAACAAATGCCCTTCCTAGGTCCGCAGATTTGTCCAATCCTCATTATAAATTTTATATATACTACCTGAAGCATATTTTGAGTTTTTTTTCTTACAATGTCACCAATAATTGGCGTTCATTGGGTGTTTTTTTGTTATGTTACGTACGTTTATTAAGTATGTATGATGTCATTACTTTTTACACATTGAATACGTCTCGTCTTAACGGTCTGGGGACACAATTACGTCCTACACTTTTTGTTATAACACCTTTATCGATGTTTATGTTAAGTGCCTGCACACCTTACCTTTGAAAGGTACATACGTCTGACGTGTTTTTTTGTGGGTTACTTGCGGTTAATAACCACTGTAACATTCTTTTTTTTGAGTTTTATACGAAGTCCATCATATATATTTTAAATATTACTCCTAACCTGTTTAGACGCCTGGATCCTTCCCGTAAACA
>BLSH010175350.1:283630-293765 GCA_018402905.1 Glandirana rugosa | reverse complement strand
GGGTTTTTTGACGCCGGCGTTTTCTGGCGTTTTTTGCAGCTCTCCATGTTAGTCAATGGCCCCATAAAAACGTCGGCGTTTTTGAGCTGTAGGTGGCGTCGGCGTTAGTGAGCAGAAAGTAGAACCCATGGCCATCGCGTTCTGAGGCTGTAACGTTTTGACGTTTTTTGACGCCGACGCCACAAAACGCCAACAAACGCCACTTAATATTGTACCGGCGTTTTCCGTCGTTTTTTGACGCCGACGTTTTTAGGTTGAAAAATAGCAGAGGGATGATTTTTTTTAAAAAACGCCTATTGACGCCGACGCTCACTAACGCTCAAAAATGCCAATGCATAACGCCGAAAAACGTCGACTTTTTTTCCTTGACGTCGGACCCGACGTTTTGTTTATTTTTTTAGATACGCCCGTGTGTATGAGGCCTAATAGTTAGCGAGTTGGCAGACTGCCCGGTACACGGCTGTGTTTTTTTTTTTCTTACAGCTGTCAGCTTAGGCAGGGAACTGCTTGTAGATGCGGTTACACAGAGAGGGGAGAGGAGTATCGGAAGCCACTCGCCAGGACGCGATTTCTAGTCGCCATGGCGACCGGGGTTTGTCGAGCTCTGTATATGTATATATATATATATATATATATATATATATATATAATGTTCAGGGGTTTTAAGTAATTTCCTAGCAAAAAAAGGGATTTTATAAAGAACTTACCGTAAAATCCTTTTCTCAGAGTTCACTGACAGACGCAGCCCTTCATTGACAAGTGGGGTTTATGCACATCCTACTAGGAGTGGACTAGGCAAATAGAAAAAAAAGCAAGCTGACCCCTCCCAGGGGGCCGTCCTCACTCCAGCATATAACCCCCCTGCTCTGCATAGCATATCAGTTCTTAACAAGCCGTACAAACGCAACACAGAGGGGTGGGTGCTGCGTCTGTCAGTGAACTCAGAGAAAAGGATTTTACGGTAAGTTCTTAATAAAATCCCCTTTTCTCTTACGTCCACAGACGCAGCCTTTCATTGACAAGTGGGGATGTCCCAAAGCAGTGTCATTCAAGAGGGGTGGGTAAACAACAACTGTACCCAGCAGAATCCTCTCAGGAGGTGCCAGCCGCGCCTACACCGCCGCCTGTAAAACTTTACGGCCAAAAGCAGAATCCGCAGACGCTGACACATCAACTTTGTAAAACTTAGCAAACGTGTGCACCGAGGCCCAAGCCGCCTTGCACACCTGGGACACCGAAGCTTGTTGTCTGAAAGCCCAGGAAGTACTAACTGCCCTGGTGGAATGAGCTGTGACTGGAAAAGGAGGGACTTTGCCCCGAACAGTATACGCATGGGTCACGGTCTGTCTGATCCAACGGGAAACAGTAGCCGACGAGGCCGCCAACCCTTTGCGCGGTCCTTATGTCAGCACAAACAACGCATCAGACTTACGAAAAGAAGCTGTAGCTGCCAAATACACCCGCAAAGCCCTCACGACATCCAAAGAATGTAACTCAAATTCCTTGGGATGCGACGGGTGCGGACATAATGAAGGAAGAACAAGATCCTCATTAATGTGAAAAGAGGAGACCACCTTCGGTAGAAACGAAGGGGAAGGTCGCAAGACCGCCTTGTCCTTATAAAAGGACCAAGTAAGGAGACTTACAGGACAACGCTGCCAACTCAGACACCCGCCTAACGGATGTAATGGCCACCAAGAAAGCCACTTTTTGTGAAAGCAATTGTAAGGCAATATCCCTGATTTTCTCATATGGCGGTTTCTGCAGTACAGAAGGTACCAAATTCAAATCCCACGGCGCCAAAGGCGACCGTATCTGAGGAGCCACATGGCGTACACCCTGTACAAATGTACGTATCAACAAATGTGACGCCAAAGGCCGTTGAAAGAGAATAGCCAGAGTCAAAATCTGACCCTTGAGAGTACTCAATGCCAACTTGTTATCCAGGCCCTGCTGCAAAAAAGCCAGCACCCAGGACACAACGTAAGAGCGAGGGTTCCAACCCCCCGCCTCACACCAAGCAATATAGGCCTTCCAGGTGCGATGATAAATCTTGCGCGAAGTACACTTGCGCGCCTTAGGCATGGTAGGGATCACGGAGCCAGAGACACCCCTATCCCTCAACAACTGTGACTCAATAGCCAAACCGTCAAAGCCAGCGAGGGTAAAGCAGGGTGCAGGATGGGTTCCTGCGACAGCAGATCTTCGCGCAGAGGAAGACGCCAGGGAACATCTGTCACCATCTGCACCATGTCGGTGTACCAAGGGCGCCGAGGCCAATCCGGAGCCACCAGGATTGTCGGAATCCCCTCCGCTTCTACCCTGCAGTAGCCGCGGTAGAAGCTTGATGGGAGGGAAAGCGTACAGGAGCCGATACCAACCCCAAGGCGCTACCAACGCGTCCGTGGCGGCCGCCAACGGGTCCCTTGTTCTGCACACGAAGGTCTGCACCTTGTGATTGAACCTGGGCACCATGAGGTCCACGTCTGGTGTGCCCCACTTGTGGCAAATCTGGCGGAACACCTCTGGATGTAGGGACCATTCCCCCTGATCCAACGTCTAGCGACTGAGAAAGTCCGCCTGCCAATTTTCTACGCCGCAATGTAAATGGCGGAGTTCGCCGGCACGTGAAGTTCTGCCCCTCTCAGAATGAGAGCTGCTTCCGCAGCCGCTGCCGAGCTCCTCTTTCTGCCCTCATGGTTCACGTACGCCACCGTGGTGTTGTCCAACTGAACCCGAACCGGGAGGCTGCACAGCCTTACGGTCTAGTGGGAGAGGCAGAGCCTGATCGCCCTCAACTCCAGCACATTTATCGGAAGGCGGGATTACTGCACAGACCAATGGCCCTGAGCAGACAGCTGCCCCAGGACCCCCCCCCCCCAGCCAATTTTGGGGGAGAAACGACTTCCCCAACGTTAGAGCTGGGGCCCGAAGCCACCAGGTCAACGATCCTCTGGTCTGATGATCCAATCTGATCAGCTGGTCCAGGGACAGGGGAGACTTGTCCCATGTGACAGAATCGCTCGCTGTAGGAGCCGAGTGTGACTCTAGGCATAGGGTATCGCTTCGAAGGCTGAGACCATGAGCCCCAACACCCGCATACAGAACCGTAAGGAGGACAACTGGTGTGACAGCAGGGTTTGCACTGCTGCTTGCAGTGTTAGTAGCGTGGCTGGAGGTAAGAACACCTTCGCCTGCTCCGTGTCCAGAATCAAACCCAAATATTCCAGTCGACAGGATGGGGTCAACGTAGACTTCTGCAGGATGATCAGCCAGCCAACGTCTTTCAACGAGGCCATGGCGATAGCCACATTCTCCTCCAGGGCCGAAGCAGACTCCGCTCGCAGGAGTAAATCATGAAGGTATGCTACCACCGCAATGCCTCTCTGCCTCAATAGCGCCAGCACCGGAGCCACCAGCTTGGTGAATACCTGAGGAGCCGAGGCCAGACCGAAGGGAAGTGCCACAAATTGGTAATGTAGATCCCCCACCGCAAAGCGCAGAAATCGCTGGTGCCGGGGACAAATGGGAACATGGAGATACGCGTCCCTGATATCCAGAGACGCCATGAAGTCCCATCGGTGCAGGGCGGCCACGACCGATCGGACAGATTCCATCTTGAATCTTCGTGCCCTCACAAAGTGGTTTAGCGCTTTTAGGTCCAGAACTGGCCTGACCCCACCCTTTTTGCGCACCACAAATAGATTTGAATAGAAGCCGCGGAACCTTTCCAGCAGAGGTACCGGCACAATCACCCCTTATTCGGAGAGCCTCTCGACGCCCCTGAGGGAGTCTCAAGTTCGATGGGAAGAACCTGTCTGAGGGGAGTGCTGAACTCTATCCTGTATCCTGAGGACACCACTTCCTGCACCCACCGGTCGGAAATGTGGGCAGTCCACCTGTCTGCGAACCCCAGAAATCGGCCCCCCACCGAGACTCGGGTGGGGGCAACCCATCATACGGAGGAGGACTTTTCCTCCGTCTTTTCGCTCTTGCGCTGCCAGGGCCATTTACCGGACCCTGAGGCAGACTTGCCGGGCCTTGAGCCCTTGCCCGCTGCACGAAAAAACCTCTTCTGACCCGAAGAAGCAGGACCCTGCTTACGGCAGAATTCCTGCCGCCTGGGCTCCGGAAGAAAGATACTCTTCCCCCCCGGTGAAATCCTTAATGATTTCATCCAATTGTGCCCCAAAGAGCCGACCACCCTGAAAGGGAAGGTCCGTAAGGCCCTTTTTAGACGCGTGGTCCCCCGACCAACAGCATAACCACAGCACCCGTCTGATAATGACTGCAAAAACAGACATCTTAGCATGGGAAGCAGGTCCAAAGCTGCGTCACACAGGTACCGAAGACCCTGTATCAGATGGTCCGTCCGCTGTGAAGCCTCAAGCGAGCACCCGCAGCTCAACTCATTGTGCAACTCAGTCGCACACTCGGTAAGAGATTGCGCCACCATGGCTGACGCCAGAGCTGGTCTCATGGCCGACCCCGCCACCAAGAACAGTGCCTTGGACACCGCCTCTGTCTGCCTATAGGCCGGATCCTTAAAAGAGGGGGACCCCTCCAATGGGATGGTCGTTGCCTTATTCAGGCGAACCACCGGAGGGTCCACTTCGGGGGATGCCCACTTCTTCACAAATCTATCCTCAAAGGCATAGCGCACAGCGAAACGTTTGGGCAATGAAAAGGAATTCTGCGGACGCTGTCATTCCTTGTAGACAAGCTGATCAAAAAATTGATCATAAGGGTATGCCCTGGGGGGTCTGTGACGGTCTAAACGACCCACAGACGTAGGAAGCCTCCTGTGACTCCTCGGCCTGGTCCAGTCGCAAGGACGCACGGATATCGGTGATCAGGGAGGCCACTAGCACCTTTTCGCGTGCCGCCCAGGCCCCCTGGTCTTCCTCACCGTCCGATGGCTTCAGCTCACCCTCTGAGAGCTCCACGTGGGTCCCCATGACCACGGAGGCCCCCCACCGGTTCAGAATCCTCCCCCGAAGACGGGGGGTGGACGTTTTTGGACACCCCTTTGCACAGCATGGCACCCCCTGGGAAAAGAAGTCCCCCAAAATGGATTTCAATTGATCCAGAGGGACCACAGGCCCCAGCCTGCGCTTCTACTGCACCCTCCGGGGAAAAACCTGCGGGCTCAGTCACCATTGTGCCACCAGAGCTCTTGCTAGGCCTATAGGCCGCAACACCCCCCTAAGGAGTCCCACCACCGCCCCACAGAACTACCGGGAGAATGCCCAGGAGGACTGTGCCCACCGCCGCCGACACCCCAGGAGGACCAGCTATACTTGCTGTGTGCTGTTGCCCCTCAAGCGCTCAGAAGGATGCTGACCGCCCCTTGCCTTGCTGCTGCCGCTGCCTTCACCGGTGTCAGGAGAGGAGAGAGAGAAAACGGCACCGCATGCACGTTTTTCTTCCAGGCCGACACATCAAACATGGCCGCCAAGTGGACACAAGAGGCCCAAACATGCCTGTACAGGCCGCAACTACGGCAAAATGGCCGCCGCACCACCACTAGAGGCCAAAACAGCCCCCATAATGGCCGCGGCTATGGCAAAATGGCGGTGATCCGCTGCAAAATGGCAGCGGAAGAAAAAATGCAGGCAGTTGAGTGTGGGGTTCGGCGCGGAGGCTGAGAAGAGGACAGTGACAGAAATGCGTCCCTGAGACCCCCCACCGGACAGCCCAAAATACGCCAGTCGCCCAGCCCCCCCCCCTTCCGCACCCCTGCCGGGGGGAGGTCACTCACCCCTCCGACGGGCGCAGTGGGTAGCCACCCGGACGCAGACTTTTCTCCCATCCAATGAGAGGGATGCTGCCGGCCAAACCCGCCCTCAGACGCGAGCACAGCCTGGTCACTAGACGCAAGTGGGGGTTACCCACTAGCCACCCGTACGGAACGGGTACGATGCGGCGGACCCCGCCAAGCCTAAGGGTAGCTTGCATCGGTCGGCCGTGCTGGGGAGGTTCCAGGATTCGAGATATCCTCTATGCCCCAGCCGGCTACTTGATAGCAGTCTTCATCAAATAGCTTGAGAAGCAAAAAGATGAAAAAAATTGGGGAACCGCAGGGCCCAGCAGGGAACCAGGTCTAACTCCTTGCACTAGGCATAATAAAACTGATATACTATGCAGAGCAGGGGGGTTATATGCTGGAGTGAGGACGGCCCCCTGGGGGGGGTCAGCTTGCTTTTTTTCTATTTGCCTAGTCTACTCCTAGCAGGATGTGCATAAACCCCACTTGTCAATGAAGGGCTGAGTCTGTCAGTGAACGTAAGAGAAAAACTGATTTTAACTTGTAAACACTGAATCTCAAAAAGAGGCTCTGTCCTTAAAACCACTTCAGCCCTGGAAGGATTTCCCACCTTAGGACCAGAGCACTTTTTGCGATTCAGGACTGCGCCACTTTAACTGACAATTGCGCGTTTGTGCGGCATTGTACCAAAACGAAATTTGCATCCTTTTTTTCCCACAACTAGAGCTTTCTTTTGGTGGTAATTGATCACCTCTGCGTCATTTCTGATCACCGCTATAAACAAAAAAGGGAGACAATTTTGCAAAAAAAAAAAAAATATTTCTTACTTTTTGCTAAAATATGTATCCAAAAAAAGAAATAAATAAATAAAAAATGTATTAATTGGTTTTGGTCAATTTATAATCTTCCTCATATTTTTGGTAAAAAAAAAAAATCACAAAATCGGCGTATATTGGTTGGTTTGCGCGGAAGTTGCCACATTTGCAAACCATGAAAATCAATTTATGGTGTTTTTACAAATTTTTTTTTTTTTTTTTACTGGTAATGGCGGCGATCTGCGATTTTTAATCGGGACTGTGATGTTGGGGCGGACATGTTGGACATGAAAAACCTAATGTCATCTATAGGGGGGCCTTTCCGCTGAGGAACCAGTTGGCCCCTAATGTCATTGATCCTCCAAAACAAGTATCAATGTTTCATAATCTGGTAGGTTTCTTCCCATTCCGAAGGTGTAGAGTCTGTAAATTCAATTCTTGTCAGAACAGAAAGCTCCTAGATTTCCGCTCTACAGCCACTGGACGTAATTACAGTCTTAAACTGTTTTACACATGCGAAACAAAGAGTGTGGTCTACTTATTGACTTTCCCATGTGGCAAGCAATATGTGGGAAGGACCATAAGAACATTCAGCGTCAGAGTTAACGAACATATCACGAACATAATAAAAGGCAAAACAAATCATAGTGTCCCTAAACACTATTTACGATACCACAACAAAAATCCTAGGGGTAGCTTATTCCAAGTCATGTACAGATATATTCCCTCCTGGAGGGGTGGTGCAACTAAGAGGGGAGTATCCCAATTGGAAACCTATTGCATATACCAGTTAAAATGTTATGCCCCGTTTGGGCTTTACATTGACTGGGATATCAATGCTTTTATTAATAAAGCCTGATGTATTATGGATTTAGTGGGGGTTAGTTATGATTTTAAGACCAATATTTCCTATTTTTAATATTATGAGTAGTGTATGTAACCAATTATCATGGGGCTGTACAGCAGATCGTGTGTCCAGTACTTTAAGTATGTACACGCTGCTCACGCGATCCTCTACAAAGTTTTTAATGACTGTATGTTCTGTATTTTATTTTGTGAGGTCACTCAAAGGGAGTCCGGTGTTGCACAAAGGGGGCGGTGCTTTCTAGGTCTAGGCATTTAGATGACCCCTTTATTCTAGTGCAATTGCCGTTTCTTACCCTGGAATAATTTTTCCACGCACTTTTCAGCTATCTGTTTATTCAGTTCTTATTGTATTTTTATTGCAATTTTTATCCAAGGTTAGGGTCACGTTCCACATTACCATGATGACAACCGTGGGTCACTTCCTGTATACACATCCGGGCTGATGAGTCTATGCCGGTCTGAGGCTAGTTGCCTGATGTATACTTGTAACCATAGTGTGCCCAGTGTAAACTTCCTGTTCGAAATGCCACATCGGGTCCGGACGCTAGGCCCTCCGGATCAGACGTTAGGGGTTAACTAGTTGATCTCACATCACGTCCAGGTGATGTCTTTCCGGACATGACGTCGGGAGTCATCCTGGAGCGCAAAGAACGACGATTCCTTCTGGGTGGAGGATGACAGGTTACCATGGGGCAGAAGTACTTGCGGCCATTACAGGCCGGATGTAACGCCGGTGTAGTACTATGCATACAAGATTTCCGGAAGCGCCCTGTGATGATGCGGTCTATGTCCACGTCATTTCCGGGTGAAGAGGGACTGGTTACCACAGGGCGGACGCACATGACGGCCATGATGGAGAGGTCGGATGTGACGTCTGTGCGGCCCCGTGCATGTAAATCTTCCGAGGGCGCCCGATGATGGCACGGTCCATGTCTGCGTCATTTCCGGTCACGTCCTGTTAGGGGGGCATTCCTGCCCCTCCCAGGAGATGATGGTGTAGGCAGACATTGGTGATAACCCAATCAGGTGAGAACTTTCTACAGGAAAAATCAGACCTATGCAAATTTACAGTCAGTGTGAGGCGTAACACGCAGTTAACAGCGCCATCTTAGTACACCATACTAATACATGGACGGCCTATTGTCTTCATACTGAGGCATGGAACGCACGCCACGGCGCCATCTTTGAATGGCAGCTCCGGACTTCCACTGGGAAGGAAGTAGGCAGGAGATACAATTTCATAGATTTTCTATATATACACGCAATGACTCGGGCGGTGTACACCCCAGAAGAAGTTTTAGGAGACGAAACGCGTTTGGTTACGTCCCCCTGGTCATTGCGAGACTGTTTTCATGATTGAAGGGCCCTTTTCTGTCATTGATGTAAGTGTTTTTAACCTTTTTTTTATTAAAAGAGTAATACAGTTTTACACTATGGAGACTTCTTTTTCTTTCATGACTTGATTAACCACTTCCTTACTGGGCACTTGAACCCCCTTCCTGCCCGGACCAATTTTCAGTTTTCATCGCTGTCACTCTTTGAATGACAATTGCGTGGTCGTGCAACGTTGTACCCAAACAACATTTTTTCCCCACAAATAGAGCTTTCTTTTGGTGGTATTTGATCACCTCTGCGGTTTTTATTTTTTGCGCTATAAACAAATAAAGAGCGACGATTTTGAAAAAAATAACAATATTTTTTACTTTATGCTATAATAAATATCCAAAAATAAAAAAAAACATATTTATTCATCAGTTTAGGCCGACATATATTCTTCTACATATTTTTGGTAAACAAAAAAACAGCAAATCGCAATTGGCGTATATTGATTGGGTTGCACAATACTTATAGCGTCTACAAACTTTTTATTTATTTTTATTTTTTTGACTGGTAATGGCGGCGATCAGCGATATTGCGGCGGACATGTCGGACGTTTTTGCCACTTTTTTGGGACCAATGACATTTATACATCGATCAGATCTAAAAATAGACATTGATTACTGTATAAATGTCATTGGCAGGGAAGGGGTTAACACTAAGGGGCAGTGAAGGGGTTAAATGTGTTCCCTGGGTGTGTTCTAACTGTGGGGGGGGCCGAGGTTGGCAGGGGCATGACAGATCTACCTGATCCCAGCGACAGGGATCAGTAGATTTGGCATGCCCCCCCTCACAGAACGGGGAACCGCCGTGTTTACATCGGCGGTTCCCCGTTCCGGCTTTCTGTGAGCAGATCGCGGGTCTCCGGCGGACATCGGGTCCGCCCGACCCGCGGGAACGCTCACGCCGGCCTCCTGCCATTTTAGAGCCACGCTGCAGAAGTTTTTCGCTTTCTGGTAAGCGTTTGGTGTATCTGGTGGTGAATTCTCACCGAGTGATTGGTAGTGGTCACTGGACACTATCTGTATAGGGTGCTATGAATATTGGACATTCACTCTTAAGTGGTGGTCTATGTGGTTTGCGAATGGTCTTTCGCTTTTTGAAGACGTCGCACCGAGATTTTACCGTCCTCCGGCCGCACTCGCAAGGGCGCCCAGCCCGCCTGGGCTACAGGCGGCCTCTGGGCGCTAGACGAGTGTCTTTCGGCCTTGCCCCTTGGCGGCTACATTTGTGCCGCCAAGGGGCAAGACACTCCCCCCCGTACGGTTTAGATGACTAGGGACAGCGACCCTAGTCCATCTAGACAGTA
>BLSH010175350.1:249091-282386 GCA_018402905.1 Glandirana rugosa | reverse complement strand
TCTCCGGCTCTGTGACTGGCCGGAGTCACGTGACATCACTCCCACGCATGCACGCGGGAGCCGCCAGTCACAGCACAGAGGCTGTTTCTTCACTGCGCATGTGCCGAAATGATGTCGGCACATGCAGAACACTGCATATCTCCTGAACCGTGCAGGTTTAGGAGATATGCAGGGCACCTACAGGTAAGCCTTATTATAGGCTTACCTGTAGGTTAAAGTGGTTGTCACAAGTTGACAACCAGTTTAATTAAATCCACAAGGGCTTTTTTTACCACTACTGTTCCTTTATATTGGCTTTAAAAATGTACAAATGCAGTAATTTAGAATTTGAATGAAAGCTTTAGCACTGGGAAACACTTTTTGAAAGATAAAAAGTGCATTTTATACATACAACTATATAGATCAGACCAAAATGAGGGACAAATGAGGAGGAAAGAGGGACATTGCTTCAAAACAGGGACAGTCCCTCAAAATCAGGGACAGTTGGGAGCTATGGTGGTGGGAACATTGATCTCTACCAGCTTCATGTAACATGTCCCCAGTTTGGCATTGTCTTCTGCTGCATATCCCCAGCCACAAATGTAGCCTGTCCACCCTCTCTGACCCTCATTATCTCTCAGGTCCGCAGTCCTCTCAAGCATTCCATATACAGAAGATTACGCGGCCCTCTGGTGATGTCAGCGGTCACAGTAGAGCCCCCCTTTAGCTGACAAGCACTGTTGTAGGGATTGGATTGTCCCCAGCATCAGGGCTGGTGCAAGGATTTTTGACACCCTAGGCGAAACCTCATTTTGCAGCCCCCTTTGGCTCCACCCCTTTGCCCTGTGCATGTATATGATGGAGGTGGCAGAGGTGGAGATTTTTGCAGCGCCTCTCTACCTATTTATTTAGCCGTAGTCCACAGGCCCGCACCTGTGCCTCTGGACCCGGCCTAAAGACAAATAATGGCAACACCGGCTCGCTTCTACATTCCAGCCGTGGTCCGCAGGTATATGGACAGGCTGGGGTAGTATAAGGACAGGCTGGGGTAGTATATGGACAGGCTGGGGTAGTATATGGACAGGCTGGGGTAGTATATGGACAGGCTGGGGTAGTATATGGACAGGGGCTTGGTGCCCTGGGCGGCAGTGCGCCCTAGGCGGCCGCCTACTCTGCCTAGTGGTAGAGCCAGCCCTGCCCAGCATAGGCGTGCGCAGGGGGCATGCCAGGTGTGCCTGGGCACACCCTAATCACCCTGTGTGGCATAGATTTCCCTGCTATTTCAGCAAAGTCCCCCAAAGGGGCTCCTAAAATAATTGTAAAAAATAATAAATAAATAACATAATAAAAATAAAAAACTTCTGACACCATCCACTGCCCTACCGACACCAATCTCTGCCCTGCTGACAAGTCCACAGCTCTATTGATTTTATAAATTTGGGGTGCACATCCTAATGCAATAGGCTGTGCACACCTATGGTCCCCAGTGTGTGTTACCATCCTTCCATCGCCATTTGTTTACTGTGACTAAGGCTGCAGACAGCAGTGACAGCACTATCACCCACAAACAGACGCCTTCAGGAGATAATGACGTGGTTGCCCTGGAAAGAGGTGACAGGAGGCATTAAAGTACAACAGCTCATAATAGATCAGAATGTACACATGGCAACTTGTGGTTGTCACGCCATCTGTCATCTGATAAACAGGGGTCACCCCCAGGGAGGAGGCTTGTGCAGTACACAGCGGTATACAGGCACTTGTAGGACACAGATATATACTGACTGATCTGGGATTTCCCCATCCGCACACTACACAGCTATATAGACCCTTCTGCTATCTCCTTCTCACAGCGGAGGATACTCCCTGCCCGCTCAATACGGCGTCCTTACCGTATCTATTGGGCTCTCTGGAATATTCCAGGATGGGTACAGGTACGGAGTCCTCATCGCTCAGTAAATGGCAATTGCGGCTTTCGGGGTTTTCCTGGTCGATATTGCCAGCCTCCTCCTCATCTCCTCTACTATCCTCTTCTCCAGTGAGAGCCGGGGTCACCACAAAGCGCTTCGTCATGGAGGTTTCTTCAGTCACAGAACACTAGAAACTTATTGCCCGGGCAATGCCTGTGAGTCCATCCACAGTGAGTGTACCGAGCACTCTACAGATACCATGTGCAGTGCACCGCTGAGCCGCCTCACAGCTCCTCCTCTCACAAGGGGCTCCTCACGTCAGCTTCCTTCTATTGTCTATATCAGTCCTGACTACAATGGGAACCCGAGTGTCAGAGGTGTCACACCGAACAACAGTGCTTTACATTTCTATTTTTACTATTAGGCTGCATTCAAACCTGAGCGACACGTTTTCAGGCATTTTTGTAGCGCGACATCGAGCATTTGCAACTAATACGCGCGTTTGACGCTTGTCCATTGACAGGGCTGGTGCAAGGATTTTTGACACCCTCCAGAGGTAGGGAACCTGCGGCTCTCCAGCTGTTGTAGAACTACATTTCCTATCATACTTCTGGGAGTAATTGTATCCATCAGACTTGCAATGCCTCATGGGAAATGTAGTTCTACAACAGCTGGAGAGCCGCAGGTTCCCTAACCCTGCAGCCCCCTTGGCTCCACCCCTGACCCCACCCCCTTTTCCCTGCCCAGCCTGATCAGCGCCAATCAAATGCAGCCTGATCAGCGCCAATCAAATGCAGCCTGATCAGCACCAATCAAATGCAGCCTCACCAGCGCCCATCAAATACAGCTTCACCAGCGCCAATCAATACAGCCTCACCTGTGCCCATCAAATACAGCCTCACGGGGGGTGGGTATTTGGCAGATCAGTCACTATTTCTATATACATTTGCCAATGGCATGTGATAATACAATCTCATTATCTCAGTCAGACAGTCAGTTTTTACATGAATCAATGCAGAGCAGCCAGAGACAGATCAACAGTGGCCAAGCTCCCTAGGCAGCAGTGCGCCCTAGGCGGCCGCCTATTCCACCTAGTGGTAGAGCCAGCCCTGTCCATTGATTCCATATCAATAGAAAAGTGTCTGGAATATGCCCGATTCGCGCAACAAAAAATACCTTCGGGAGTAGTTTGAGCTTCAGGCGTTTTCAGGCTTTTGGCTTCATGTGTTTTTGAGTGGAGATGTGAACCATCTCCATAGAGAAACATTGATTTTTTTCCCCTCCAGCGTTTTGTAGCTTCATGCTTCAGGCATATTCAACCTACAAAATGCTGAGGTGTGAATGGAGCCTAGGGCTAGTTCACACCAGATGTATTTTCGTGCGCCTTTTTTTTCTGCACTAAAAATGCATGCAAGGTGTTTTCCGTGTATTCCAATGGCTCTAGTTCACACCAGTGCAGTTTCCAGTCAGTTACCGGTGTACTGCCCAAATGCCAAACTCTGCAGAATGCCAAACCCTCATCACTTCCAGTTGTTTAATCACTTCACCCTCGGAAGGATTTCCCACGTTAGGACCAGAGCACTTTTTGCGATTCGGCACTGCGTCGCTTTAACTGACAATTGCGCAGTCGTACGACGTTGTAACCAAACAAAGTTTGCGTCCTTTTTTCCCACAAATAGAGCTTTCTTTTGGTGGTATTTGATCACGTCGGCTTCATTTCCAATCACCGCTATAAACAATAAAATAGCAACAATTTTGCAAAAAAAAAACAATATTTCTTACTTTTTGCTAAAATACAAATCTAAAAAAATATATAAAAAAAAATGTATTTATCGGTTTTGGCTGATTTATATTCTTCCTTATATTTTTGTTAAAAAAAAAAATCGCAATCGGCCTTTATTGATTGGTTTGCGCAAAAGTTGCCACGTTTACAAACCATGAGAATTAATTTCTGGCGTTTTTACAATTTTTTTTTTTTTACAGGTAATGGCAGTGATCGGCGATTTTTATCGGGACTGTGATATTGGGGTGGACATGTCGGACATTTTTGACACTTTTTTGGGACCATCGACATTTATACAGCGGAAATTTAAATGCCCACTGATTACTGTATAAATGTCATTGGCAGTGAAGGGGTTAACCTGGGGGGCGCTCTAGGGGTTAACTGTGTTCCCTAGGTGTGTTCTAACTGTGAGGGGGCTGGGCTGTCAGGAGCATGAGAGATCTAACTGATCCCAGTGACTGACAGAGCGGGGAACCGCCATGTTTACATCGTCAGTTCCCTGTTTTTCAGCTGTGGCCAGCAATCGCGGCTCGCCAGCGGAGATCAGATCCACCTGAGCTGCAGGCACACTCCCGCCCACTAGCCACGCATACGCGAGCCGCCGTTTATAGATGGCGATTTGCGCAACAGCGCCACTCTGCAGCAGTAAATGTATACGAGCCGGTCGGGAACCGGTTAAACCATGATAACTTGCCAATTCGGACGAATTTCTGTTTGTACAAAACACCGCCAACGGACTACAGTCAATTACCGGGAGATGTTGCTGTGTTAGGAAGACAGCGGCTAACGGGGACAAACTTGTTGCCGCCTTGGAGGTGGACATTTTCTTGTGTGAGCGGAGTTTAACCACTTCAGCCCCAGAAAGGATTTCCTCCTTTATGACCAAAGCACTTTTTGCGACTCAGCACTGCGTCGCTTTAACTGACAATTGCACGGTCGTGCAACGTTGTACCCAAACAAAATTTGAGGCCTTTTTTTCCCCACAAATAGAACTTTCTTTTGGTGGCATTTGATCACCTTTGCGTCACTTCTGATCACTGCTATAAACAAAGAGCAACAATTTTGAAAAAAAACAATATTTCTTGCTTTTTGCTATAATACATATCCAAAAAAAATATATAAAAAAAAAACGAATTTATTCATCAGTTTTGGCCGATATATATGCTACCTCATGTTTTTGGTAAAAAAAAAAAATCGCAATCGGTATATATTAATTTTTTTTGGTGCAAAAGTTGCCGCGTTTACAAATAATGAGAATTCATTTAAGTGGTTTTTATGTTTTGTCATTTGGGCAGTACATCGGTGCAGGAAAAAAGTAGCGCATGCTGCATTTTTTCTGCACAGAACTTTACTGGAACATAGCAAATTGTATCAAAAATGCACTCGAACTGCGTGTGGTGTGAACTGTAAGCAAAAACTGATCCGGTGTGGTGTGTTTGTGGTGTGAACTGGCCCTTAGCCCCGGTTCACACAGGCACTCTGTGCGATATCGCATGTGATTCACACCGCACTGCAGTGCAAATCACATGCGATGTCTGTGTGATGCGATTTCAGCCATACAGATAGTATGGCCGAAATCGCATCACATTCAAACTAAACACGCATAAGACCCTTTCTTACGTCGGCACCAGAATCGGATCGCAAGGGTGTTCACACCTATGGGATCCAATTCATGTCCGAACTGTCAGTTCGCAGTGTGATACATTGTTTATGACACCCCCTTTTCAGCAGTGAGCTGAAAAGGGGGTGTCATAAACAATGTATTGACACTCCCCTCAGTTCGCATATGGCAGTGAAAACTGCTGTGCGAGTCGGGTGCGATGTGGGAACCCGCAGTGGATTCGCAGGGTTCCAGCATCGCAGAAATGTGTATCGGCTGTCAGGGCCGGTTCACACTGCTGCGATGCGGGAACTCTGCGAATCCACTGAGGGTTCCCACATCACATGTCTCCTAGTGGCAGTTCACACTGCCATATGCGAACTGCGGGGAGTGTCAATACATTGTTAACGACACCCCCAAATCAGTTCACATATCACACTGCAAACTCGCACAGGAATCGGATCGCATGGGTGTGAACAACCAGGCGATCCGATTCTGCTGAGGACCAAAAAAAGGGTCCTGTGTGAGTTTAGTCCGAATGCGATTTCAGCCATACTATCTGTATGGCTGAAATCGCATCGCATTGAGATCGCATGTGATTCACACTGCAGTGCGGTGCGAATCATATCCGATCTTGCAGCATGCAGCAGTGTGAACCGGCCCTCAGAGTGATTATTTTATTGTAATCATTTTATTATAATAATCTATTAGCGATTGTTTGATTGACCACTTCAATACCAGGCACTAGTGGTGGCTCGTCCATACGGGGCCCCAATCCATGCACCCGGCCCCTAATCTACATGCAGAGCGCCGCACACATAGATTCCAATGGGGTTTTTTTCCGAAGCACGTGATTAGAGCCGGAGGCTTTAATTGGCTTCAAAAAGGGGTGGGCTCGCAGCACACCCACTTGTGTGCAGTGGCGGCTGGTGGTAACTTTTTTGGGGGGTGGGGTAAAACAATACACCCGCCAATCCCCCCCGTCAGGTCGGTCAGTGCACTTACCCCATCCATGGCAGGCATCACGGGCAGCTTCTCCTTCCCCTGCTCGGCTGCTTCCATCTCCTCCCACCTCCTCGGTGGCTAATCAGAACGCTTCTCCCTTTTCATCAATGGGAAACGGGTCTCAGACCCGTGCTTCCTGATTGGCGGAGAGACGATTCAGTGTCAGAATAGGGAATATTCATTCCCTATTCTCACACACCTGGGTGGGCTCTGTGCACATTCTCAGTGCCCCGAGCCCACACTATTTTGAAGCCTATTAGAGCCTCTGGCTCTAATTGGTGTTTCAAAAAAAAATTCATCTGGCATCCTGAAAAGGGCCGGACACATGGATGGGGGAGGTTTGGGATCAGTACGACTTTGTTGCAACTTTGGCACAATGAAAACATACATGCTTGTGCTTACAAATTCGAACAGAAATAGTACTAAAATCGATATTATTCAGGTGCGATTTGCATGCGACTTTGAGAGTTTAACATTGAGGTCTATGGACCTCAACTCGCATGAAAGTCGGACCAAAGTAGTGCATATATGAATGGTTGACATTGGAAACCATGGGGAACGACTTGTCATGCGACTTTGCAATCTAAAATCGCAGGGCAAGTCGCACAAGTGTAAACGGGGCCTAATATAGAGTCTACAAGCTCTGGTACCAATCATTGAAAAATTATCACACCTGATGTACCGACAGCATAGGCACCTTTCACCCAGGCTTTCTGATCAGGTCCCCCTGTCAGTTTTTCCGGTGGACCTGATTGGAGCCTCCATTCATTCCTATGGAGCAGCGGATGTCAGCAGTGACATGTCCACTGACGGCAGTGTGGATGTGTCCCGCGAATAGCCGTAAATAAACGTAGATTTGCAGTTTCAGCTAGGGGGCGCGCGCACCCGCCGTACTCCGGAGGAGTGTGCCCGCGGCTTGGGTGGACCCGATGTCTGCCGGCAAGCCGCGATGAGCTGCCAGAGCCAAGGAGCGGGGAGCCACCGATGTAAACACGGCGGTTCCCCGCTCTGTCAGTGCGGGCATAGGAGATCTACTGATCCCTGTCACTGGGATCAGTTAGATCTCTTATGCCCAAGGTAGCCCAGCCCCCCCTACAGTTAGAACACGCCCAGGGAACACATTTGACCCCTAGATCTCCCCCTGCAGGTTACCCCTTCACTGCCAATGGCATTTACAAAGTAATCAGTGCATTTTTATAGCACTGATCGCTGTATAAATGCCAATGGTCCCAAAAAAGTGTCAAAATGGTCCGACATGTCCGTCCCAATATCGCAGTGAAGATCGCCGCCATTACTAATTAAAAAAAAAAACAAAAAACCCAGAAATGAATTCTCATCATCCGTAAACGCGGCAACTTTTGCGCAAACCAATCAATAAACGCAGATTGCTATTTTTTTTTTACCAAAAATATGAGGAAGAATATAAATCGGCTAAAACCGATGAAAAAAATGTTTTTTATATATATTTTTTTTTGGATTTGTATTTTAGCAAAAAGTAAGAAAAACTGTTTGTTTTTTTTTGCAAAATTGTCGCCTTTTTTTTGTTTATCAGAAATGACGCAGAGGTGATCAAATACCACCAAAAGAAAGTTGTATTTGTGGGGGAAAAGGACACAAATTTAGTTTGGGTACAACGTCGCACGACCACGCAATTGTCAGTTAAAGCGACGCAGTGCCGAATCGCAAAAAGTGCTCTGGTCCTAAAGGGGGAAATCCTTCCGGGGGTGAAGTGGTTAAAATACATTTTTACACATTATGTTTGCTGATGGCAATGAATTTCATTGCTATATGCAATCATTTTACCAAATGAAATTGATTCACTCAGTTTGTTTTGTTGTGATTAGCTGTGATTAGCTACAGCTGATCACATGTCACAGATGGGCCGTGATTGTCCGTGATCATTGTAAGGAATGTAAGCAATCACAGCTAGCAAAACAATCATACACAATGGATGGCTAGAAAGGAAGCCATCTAATGTTTACAAAGGTCATGTGACCTGTTTGTGATTAGTTACAGCGGTCACATGGTACAGTGTTCATTAATTGGCTGTGTCCGGTGGATGCAGCCTGTGACAGATCGCACCGTTCCTCTAGGGATCAGAGCAATTCTACATTTCTGCTTTGGACCTGTTTATTCAGCAATAACTTTGTTATGACAAAGTGATTGTAAGTGCCTGTTCACATAGGCGCGACCTGTTAGGCGACTTGTCAACCTGACAAGTCGCACTCCATGCACTACAATGGAACCATTTTAATAGGAGCGACTCAAGTCACTCTGACTTAGAAAAAGGTGCCTGTTCTACTTGGGCGCGACTTTGGAGTGGCTTGCATTGACTTCTATGCAGAAGTAATTTTGCAAGCCGCCCTGAAGTCGCGCTGTATGGGGCGGCTTCAGAGCAGAATTGGGCGACTTTGAAACCGCCCCTGTGTGAACCGGCACTAAAGCTTTCGTGTTTTTTCTTTTAAGTAAAATAACAATCATGTTATACTTACCTGCTCTGTGTAATGGTTTTGTACAGAGAAGCCCCGATTCTTCTCTTCTGGGGTCTCCCACCGGTGCTCCTAGCCCCTCCTCTTCCCAGAGTGCTCACATAGAAAGTCCCTTTCAATGGGGGCACTCGTGCATGCTCGCTCATGTGCTGCCCTGCCTGGGTCTATAGACACAGACATGACTGCTCAGCCTCACCCCCTGCTCCCTTATCACATAATTTGATTGACAGCAGCAGCAGCCAGTGGCTCGCATTGCTATCAATCTGCCCTGGGAGGAGGGAGAGAGAGTGGTGAGTGCTGCTGCTCTCATGCACAGCGCTGGATCAAGATCGGGCTCAGGTAAGTATAAGGGGGTGAGGTGAGGAGAGGATTCTGTGACACAGAGGGTTTTTCACCTTAATGCATATGTAGCACTGTAGTGTGCTACTAGATCAGTGTAGGCAAATTTATGTTTGACTCATGGTTAACTTGTAAGTCTGAAATTAGGTCAGGGTTTACTGCAGCTCAGGCTGTATGACCCCTAGAGGCAGGTCTCTGGTACCCATGTTTTCCAATGATAACCATTCATATATGTGCGACTTAAAGTCGCGCAACTTCAAAGTAGTTCATGCACTACTTTGGTCCGACTTTCGTGCAACTTGAGGGCTATATACTTCAACGTTAACTATCAAAAGTTGCATGAAAGCTGTACCTAAATGCAGTGGTGGCTGGTGAAGTTTTAGGATGGGGGGGCACCAGGCCCCGCCCTTCCTTTTTGACCCCTCCTACTTCTAATAAGCCCACCCCTTATAGAATCCACCCACTCCATCCCCTGTATTCCACATATTGTGTCAGGAGTACACAGCTCACCATCACAGGACACAGTATACAGCTCAGCATCACAGGACACAGTATACAGCTCAGCATCACAGGACACCGTATACAACTCAGCATCACAGGGCACAGTATACAGCTCAGCATCACAGGACACAGTATACAGCTCAGCATCACAGGACACGTATACAGCTCAGCATCACAAATTGCAGCCAATATCACAGGTGAGGGTAAATTGCAGCCAATATCACAGGTGGGGGTAAATTGCAGCCAATATCACAGGTGGAGGGTAAATTTCAGCAAGTATCACAGGCGGGGGGTAAATTGCAGCTAATATCACAGGTGGGGGTAAATTGCAGCCAATATCACAGGTGGGGTAAATTGCAGCCAATATCACAGGTGGGGTAAATTGCAGCCAATATCACAGGTGGGGTAAATTGCAACCAATATCACAGGTGGGGTAAATTGCAGCCAATATCACAGGTGGGGGCACTTATGCAGCCAATAACACAGGTGGAGGTACTTTTGCAGCCAGTATCACAGGTGGGGGCACTTATGCAGCCAGTATCACAGGTGGGGACACTTATGCAGGCAATAACACAGGTGGGGGCACTTATGCAGCCAATAACACAGGTGGGGTCACTTATGCAGCCAATAAAACAGGTGGGGGAACTTATACAGCCAATAACACAGGAGGGGGCACTTATGCAGCCAATAACACAGGTGGGGGCGCTTTTGCAGCCAGTATCACAGGTGGGGGTAAATTGCAGCCAGTATCACAGGTGGGGGCACTTATGCAGCCAATAACACAGGTGGGGGCACTTATGCAGCCAGGGACACAGGTGTGGGTAAATGACAGTCAGTATCACAGGTGGGGGCACTTATGCAGCCAGTGACATAGGTGGGGGTAAATTGCAGTCAGTATCACAGGTGGGGGCACTATTGCAGCCAGTAACACAGGTGGGGGCACTTATACAGCCAATAACACTGTCAACTTGCTACTGCACCAGCCTCTGACCAGTGTGTTTCAAATTTGAATCTTCTTCTAATGACACATGGTATCCCAGCGTTGGGATGCCTGCTGCTTTAATAGACTTGGGAAATCAAGTTTTATGTGTGGTGGAGAATATTGTCAGTGGAGTACCCCACTGGTAGGGAATCTAGCCTGTTGCCAGACCCTGCTGGCATGAAACTGTTTGTTACCAAATCCTGGCGGCAGGGCACACAGCTTGTCTGTGTGGGCAGAGACGGTGGGAAGTCTTCTCATTGCACATGTATGGGATCAAGGTATCTTATTAATTTTTCATACCACAGGAGAGGGGCATCTGCAAGAGTTGCAAGGATGAGGACTACTGATTTCTCTTCTACCAATAACTTCTCAAAGACTGTCCTGAGCCACAATTTAAAGGGGGTGGGGGGGGGGGGTGATTTTCAGGAACCAGAGCACCTGCTGGTGGCACCATTGTCCTCAGACTTGAAAGGTGCAGTCCTGACGTCCACCAGTGAGTGTCCCCCAGCAGCCAGCACGTTCCATGAATAAAGCTGGCCATAGATGGATTGAAATTTGGCTGGTTCACAAGGGATGTATTTATGGTCGTTCCTATTCCAGGGAAGTAGATGCAAGGATCGTTTTCTCTTGAACCAGCTTGTTGGCGCTGATCAGTGTGTTTTGACAGGGGAAGTGGCCCTGCTGTCAGAATACAATAGCACAACAGGGGGGATTCCTCCGTCCACCTTGTTTGTGTGGATTGGGGAGTCTGTGCAGTCTTTTTCGATCAGCCTGTTGGGTGATCAAAAAAAAACAAAAATGGATCCATGTGTAGCCATCCTTTACTGCGCATAATGCTGGGTGCTGGGAGGGTATTAAGCCCCTCCTCTTGTTTTGCACAGTGCCTCGCTTTTTTGCACTGTGTTATACATCCTGATCCTGATGCCTTGATCCTGATACCTCTTACCTTGAACCTTGGTGCCTTGTACCTATTAACCTGATCCTACTCTCTCCACCTGTTCCCTTTATACCCAGATCCCTGCTCTGGCCCTTCCTGACACAACTGCTGTTTCTTGCACCTCCTGCCTGACCTCGCTTTACATAATCTCTCCCCTTGCCTTTATATACTGTGTAGTATATCACAGTTGCTTTGTTTGTCGGTAATTTTCAGTATGTTTTACTTGTCAGGGGTGTCTCACTATTGCTTGTATACTGTTTGTGGTGTTGGATGTTTTTTTGCTGTGTTAATAAATTGTTTTATAATTTCACGTAGTGTGCCTCCAATCTTCTTTGTACAGCTGCACAGATCTGGCCACACCTGCTTTTGCTGGATATCAGCATTTGGTATCCTAGCACACTGTTACTGTACACCTAAAATGAGAAAGTCTGTTCAGTTCACTAGAGGTGTTGCTAGGATTGTGAAACACCTGTGGCACCGTGAAGAGAAGAATGAGGTAGCGTGCTTAATGTGCTCCAGTTAATTGTGGGCTTGGTCAATACATTCAAACGAATTGGCCTGGGTTTGATTTGGAGGACGTTCAACAAATGCAACATGAAGTATGGAACTTGAGGACTTAAATTCAAACCTCACTGAAACAAATGGGGAGGGGGATGGGAATCTTGAAAATCAATTCTGTCCATTTTTAATGCAAATACACAAGTGGTTGTCAAGCAAAGGACATGGGATCCTGGGCATTGCCATGGGGGACATGTACCAATGCAAAAATACATTTTAACCACTTCAGCCCCAGAAGGAATTGCCACTTTCCTGACCAGAGCACTTTTTGCGATATGGCACTGCATCAATTTAACTGACAATTGCGCAGTCGTGTGACGTTGTACCTAAACAAAATGTATGTCCTTTTTTTCCCACAAATAGAGATTCCTTTTGGTGGTATTTGATCACCTCTGTGGTTTTTATTTTTTGCACTATAAACAAAAAAAAAAAAAAAAAATCGATAATTTTGAAAAAAAAAACAATATTTTTTACTTTTTGCTACATACATATCCAAAAAAATATATATAAAAAAACGAATTTATTCATCAGTTTAGGCCAATATGTATTCTTCTACATATTTTTGGTAACCCTATATTGATTTTGTTTGCGTAAAAGTTATAGTGTCTACAAACTATGAGAACTGATTTATGGCGTTTTTATTATTATTTTTTTTTTACTAGTAATGGTCAATCTGCGATTTTTAGCGGTACTGCGATATTGCGGTGGACATATCGGACACTTTTGACACTTTTTTGGGACCATTGACATTTATACAGCGATCAGTGCTATAAATAGCCACTGATTACTGTATAAATTTCACTTGCAGGGAAGGGGTTAACACTAGAAGGCGATCAAAGGGTTAAATGTGTTCCCTGTCACAGTGTTCTAACTGTATGGGGGCTGGGATGACTGGGGGAGGAGAAAGATCGCTGCTGCCATATGCATCACTCTCCTCTCCCCTGTCAGAACGGGGATCCGCTTGTTTACATTCACGGATCCCTGTTCTGTCACTGTGGGGGAGAGATTGCGTCCGCCCCGCCCACTGGTTGCTCTGTCAGGTGACGGCGATTTGCGCAGCGGAGCCATGCTGCTGCCGTCAATCCACGGCGGGCGGTCGGGAAGCGGTTAAAAAATACCTTTTAGGGGGGAGAGAGTCCCCTTTTTATGCGGCTTTGAGGTTACTGCAATGAGAAACGCTCTATGAATGGAGGGTGGGTGGATGAATGAAAGGTCTGCCTCCTTCACAGAGCGCTTTTTATTGAGGGAATTGATAGTACAGCTTCTATGAATGAAACGGGAGAGGAAAAGGTAGGCCTAGTCAGCACTTTTGACAAGTGCCTGTGGCAGGTGAAGCTGCTCATATTAACCTCTGCAGCACTGGAAAATCACAGCTGTGGGGGTGTCCTCGGGGCAGGGGTGGAAGATTTCAAAGAACAGAGCAGCCACCAGCACTTATTCTTCCTGTAAGTACTGTCCCTGGTGCTGACTTAAAGCAGTATTAAACCCAAAAGAAAACGTTATTGAAATTGCAACTTACTTAAATGTGATGGCTGCATTATTATTTTTTTTTTTAGGCTTTCTTTTACTTATTTTCCCCTGATGATCTGGCCAGTTATTCTGATGCTTTTCAACAGAACAACCTGTCCTGCAGATGTTGCAGTTAGAATGTTGAGACAAACCATTTACCACTGACACGGCTGCTTACAATGCTCAGCTTTTATTTATTAATGTACAGTCTTTATCCCACAAGAAAACAAAAACTGTTACTGTAACTGATTAAAAGGTATGGGCTAGAGTTTTATTCAGTTTGTTAGTTTATCCAAATCTGCTAGCACATCTAACACTACCCTCCCCCCAGATTAACAATGCTCAGTGGCGGCTGGTGAAGTTTTAGGATGGGGGGGCACCAGGCCCCGCCCTTCCTTTTTGACCCCTCCTACTTCTAATAAGCCCCACCCCTTATAGAATCCACCCACTCTGTCCTCTGTATTCCAGAAATTGTGTCAGGAGTATACAGCTCAGTATCACAGGACAGAGTATACAGCTCAGCATCACAGGTGTGGTATATTGCAGCCAGTAACACAGTATGCAACCAGTACACAGGTATTACAGCCAGTACACAGGTATTGCAGCCAGTACACAGGTATTGAAGCCAGTACACAGGTAGCCAGTACACAGGTAGCCAGTACACAGGTATTGAAACCAGTACACAGGTAGCCAGTACACAGGTAGCCAGTACACAGGTATTGCAGCCAGTACATAGGTAGCCAGTACACAGGTATTGCAGCCAGTACACAACACAGCAGTATGGACCTCGAGTCAGGGGAGTCAGCCGCTCTCTCTCTCACATGGGAATAACAGACGTGTGGTGCTGAACACTCTCCCAGTCCAAGCACCAGCACATCCACCAGTCCTGCCCCCGCGACCTGACTAATCAGCCAGTGACTAAGGTCATAGCCAATCAGTGTATCTATGTGCGCTTCGGTGGCGCACATATAAACACTTTAAAGGCCAATCAATTGGGACTTGTTTTTTTTTTTTTTACAGAAGTATGGAGGAGCCGCCACTGACAATGCTGCTGCCCAAAGGTGCCCCTGTGCTCTTTCATCCAGAGTGGGGGCATTCTAATACATGAGGGGTGTTACTGGCTGAATTACCACGTAAAAATGGTGGGGAAAAGGCTAAAAAAAAAAGAAAATGAATGCAGCCACCACATCACATGATTGGTAAGCTACAATATATATTACATTTTCTGTTTGGGTTTAATACTGCTTAAAATAAATCACTAAACTTCAACTTTAAACACATGGAGTAGGTCTCATTTTGAACAGGAGACCTAGCAACATATTGCATTGACTCCATAAACAGTATTTATGCACTTTTACTAAAGTACAGTTTAACAGGAAGAGATCGGGCAGATTTTAATCACAAGTGCACTATTTCAGACAGATAATAGCCAAAAATATTTTTGTTTGCAGGAGCAGTGGAATAGGCAATGAACTAAAAGGAACAGAGCATGATTTACCCTGATTTACATGATTTCCTCTGTAGCAAACACTATACATTTTGCACCTGAAGTCCAGCTGCAGAAACATTATCTATGACACCTTTACAGTGCCTGATCACCAGAATAGGTTCTCCAGACATTTTTGGGCGCAATATAGAATTTATCCTGCTGAAAAATGACAACCTTTGCAGCTGAGGCACATCTGCTGAAAAATTATATATGGGATTTTTACGGTACTGGAGCACTAGACTAGGCCAATAGAGGCAGCATGAGCAGGGCCGCCATCAGGGGGGCACAGGCAGTACTCCTGTAAGGGGCCCGAGCATCCCAAGGGGCCCAGGTCCGCTCCCCCTACAGCAGCGTGCAAAATTAAACTGTCATCTGCGCAGCCGCTGGCCCGTGCTGCACCCGCTATAGAGAAAGAGAAATAAGCTGCCAGTGCCTTTCACTGACACCCCCCAGACCCCACCTATAGAAAAGGAGAAGGGAGCTTACAAGTCTGAGCCCCTGCCACCTTTCACTTTCAAACCTCCCCTTTGACCCCGTCCCCCGTAGAGGCGAGGAGCAGTGGGCGCAGGGTATCACATGCCTCAAGAGCATGGACTTCTTCCTCTGCGCTCTAAATTGAGGCCCGGAGGACAGGCTGACTGGGGGCACAGAGGACGGGTGGGAGGCGCAGGATGCTGCGGGAGCCGCTGGAAGGATCAAAGCAGATCAAGAAAGAGACAGACTGGGACTATGGAAGGTACTGTCGTCATACACAGACCTGGTGTTAGGAAAATAGCTTTTTATGGCTGTCTGTGCACGCGCCCGTGCACGCCAATGGCGCCAAACGGCCCTATTTGAGCAGACAACACCCTGCAGCAGATGCTGTCTGTCCTACAGTGTTCCTGTGATCTGTGACCCCGTGATTACTCTGAGAGACTTTTCCTGTACCTGTGACCCCGGCTTTACTTGGACTTTGTTGCTTTCCACCTGCCCTGACCTCTGGCCTGTCTATGACTATTCTTCTGCCTGCTCCTTTTGTACCTCTGCTGCCCGCACGTTGCCAACCCTGCCTGTAACCGATCATCCGCCTGCTTGCTCCATCTGTACCGCCAGCCCGTTACCGACTCGGATTGCATCACCATCCTCCTGCCTAGCACGAGCATCAGTGGACCTTCACCTACCACCAAGTGACCCAGTCCAACACTCGTGCCCCCTTGCGCTCTTGAACTTCCTGTCTGCAGGGGTTCTCGAACCAAGGCCGCAAGAGAGGTGACCCCCTGCATAAGTCAGACTCATCCACCAGGTATGTGACAGCAACGGACAGCCATGTCCGTGTCTGCGCAGGGGGCCTCTCCTATGGACGAACTGTGTGCACACCTTGCGGGGCTCACCCAAGCTGTAAAGAACCTGCAGGAGGGCTACAACCGCTTGGAAGGAAGAGTGCAGGAACTTTCCATGCCAGCCCCAGCCAGTCCCGGCCAACCGGCTTCACGCACCGTTGTGGCTTTACCAAGTGAGCCCAGGGTGCCCATGCCTGAACGGTTTACAGGAGACCGCAGAAAGTTCCGGGCTCCCTGTAACTCCTGTGAACTGTATTTCGACCTCCAGCCCCGGACTTTCTCTCTGGAGGCCATGAAAGTGGGGTTTGTAATCTCTCTTCTTCTAGAGGAACCCTAAGCCTGGGCACACCGTCTCCTGGAGCAGAAAGCCCCAGAGACGACTAGTCTGGACCGGTTCTTCTGGGCAATGGCCCAATTATACGAAGACCCCCACCAGCCAGCCACAGTGGAGGCAGCCCTCAGCGCTCTGCAGCAAGGCCGCCGCCCAGTGGAGGAGTGTGTGTCTGAATTCCGGCAATGGAGCGCAGATACTGCCTGGAATGAGGTGGCTCTCAGCTATCAATTCCCGCTGGGTCTCTCGGAGCAGCTCAAAGACGAGCTGGCTCGTGTCAGGGTCCCACATACCCTAGACGCCCTGATCAGTCTGGCCATCCAGAATGCAGGGCCGGCACGGCTGACATGGATTATCCCCAGAGTTCCCAGCTACCCAGCACCAAGTTCAGCTCCCTCCTCTTCCGTTCCACCAGACAACCTGGAACCTATGCAAATTGGGCTCCTCCGCCCGTCCTTGTCACCTGAAGAACGTCATAGACGCATGTCCCAGAACCTGTGCCTGTATTGCTGAGGCCCGGGACACCTAGTAAGGAATTGCCTTGCCAAGGCGGGTAAGTGCACCACCTCTAACCCTGAGGGACTTATGTATATGCCCAGTGGAAAAACTCCCCTTGTACTTTCTGTCTCCTTGCAGCTTCCCGGCGGGACTATCCCAGTGCAGGCCATCCTTGACTCCGGTGCATGCAGCTGCTTCGTTGACCTTTCTTTTTTGCAGCACACCATCAGATACCTCTCCGGCCCAAAGAACACCCTATAGTTGTCCGGCTGGCTGATGGGCCAACCATTAAATAGGGCAAGGTCACCCAGGAAACCACCCCTGTGTTCACCAAGGCCGAGGAAGGACATTCAGAATTCCTATTGCTGGACATCATTGCGTCCCCATTATTCCCAGTCATCTAAGGCCTCCCATGGCTCCGGACCCACAATACCCAGATTAACTGGGCAACTGGCGAAGTGAACTCTTCCACTTATTGTCTTCGCTACTGTCTCCCACAGTCTCAGGAGAACCCCCCATCTGTGCTCTGCTTGAATACCAACGTGGACTCGGAATCCCGTCTGATCGTTCCCACACCTTACCATGACTTCCTTGACGTATTCAGTAAAAAGGGGCTGACGTCCTCCCACCACACAGAACCTACGACTGTCCGATTGCCCTCTTGCCAGGAGCCGAGGTCCCTTTCTGTCGGATATTCCCCCTCTCTGAGGTAGAGCTGGTAGCCCTCCAGGCATACCTAGATGAAAATCTGGAAAAGGGCTTCATCGGACCCTCCACCTCACCAGCAGGAGCCGGTATCTTCTTTGTGGAGAAAAAGGACCATTCCCTCAGGCCCTGTATTGATTACCGGGAGCTCAACCGAATCACCTTCAAAAAATGGTACCCCCTGCCGCTAGTCCCTGAACTCTTCCAGAGACTAGGTACAGCAACTGTCTTTACCAAGTTGGACTTACGGGGCGCGTACAGCCTCATCCGCATCCGTGAAGGGGATGCTCCTGTCCTCAAACACCCTGACCCTGCACTACCATATACATTAGAAGTGGATGCTTCCGAGACAGCGGTCGGAGCAGTTCTCTTGCAGAGGCGAGGTCTAAAGGCCTCCCTCCTTCCTATTGCCTTCTTCTCTAGAAAACTCTCACCACCAGAGAGAAACTACGACGTCGGTGATAGAGAATTGCTGGTAATCAAGTCGGCCCTGGAAGAGTGGCGCTACCTTCTGGAAGGGACTGTACACCCCATTTTGGTCTTCACAGACGACAAGAATGTCGAATATCTGTAGACTGCCAAGAGACTAAAACCCCGGCATGCAAGTTGGGCATTATTCTTTTCTTGATTCCAGTTGCACATCACTTACAGGCCCGGGGCGAAAAATGTAAAGCCAGATGCGCTGTCTAGGATGTATCATGTTCCAGAAGACACGTCTCCGCCAGACACAATCCTACTGGCCCACAGCTTCCTCCTCACCAGGAAGTCCTTCTGACTCAGATCAGGAAATCTGTCACCAGCCTCACCCTGCCGCCGGACCCCCGACTCGTGTTTAGAGATGGACTGTGGTGGTTCTGCAGTCCTTGGACTCTGCCATGATATTAAACTGGCTGGGCACTTTGGTGGTCACAAGACTACGGAACTAGTTTCCCGCTCATTCTGGTGGCCCCAGTTAAAGGAGGTCTGCCAGGACTATGTGAACGCTTGCCCTCTCTGTGCCAGAAATAAAACAGAGAAATCCAAAGCCTGGGGGCTACTTAACCCATTACCCATCCCGGAACGACCATGGGTCGATGGATTTCATTGTTGAGTTGCCACCATCTGCAGGATTCTGGTAGTTGTGGACCGTCTCACGAAGATGGCCCATTTCATACCCATAAAAGGCAATTAAAATTGGATTTCCTGCGATACGGATACCAGGGTCTGGAATAAGTTGTTTATGGGAAAAGCTGCCCTCCTGAATTTTCAATTAAGAAAAAATCATATATTGTGCACTGACAGGAAGATGGCGCTAGTCCTTACGATATTTCTGTGTACAAATATCGTGCTGTATGTAAATTCTGTGATGACCTCTTATATAAAAACAGTGATGCAGCCCCCTAGGGTCGCCCAATCACTCTTACACTTGCCGAAACTGGTGGGAGGCATTGCGCTACCGGACGTGCGTCTATACATGGTGGCTTCCACCTCGCCAGAGCACTCGACTGGTGCAAACACGGAGCCCTCAAACAGTGGGTGGTGATCGAACAGACGCTTACCAACTTCCCGTTGGACACACTACCTTGGTGTGCCTGTGGGAGGACAGCGGGTGCACTGGCCCACCCCACGGTGAGAGAAACATGGCATCAATGTTCGAAACTATTTTGCTCCTCAGAGATCGCTCCGTGCCCCTCACCACTTACCCCCATAGTGGGCAATCCCGAATTTGACCCGGGGTGGCACGAATCCATAGTCTCCGCTCTTAAAGAGACAAATATGTCCCAGGCCAGACACTTTATCCTCAACGGGACATGGATCTCCAGACAGCGCATAATGGAAGAACAAAGACTGTCTAGCCTTTCGTTTTGGCAAAAAGTCCAATTGACGCACTTTCTTAGGTCCCTACCCTCTCCGGGGCTCTTTTGCAGACAACTTACTCCCTTTGAACTGCTATGTGATGATAAATCACCCACACGCCACACAGTCTCCCAGACTTACAACCTTTTGCTGGCCCCCCCAAGAGCTTTCAAACTACCATTCTTGGCGAAATGGGAGGAGGAGTTGGGCATTGACCTCTCTGATAGAAAGGCGGACAGAGTTCTCCTCTTTGCCCATAAAACTTCTTGCTGTTCGTCTCATCAAGAGGCTAATTTTAAAATTTTGACACGCTGGTATCACACACCAACGAGGCTCCACCAAATGTATCCACAGTGCCCGGATACCTGCTGGAGATGTGGGGAAGAACCGGGCTCGCTACTCCATGTTTTTTGGTCCTGCAGGCTGCTGCAGCCATACTGGACTCAGGTCCTGAAAATCTCTCAAAAATTTACGGACCACGAGCTGGCCATGGACCCTGCGTTGTTCCTGATCCATCACCATAAATTCCCTAGCAAGTCGTATAGAAAGTCGATCCAACCAACCCTGGTCACTGCAGCTAGGAGCTGTATCCCCCATCTCTGGACGCAGGCCCCTTCAATCGCTATGTGGCTGGGGAAGGTTGCGGAGGTAAACAGAATGGAAGACTTGATGTCTAAGGAGAGAGGTACCAGGGAGCGCTTCCTTAAGAAATGGTATTACTGGCATGAGTTTGTCTATTCCGATGAATACAGAGATCTGCTGGGTTGATCCCCTTAGAAATTATGTAAAGTGAGCTTTACTGCGAGGGTGCGGGCCGAAGGGGAGGCGGGGCCTGGTCCCCTATATATCTTTCCCTCTCCCCTCCCCCCTCCTCCTTTCCCACTTCTATTCTTGCCTGCTCATCTTCTTCTCCCCCCCCCCTTTTTTTTTTCTCTTTTTGGAATTTTTGGTTTGTTTTTTGTTTATTTGATAACACCAGCATATGAGGGACAATACTCATTCTATGTCTGGATGGAAGGACGAGAATGGAACTGACAATGTTTGACTTAAGATACTTTAGAGAAATTCCCTATGTTCACTGTTTTAATGTACTAATGTACAAATGTCAGTTTCTCAACAAGTATATGTATCTCACCAAATGTAAACCTACGGTATTTCTTTGTCCCACTGTGCTGGAAATAAATAAAGTATTGAAAAAAAAAAAAACAGTGATGCAAGTTTTAAAGTGTAAAAATTAGTCAGTGAGAAACATAAATAAATAAATAAATAAATAGAAATTGATCTGTGAGAAAATATAGTGACAATAGATAAATATATGAAAAGCTGAAATTACAACAATAATATTATTCCAATACTAGGGACTTATGTGGATGTGTATAAAAATCCGTGCCCTTATGATTAAAAACGTCCAGCAGAAAATGTTATTGTTAAAAACCTACACACTCTTCATGGGCTGTGCCCAGTTGTAATGTCCGTATATCAAGTACAAGCGTTATATGACAAAACCAAGTTTCAGTAAAGATATGCATTGAATATGAAGACTGTTGCTGCAAGTATTGTGATTTTTGCTGTTAAAACGTAAAGTTCATAAAGTGATCCTGTGATTTCACACACTCCTGCCCGGTGTTCCAGTGAATTCAATCCGTGCTCCCCACCTGTGTCCCCACTCACCAGAGGTAGGTACCCCTACAGGGGTAGCTCGCCTTTGCTGTATCTTTACCCCGGTCAGCTCGGGTTGGACAGCCTGATTGCCCCCCTCCTGTAGGTCCTGATCAATCCTGATAAAAGTCCTGATAAAAGGCACACCTTCAGCAGCTGAAACCGCAGAGATCTTCATAAGGGAAGTGATTTGTTTACATGGGATCCCTATTAACATAATATCAGACCGAGGGGTGCAATTCACATCCCGTTTCTGGAGGTCGCTATGCTCTACTTTTGGCTTACCACCCACAATCCAACGGCCAAACGGAGAGGACCAACCAGACACTTCAACAGTATCTGCGTTGTTACTCTTTGCACTCCCAAGATGACTGGGTCTCTCTGTTGCCGGTAGCCGAGTTCCCCTATAATAACTTAGTCCATTCTGACAGGGGGAGACGAGGAGAACTGGAACTTCAAGTTGGTCAGCGGGTCTGGTTGTCCACAAAGAACTTGAGACTTTCTTGCCCCTCTAAGAAACTGGGGCCAAGATACATTGGGCCGTTCCCCATCAAAAAGAAGATCAACAGAGTAGCCTATGAGTTGGATCTGCCAAGCTCTCTGCACATCCATCCAGTTTTTCATGTGAACCTACTCAAGCCAACAGTCAAGGACCTCTTCCCGGAGCGTGGTACAGCACCACCCGAGCCGGTCTTGGTGGACGGAGAGAAGGAGTTTGAGGTGGAACTATCCTCAATTGCAGGAAAAGAGGAGATAACATCCAATTCCTGGTCAAGTGGAAGGGCTATGGACCCGAAGAGCTCCTGGGAGCCAGAGAAAAATTTACATGCAAAAGAATTAATCAGGGCCTTCTGGAGAAGATACCCGACTAAGAGAACCCTTTGGGCATCCGGAGGCTGCCCCTTGGGGGAGGGGGCAATGTTAGGAAAATAGCCATTTCCGGACGTTTCTGGCTGTCTGTGGACGTGTACATGCGCCCGTGCGCGCCTGTGCACGCCAATGGCGCCAAACGGCCCTATTTGAGCAGACAACACCCTGCAGCAGATGCTGTCTGTCCTACAGCGTTCCTGTGATCTGTGACCCCGTGATTACTCTGAGAGACATTTCCTGTACCTGTGACCCTGGCTTTACTTGGACTTTGTTGCTTTCCGCCTGCCCTGGCCCCCAGCCTGTCTACAACTATTCTTCTGCCTGCTCCTTTTGTACCTCTGCTGCTCGCACATTGCCGACCCTGTCTGTACCCGACCATCCGCCTGCATGCTCCATCTGTACTGCACCGCCAGATTGCATCACCATCCTCCTGCCTAGCATGAGCATCAGTGGACCTTCACCTACCACCAAGTGACCCAGTCCAACCCTCGTGCCCTCTTGTGCTCTTGAACTTCCTGTCTGCACTACCAGGGGGTTCTCGAACTAAGGCCGCAAGAAAGGTGACCCCCTGCATAAGTCAGACTCGTCCACCAGGAACGTGACACCTGGCCTGCGGACAGAGACTGGGACAATGGGACAGAGGAGGGACTGCAGATTGGGACAGGGCTTCCCCTTCTTCACTCTCCTCTCTCTCTATCTCAACCCTCCTCTCTCAGCCCCCCTCAGCCCCTCCCCTTCTCTCTAAGCCCCCCTCCTCTCAGCCCCTCCCCCTCTCTCTCAGCCCCCCCTCTCTCAACCCCTCTCTCTCAGCCCCTCCCCCTCCCACTCAGCCCCTCCCCCTCTCTCTCAGCCCCCTCACTCTCAGCCCTCCCTCTCTCAGCCCCTCTCTTTCTCTCACCCCTCTCTCACCCCACTGTCTCTCTCAAATTCCCCCCTCCCTCTCTCTCACCCCCCCTCTCTCTCATCCCCCCTCTCTCTCAGGCTCCTTCTTTCTTTCATCCCCCCTCTTTCTCTAGCCCCTCCCTTTCACCCCCACTGTTTCTCTCGTCCCCTTCTCACTCTAGCCCCCTCTCTCTCACCCCACTGTCTCTCTCAGTCCCCCCTCTTTCTCAGCCCCCCTCACTCAGCCCCCTCTCTCCCATAGCCCCAATGTCTCTCTCAGGCCCTCTCTTTCTCTTAGCCCCTCTCTCTCTCTCTCACCCCACTGTCTCTCTCAACATCCTGTTGATCGGTGCAGTGGATGGATGGAGTCAGGGGCTGAGAGGCAAAATGAGGTTTCGCCTAGGGTGTCAAAAATCCTTGCACGGCCCTGCCTCTACACAATGTATCCCCATCCATCCCTCTCTCCACAATGTATCCCCATCCATCCCTCTCTCCACAATGTAACCCCATCCACGCCCAGCATCACCCAACCCTCTCCACAATATATCCCCGCCCAGCATCATCCAACCCTCTCCACAATATATCCCCACCTCTGCTCAGCATCACCCATCCCTCTCCATAATATATGCCCATCCCGCACAGCATCATCCATCCCTTTCCAGAATGCTGGCCGTGGATGGAGATACATTGTGGAGAGGGATGGATGATGCTGGGCGGGGATGGGGATATATTGTGGAGAGAGATGGATGTAATGATGGCAAGCCAGCAGTGGTTGCAGGAGGTGGTAATGGGGGCAGGTCAGCAGCAGTGGCAGAGGATGGTAGCTGTTTAAAGTATAATCATTGTTTGGGGGCCAGATTTCAAGGAAAAATGTAGTTGTTAACATCAGCTGGAGGAGTTTTGTACTCATTTATGATCCAGGGCTGGTTCATTTTTATAAAAGTTAGCAGGTCAACTCTGTCAGGGGACAAGATCATTTGTAATATAACTGATCACTGCACTGAATGTCCTGTATGAAAGGACACTGAGAAAATTACTCCATCCTCATCCACAGAGAGAGCCACCAACTCCAAACAGTAGTCCAGCCTGAGCACCGAAAGGACAATGGGTTCCTCAGGATTAAGATTGTTTACATCTGCTCTGGACCACAGGTAATATGAGATTATATAGTGTGAGATTATGCAAGGCGCAATAATGGACGGGCGATACTTGTCGCCTCGCATGCAATCATGTTGAGGGGACTAGTGAGAGTCCGACCCGGGTATTGGCAGCCACCGGCAGAACTGGTTCCGGCCCAAACTTTCTGGTTCACTCAAACCCCTCTCCACCTGCATTTAATGACCAGGAAGAGAGCAGAGGGGAGCTCTATCCTGGATCTCAGAGGGAGAAAGCTTAGTGAGCTCTGTGTGCTAATTTGGACTCAAAGATCAAGGTTTGCACTGTGTTTATGTTTTGTGGGTGTCGGGGACAGCCCCACACTGTATAGAGAGGAACCTGATTGTTTAGTTTAGCGCTGGACGGCAATGTTTTGTTTTCTTTTTTTTATGTGTTTTGAACTTGCAAACCTGTAATAATAAACCTGGCAAGCCAACAGATTTTAAAGAAACTGACCTCCATGCTAAATCTTTTCCTCTGAAAAGTGATCCCCACAAATTAATCTCCCACAATGGTTTAGGCATTGCCTGTGACTACTGTCAGCAGCAAGGTCTGTTAGCTAAAAAAAGGTTTTGCTGGGGCAGCCACTAAAAGTGCTGATGATTAGAGGCACATTGGCCATGAAAGGGGACCTGCCACTTTCTGGAAAGGCAGCCAAGAAGTTCTACCATAGCACCTCTTCCAAGTAGCACATTTTTTTTTTTGTTCCCTTTTGGATGGCAGGACGAAATCTGCCATTTCCCCATTGTATCAGTGTTCCAAAAAAGTAGCCAGGCAATAATGGTCCCTCTCCTTTATGGAATGAATGCTGACTTCTTTTCACGTGCATTTCAATGTGTCTATTTGACACAAATTGCCTGCAACAGAGGTCCTTAGTGATCCCGAGGCCAACAGTGAAACCCTGTCCCTTGTCGTTCTCTTCCTCACCACTGGCACTCAACCCTCCTTTTCCTACTCATACTTCTCCTCTGTCTGCAGCTGTCTCTGTCTCACAGGGATAGAGTCAATTCTAAAAGGAACCTGTTGACCCTGAGACTGCTTATGCTCCAGCAGGAAAACCAGAGGAATTGTGTAACTAACTGCTGCAACATTGCATCTCATCATTCTGGTTATTTCCTTGAATAGTGACAAAATGGATTGCTTGTCCTGAATCAGGAGCCACTCAGGAGCCTGTCCTTGTTCTGTACTTCCACATATACTCATTAACCCACAGCAGGTGCAGCCACTGCAGCATGGCCATCATTGAGTTCAGTGCATGGGTGTATCATATTTGAGGCAGCTAGCAGGCATCTGCATTTCGGTCAGGTGAACACCCACTGTATATGACCACACAATTCTTGCCTTCTTTAGGACATCCTGAAGCCAGGGTACGTAACTAGTAACTATTGCACCACCAGGGTCAGAATGTGTGCCAGGCAGGACACATGTGTAAACATTCCCTTCCAAAAGGAGGACAGCAGGTTGATGCTGTTGTCATATGACCTTGTCTGGCACAAGATGGCATGGGGTCAGCCATCTCTTAATCTGCCCCCTTAATGTGATTGTAAAGTCTCTTTTTTTTCCAATAAAATAACGAACATGTTATACTTGGCTGCTTTGTGCCACAGTTTTGCACAGAGCAGCCCAGATACTTCTCTTGTTGGGTTCCTTGTCGCCGCTCCTGGCTCCTCCCTCCTGCCAACTGCCTCTATAGCATGTCACTTGCTATAGGGGCATTAGTCACTCCCAAGCCCTGTTCTGTTCACTCATGCACATCACTGGATCGAGATGAGGCTCAGATATGTATTTAGGAGGGCTTCGGGGAGGGGGGGGGGGAGGAATGGGGCTGCATGCAATAGGTTTTATTACCTTACTGCATAAAATGCAGTAAGGTAAAAACATTCTGCCTTTACAACCACTTTAAAAGCTGAGAGAATCTCTGGCCCAGTGTGGCTACTGTCCCCCTGGGTTACCAGCTGCACAGTGTGGCATCTTGGGCCATTCCATAGGCTGGGGGAACTGTAGTGGTTCAGACAACTGACAACTAACCACAATAGGCCACTAAGGAAGAGGAGGTAGAGATGGCTGAGCTTTCACCATCACCAAGGTGCAAGACACAGGGTTGCACAACTAGCTCAAGTGGATTGTCTCATCCTGCATTCTTCCCAGTCACTAGAAAATTTACCTAATGCACAGTGACATGACATCCATGCCATTGCTTGCTGGGCCACATGTCTGTGGACTTGTGCTCCCTGCCACTGACTGCATGGTCCAGTGACACAGAATCTTTACCTTCCACATGCTAGTGGAAGACAGAAATGGACTTCTAGGTGAAAAAATGGAGGCTGAGTACTTACCACTGTAGTGTGGCACAGAGCACAAAATCAAGGTAACAGGCAGACTCCACCACTTGGTATGGAATCAACTATATGGAATGTGAGCAATTTTTCCAGGCTGGCATTGAGATACTGGGAAAGGATATGAAAGCATAACAATATACGGTAGGTTAAGCCCTACTCTGTGTGTCAACATGCTGACCCTCTTCCCCACTTGATGTGCTGTAAGGTAAGCCTCTCAAACCCCTTGTGAGACTTCCAACCCCTGAGGCTGCACATGTTAAAATGAATGCAGAAGGAGATTCTTGTGGAGTAGGGGTTGAGGTGGAAAGGGAGGAGTGAGGGGAAGGAGTGCAGGTGTTTGCTGCAAAGAGGTAATTTTCATGTGCTGCTCCCATCAAGCTTTGTGTTGAACAATCACGTGTCTCTTCATGCATGGCAAGTATAGGCAGGCGCAGTCTGCTGTCTCCACTGCAGATGGTGGTCAAGCACATCGGCAATGCAGGGGAAGAGGAAGTCAAAAGGAACATGATTCCTTTATGGTTTCCTGAGTCACTGGGGCAGCGATCCGATTGGACGCTGGCCGCCCATGTGACTCTGGTGGCCATCTTATGTGTGTCAGAGTCTATTTAAGACCCTGGCCTTTGGGTTTTGGCATGCTCTATGGGAGTGGGTAGAGTAGAGAAAGGTACCCCGACTATTAGGGACAGTACTAGCAGGATCTCTCCGGATACCTTCCTAATTGAACACGAAACAGCAAAGGCAGCATTCTTTCCCCTCTCAAAAGACGCTGTTGGTTTGGCTGGAACCTGCTTCTTCATTATTGGAAACTGTGAGTGTGCCCAGCTAGGTAGCTGTCTCACTTGGATATTGTGAACAGTTGCTGCCTTACTTCAATATAAGTTTTCTATTGCAACTGGCTGTGTGAGTTATTGCCACTGCCTCCCACCTACACGCACAGCAGTCAGAGGCTGCAAATCACTACAATGTTGCCTGTAGCAGATGTGTTAAAAAAAAAAACCAGAATGCCCAGGGGGATTACAATGGTCTACATCTGTGGCGCAGTGTCATCCAGTGGAAGTACAAAAATTTCCAGTAATACATATCACACACTCCCACCTACATTCTCAATTTCCCCAGGCTGAGACTTTACTTGTACTGTAGGTGGAGTACAGTCTTTCTTTCAGTGCTGGGTGTTGTAACACAGAGCTCATTCAAGCACCCAGAAACCTGCTGCCAATCTGCTATCTATATGGTGCTCAATAGTTCACGGGCTGCACACAGAGGGCCGCCGTATGTTGGGCACCAGGGACATAATGCAGTAGATGCAATGCAGTGTAGAGAGTTAGGGGTAAGGATGAGGTTCGGGTTCGCCACCATCATAAGTTTTAGACAAATATTGTGAGTTCAAGGTTTGCTGTCTCAGAAAATGCATCTGCAGATTTGGTAACAGCCATGCAGATAGGTACAGAATCATGATCAGAGTACACATTTTATCACTCATATTCACCACACCCCATAGATAAAATAAAAGTTAGCCATACAGAAGTTAGGCCTATTATACCTGTTTAAAACGGTTCTACTTCTGGACAATTTTACATTGCTATGTCCTCTGAATTGTCTTAAATCTTGTAGTAAAACCCCAGCCTGTGATTTTTGTGTCTATTCATTTTGGCTTATCCTTACTATGTAAAACTGCCCTGACATTTTTTTAATGTAATGTACGGAGTGCAGCAATAAGAATGTGAAATACCACACTACGTGCAGATTACAGCAGTCAGGGGTATGTAACATGCAGCTCAGAATACAGACTAGAGTGGTCAGGATTATGTAATGTATAGCAGTGTTTCTCAACCTTTTACGGTGAAGTACCCCTGCAGATCTAAAAAAATTTCCTAAGTACCCCTGTCTCGAGAAAGTTAATTCTATTGCTTGGGTGTCATGATTTCAGTGTGTGTATGTGTAATGTCAGTATGTGTTTGTGATGATTTCTGTGTGTGTTTGTGATGGTTTTTGTTTGTGTGCAAAATCATCATCAAATGCAGCCTCACCAGTGCCCATCAATGCAACCTCACCAGTGCCCATCAATGCAACCTCAGCAGTGCCCATCAATGCAGCCTCACCAAAGTCCATCAATGCAGCCTCACCAGTGCCCTCAATGCAGCCTCACCAGTGCCCATCAAATGCAGCCTTACCAGTGCCCATCAAATGCAGCCTGATCTGTGCCCACCAATGCAGCCTTACCAGTGCCCATCAAATGCAGCCTGATCAGTGCCTACCAGTGCCCATCAAATGCAGGCTGATCAGTGCCCACCAATGCAGCCTTACCAGTGCCCACCAATGCAGCCTTACCATTGCCCATCAAATGCAGCCTGATCAGTGCCCACCAATGCAGCCTTACCAGTGCCCACCAATGCAGCCTTACCAGTGCCCATCAAATGCAGCCCGATCAGTACCCATCAAATGCAACCTGATCAGTGCCCATCAAATGCAGCCTTGCCAGTGCCCATCAAATGCAGACTTACCAGTGCCCATCAAATGTAGCCTTACCAGTGCCCATCAAATGTAGCCTTACCAGTGCCCATCAAATGCAGCCTTACCAGTGACCATCAAATGCAGCCTTGTTAGTGCCCATCAAATGCAGCCTTGCCAGTGCCCATCAAACGCAGCCTTGCCAGTGCCCATCAATGCAGCCTTGCCAGTGCCCATCAATGCAGCCTTGCCAGTGCCCAGCAATGCAGCCTGATCAATGCCCAGCATTGGAGCCCGATCAGTGCTCAGCAATGCAGCCTGACCAGTGCCTCAGCATTGTAACCTGACCAGTGCCCAGCATTGCAGGCTCATCAGTGCCAAGCATTGCAGCCTGATTGGTGCCCAGCATTGCAGCCTCATCAGTGCCAAGCATTGCAGCCTCATCAGTGCCAAGCATTGGAGCCCAATTAGTGTTCAGCAATATAGACTGATCAGTGCCCAGCATTGCAGCCTGATCGGTGCCCAGCATTGCAGCCTGATCAGTGCCCAGCATTGCAGCCTGATCAGTGCCCGGCATTGCAGCCTGATCAGTGCCCAGCATTGCAGCCTGATCAGTGCCCAGCATTGGAGCCCAATTAGTGTTCAGCAATATAGACTGATCAGTGCCCAGCATTGCAGCCTGATTGGTGCCCAGCAATATAGCCTGATCAGTGCCCAGAAATACAACCTGATCAGTATCCAGCAATACAGCCCGATCAGTGCCCAGCAATACAGCCTGATCAGTGCCCAGCAATACAACCTGATCAGTGCCCAGCAATACAACCTGATCAGTATCCAGCAATGCAGCCTGATCAGTGCCCAGCAATACAGCCTGATCAGTGCCCAGCAATACAACCTGATCAGTGCCCAGCAATACAACCTGATCAGTATCCAGCAATGCAGCCTGATCAGTGCCCAGCAATGTAGCCACATTTGTAATATGCAGCATGGAAGGGGTTAATGCATTGCCAATGGTTACAGATGTATTAGAGACCAGTGACAGTAACTCCTTTGTGCTGCATTAGTGACACCAGTGTCAGTGTTTATTAACCCCTTCATGCTGCATCATAAAGGGATTAATTAACACTGCCACTAATGCAGCACAAAAGGGTTAATTAACTGCTACTGGTTACTAATGGATCAGTAAACAATGGCAATACATTTACCCCTTCCATGCTGCATTACAAATGCATTGTAGTTTAACCCCCCCCCTCCCCCTTCAAAAAAAAAAGTTAAGCACTGCAGAGCACAGATAACATTACTGACTGTAGTGTTATCAGCCTCTGCTCACTCACTTGTCCTGGACAGTGGACGCTCCGAGCAGAAGCACTCCTCCACCATCCCCCGCTCCCGGCCTCATAACATCGTGACAGGAAGCTACTGTCGGGGGAAGAGTGTGTGAGGCACACTCACCGCTCCGCTGCGGGCAGCTCTGCAATCGCCATACTGTGTAGCGGCGGCTGTATACAGCAAGCCGCCGCTACATAAAACCATTTACCCAGCATCAGAGCAGCAACTGGCATCCTGCCCCCCACACAGCTGGCGTACCCCCTGCCTGTGGTGCACGTACCCCTAGGGGTACGCGTACCACAGGTTGAGAAACTCTGATGTATAGTATACATTACATACTCCTCGCCACTACACTTTGTATATTGTGCCATACATTGCCCACTCCTCCTGACCACGGTACTTCCAGCACACAGAGAAGTTGTCAGGAGTGTTGAAGACACTGCACAGAACGGTTCAAGTGTGTGTAACGTTATGCCCTACTTACTGAGTGCAGGGTTCAAGGTATTATCCCCAACCATATTCAGTCATCTTATAAACAAAAATTCTCCTTTCCTGCCCCCTTAGTGCCTCAGGCAAAAATTATTATCCCCTAGAGCAGTGGTTCTCAACTCCAGTCCTCGGGACCCCCTAACAGGCCAGATTTTAGGTATTACCTTGGGGAGATGCAGACTAGAATACTGCAATCACTGAGCAGCAAATGATATCAACTGTGATGCATTTCAGTTATCCTGCAAACCTGGCCTGTTAGTGGGCCCCGAGGACCGGAGTTGAGAACCACTGCCCTAGAGCATAAATTTACCCCCAAAAATCTCCATATCCTTGCAAGCAAAAATCATTTCCCCACCATACAAATTCCCCCTGAACACACAAATTTCCTTAGTCAACAAGCAGAAATTCCACCCCCCCCCCCAGAAAAACATCTTCCTTCTTAACAAAAATCTCTCTCCTACTCCAAGTAAAAACCTCCACCAACCCTCTCCTCCTCCTCTATTTCACCTTACTTATCATACCCTACCCACACCCCCATACCCCTCCCTCTCCCCCACTATGTTCCTCTGCCCGCCCCCCCGCCCCCCTTCATGTCTGATCCCTAAAACCGACACTAACACCAGTCTGGGTTTTTCTACCAGCCCCTCCTAGCAATGTCACACCCTGTTTTTTTAATGTTTTTCGCTATGCTCAGCATTGGCATTTGCTCCAACCTGCTGAATCTATCCATCCATTTGCTTAATTATCCTTTAACTGATCTCATCTTTTTATATTTTGGATACTTAACCACTTCAGCACCGGAAGGATTTCCCATGTTAGGACCAGAGCACTTTTTGGGATTCGGCACTGCGTTGCTTTAACTGACAAATGTGCGGTCGTGCGACATTGTACCCAAACGAAATTTGCGTCCTTTTTTCCCCACAAATAGAGCTTTCTTTTGGTGGTATTTGATCGCCTCTGCATCATTTCTGATCACCGCTATAAACAAAAAAAGAGCGACAATTTTGCAAAAAAAAAAAAAAACAATATTTCTTACTTGCTAAAATACAAATCCAAAAAAATAAATAAAAAAACGAATTTATTCATCTATTTTGGCCGATTTATTTTCTTTCTATTATTTGGTAAAAAAAAAAAAAATCACAATCGGCGTTTATTGATTGGTTTGCGCAAAAGTTACCGCGTTTACAACCCATGAGAATTAATTTCTGGCATTTTTACAATTTTTTTTTTTTTTTTTTACTGGTAATGGCGGCGATCTGCAATTTTTATCGGGACTTTGATATTGGGGCAAACATGTCAGACATTTTTGACAAATTTTTGGGACCAATGACATTTATATAGCGATCAGAAATGTAAATATCCACTGATTACTGTATAAATGTCATTTGCAGTGAAGGTGTTAACCTGCAGGGGACTGTGAAGGGGTTAACCGTGTTCCCTGAGCGTGTTCTAACTGTGAGGGGTCTGGGCTACCATGGGCATAAGAGATCTAACTGATCCCAGTGACAGGGATCAGTAGATCTTTTAAACGCCCACTGACAGAGCGGTGAACTGCAGTGTTTACATCGACGGTTCCCCTTTCTTTCTCTCTGCCAGGTTATCACGACTCACCAGTGGACATCGGGTTTGCCCGAGCCCTGGGCACACTCCTGCAGAGTGCAGCGGGCACGAGAGCGAGCCGCCGTTTATAGACGGCGATTTGCGGAATGGAGCCACACTGCAGCAGTAAATGTAAATGACATTGAAACTTGAAAAAGGCAGCCATACACCACAACGGTACACCAATAAAACTTCTATATTGTAATGTAGAAAGATGAAGTCCCAAAAATTAACGCAAGGTTACCTGCTGTGGGATCTCCTCAGCACACATGGAGCGGTGATTTCTCCTCTGCCTTCCTGCCTTATTTAAAGACATTGATATATTATTTCATGCCTTACAATGTCACGGTGCCTAGGGTATTGTCAATGTATTCTTCTCTATGCACTGAGATCACACTATGTTGAAGTTTATTGTGCTTTATGTATATGCCTCTGTACTTTAACGTTTTTGATAAATAAGGGCAGGGGCGTAGAGTCACGTATCTCTTCTTATGTAACTGTTATGGGATCCGTGGCACTGTAACATTCCGTACTTTATTATATAGTTACAGAAATTTATTCCGTCCTTCCGTCTCCTCTTTAGTGGCGAGGTACACACGACTCCTCTAGGGTGTCGTCCATTGGAACGCAATTAAAAACCCTGAAGTAGAAAGATGTAATGTTATATCTTCAAAATAACCACATGGCAACACCACATACCGACGGAAAAAGTTCAAAGTTACAGTAAATGTAAATGACGACGTCACACCGAGGTAAGG
>BLSH010175350.1:231852-247826 GCA_018402905.1 Glandirana rugosa | reverse complement strand
CCTTCCTTACATCAGGGTCCCCAGAGAGCTCCTCCTTACATCAGGGTCCCCCAGAGAGCCCCCCTTACATCAGGGTCCCCAGAGAGCCCCTTACATCAGGGGCCCAGAGACCCCCCTTACATCAGAGTCCCCAGAGAGCCCCCTTCCTTACATCAGGGTCCTCAGAGAGCTCCTTCCTTACATCAGGGTCCACAGAGAGCCTCCCTACTTACATCAGGGTCCCCAGAGAGCCCCCCTTACATCAGGGTCCCCAGATAGCCCCTTCCTTACATCAGGCTCCCCAGAGAGCCCCTTCCTTACATCAGGTTGCCCAGAGAGCCCCTTGCTTACATGAGGCTCCCCAGAGAGCCCCTTCCTTACATCAGGGTCCCCAGAGAGCCTCCCCTTACAGAAGGCCCCCTTCCAGAGGTTGCCTGTGTACCTGACTGGTCTCCACACTGCTATGTGTATGTCTGAGGCTCACACAGGAATGAGGATTGCACACTGGAATCTTCCACTGCGGCACTCGGTGGAGGGGGAGCAACATGGCATCAGTGCCTAGTACAAGGCTCCCCACACAACAGGTGGAAGATCTCCCCCCTGCACACCTGGTATGGTCAGATATAGGCACAAGGTGGCTCTGGGAGGATCGGAGCTTGCATGGGGACACTGCTGTGATATGGTGGGCTGCGGGGGAAGACAGGGGGCCTATTCTTTTTGGGCAGCTGGGCTTAAAATAAGGTAGGGGCTTGGAGCTGCAGCCCCTACATTAATCCGGCCATGCTGCACTCAATAAGAGACTCGGGGCTATGGGCTATAGCCCAGAAGCCACCCCCTAGCAACGCCACTGGTATTACAAAAAAAGCACAACTCCCCTCCCCCCTAGCAAAATTCCCCCCTCCTGCCAGTGCAAATACTCCCCTAGGAAACAATCTCCCTTTAAGTACAAATCTCCCCACTCTCTCCAGTACGTATTTCCTTGTTCTCCGGTGGTAAATGGCAGCCCACTTCATTCCTTTTCCTTCATGCCCACTAACCAGCTAAACACAATAGGGGTGGAATGTTACATCTTGATCGATGGAGGCTTCACCTCCCTGTTACTCTAAGACACAGGCAGGAGGGGCATGAAACAAACCTATGACTGGTAGAAATCTGCCCACACAGTGTTATTGCAAAAAAATAATGATTTGATTTCAAATATACTGTATATTTGTATGACAATTTAAAACAGTTTATTGAAATTAATTATTTGTTTTTACTCTGTATCCCGAAGGCTGTTTTTTTTTTAACATGTGACCAGTGGCAGAGGACTAGAAGCTCCTCCTGACACTTTTTCTCTACCGACAGGCTGGGAAAGAACTGGGTTATGCGATAACTTTTTATCGATTGGTAAAAAAAAGGTACATTTTTTAAACTAAAATAATTACAGTGCCATCATCCACATACAAAAAGAGAAGGGATAATGTATGAACCCCCCTGCTAGGTCAGGTTAGAGGTGAGGCACATTTAGTTTTTGGCTCTGCTGTTAGAAGTGGAGACTTGTTTGAGTTCTGCAGCTGCATGCTTGCCTGACTCCCCCTGTCTTTCAACAATCTTCATGAAACATTGTGTGAGGAGAAGGCACAGTCTAAGCTGGCCCTGGGTACCGCTTCAGCCAATCCCTAGTTGAGAAGAATGGCCAGTAGGGGGCTGACAGTAAATTAAACAGTGTGTGTTTAGTATCAGTAAAAGACACGCCTATAGTACCTGTCAAGTCTATGAACAACTTTGCTGAAGTCATTTGTTGTCAACAAGGAAAGCATTATAAGGTGCTGCATAACAGGACAGTATGCGTATGAATGCATCAGCTAGTCTCTAGCTGGCCTTGCCTGTGTGTTTTGATATTTTGGTTTGAGTTTTTCCATAATTTAATATTTTCCAAATATTGTGGGTTTTTCTTGTTGTACAATCTAACCCCACCCTGTCGTTCACATTATCTGGAAACCACAGATGATGTACACATGCAGACTAGATAGGGAAAACTTTTTTTTGTAATCATGACATAAAGGGGTTGATTTACTAAATAGTTTTCTGACATTTCTAAAAAAGAATAACAGGCAAATCAATTAAATAATTTGACCAGAAAGGAATTACAAAAAAAATAATTTGACCAGCTACATATATTTTGCTGCATTTTCTTTTGAGATGCATTGTTTGGATATTCACCTAATATAGCTTCAAAACCTGCTTGCAACGCTGGGACTTTTCCACTAATTCCAAGCTAATTTTTTTCGGGAGTTCAGATTTGCAGCATCCTTAGTTTTTCAGTGTAAATTTACTATGTTAGAATGCTGTGCATGACCTTTCAGCCATGGACAGCAGACCTAAAAGGCTTAGAAGGGCAAATAAAGGCGATTTTAAATAAAATGGCACCCTGAAATTTGTAGGAGGTTCAGAGCAGCCACATACATAAGTATGTATATTAAAAGTTTCTGTAGGGAGAGAATAGGGAGAACAGACAAACTGCATAGGAAAAGCTTAGGGACAATTAACAAACTGTGCTTCACGTCTGTAAATTGTAGTGGTAGGCTTTATTTGCCCCAAACACACAGTTCTTTACTTAACCAAAAGGTTATTGGTAATACTATCTGTCAGCAATAAGTTTCATTGCTAGCTCTTTAGGCAGTCACACACTTTGCTTCCTTTTTTTGTCCTTGTTATTGGGGAATATGCTGTCTTTAATTTTAGTTTGTGGTTGGTTTGAGGGCAGCAATCACTTTTAGGTCCTGTCCTATTCATGGGACAAACTTATTTTTCTGCAAGACTATCTATTTTTTTTTAAGATGGATTTTGTTTCTCAAAGCATAGCATTCACTTGTTGCTGACCATTTACTCTTGGAGCTGCCTTTAGTCCACAGCTTGCTGCTGCATTATCTAAAAGAAATAAAAGTGCAACAACAATTATCACCTAAACGAACCCACAGTCTATCATTCAAATTCTCCACACCTCATTATCCACACAATAGAAATAAAAGTTAGGCATACACCAGTTAGGGCTATTCTCCCTGTTTAAAAATGTGTTGCCACTGGCCAATATTACATTGCTTTATCTGTGGTCGGGGGGGGGGGGGGCGTTTGTAGCATGTGATTAGAGCCAGAGGCTCTAATGGGCTTCAAAAGAGGGTACTGCCCCGAAGCCCACCTAGTTGAGTGACGATAATGAATGAATATTCGTTATCCCCAAACTGATCCTCCTTCCAGCAAATCAAGAAGTGGGTCTGAGACCCGTTACCCGATTGGCTGAAAGGACAGGTGATCCTATTGGACGCCTAGCAGGAGGAGAGAAGAGACGCATGGCGGAAGCTGCCGTGATCTAAGAGGACACTAGAGCCACTGCATGACCCACAGCTTGCTACCGTCACCCTCTGCCTGACCCACAGCTTACCGCTATCACCCGATGCCTGACCCTCAGCCCGTCACTCGCCACCAAGTTGGGGTAAGTGCCTGGCAGACAGCGGGCGAGCGGGTGGGGGTGAGTGTGCTGGTAAGTGCTGATGGCCACCTGGGGGGGGGGGGTAAGTGCTTGTAAGTGCTGCTGACCACCTGGGGGGTGGTTGATTGCCGCCCCCCTAAAAAAACCCCACCAGACACAACTGATATTTACACAGCTGTAGGAAAAACCCAGTACATACTGAAACAAAAAGACTGTTGCGTGCTCACAAGCATAAATAATGTGAATTTGGGAGAGGGAGTACTAGTGTTCAATGTGTATAATAATCCTCAAAAAACTGATATACCTACCCAAATGTATACGAATAGATTCTCATGCTATTACAAATAAAGATCTAAAACTCGATTATTTTCACTGGACTAAATATATCAATCATATAGCATCACAACTAGTGAGGAGGGAAGAACAAGTGACACCAATTCCCAATAGTGCAAAACCAAGTCTCTGTAAGCTTACAAACATAAGTCCATAAATATACCAACAAAAATCTTCTGTGTTCACTGCAAATCCCGTGCTGAGTCACCCAGTGATCAATGACAACACCAAACACTCACCAGATGTCATATGACCCAGGTGTGGCCTGTGCATTGAGGGCGCATGGGTGCCGCCCCCTATCCCTGCTGGGGGTGGGTGGGAGGGTAGAGGCTGGGGGGTGCATGCTGTCAGTGCCGCGAGCCCGGCGGCGGGAGGGGGTCATTATGAGTCCCAGAAACAGCACCAATACAGCCCGCAGTAAATTAAATTTCAAGCACCACTGCTCAGCCAAGTCCTAGAGTCTTCATGCATTCTGAATACCGGAAATATGTAACCGGAAGTTATTCACATTTTTTTTTGCTTTTCAAATGATTTAAAGTATCACTAAAGGCAAAATTATTATTTTAGTTTTGGATAGAGTGGAGAGGGATAAGAACACCTGTTGGTTTTTTATTTCTTTTTGTGTCCCCGTTAAGGAGATTCACCCTCTCTATTTGTCCTGTTTACCATTATCATTGACTATATAATATATTATTTTGTGTTGTCGGAAAAGTAATAGAGGGGAAATATTCTAATGGGGACCCTTAATTTGCAGAGATTTCCTCTCACTTTCTGTTTGGTCATGGGACAGAAAGTGAAGGGAAATATCTGCAATGGGACACAGATGGCAAAAAAAGCTACAGAGGTTATAACTAGGGTTTTACTGGGCATTTTTGCGCGTATCAGTACTTGCGAAAATGCGCCGATATCCAAAAACCGATACCAGAAGTGACGTCAGCTTGGGAGCGGAACGCCTCCTTCTCCCTTCCAGATGGCTGTCTCCTCTGGTGCAGGGCCGTCTTAGGCAGTGCCCAGGTTGGCCCATGCATTATGTGGGCAGGATCTCTAGTGATCCAATCACAGGACATGGAGAGGAGAGCCAGCGGGGATTAGAGCAGTACAATTCCAGCTCCAGCACAAGCAGCAGTGGTAAGATCATGCCCCGATCTAGGGGGGTAATGGGGAGCCTACCCTTCCAAGCCCTCCCCCCTGATACTTGCCGGCAGTCTCCTATCCCGCATGGTACACATCTTGATCACAGTGCTAAGAGCTCCTCCCTTACAGCTACGATGTGCACAGTGTATAGCTAGCTACTGCTACTCCGTTCCTACCATGGAAGGTCACAGGTCAGAACCAGTAGCTAGCTATACACTGTGCACATTGTAGCTGTAAGGGAATCGGATTTCAGCTCCAGTGTATGCTGTGTGGGGAGCAGGAGCTCTGCCTGTGTACAATGCAGGGATGGGAGACAAAGCTCTGCCTAGTGTCAGCAGTGACCCCTTTACTGTGCCCTCCTACCCCCTTTACTGTGCCCTCCTAACCCCCTGTACTGTGCCCTCCTAACTCCCTTACTGTGCCCTCCTAATCCCCTATACTGTGCCCTCCTAAACCCCTGTACTGTGCCCTCCTAACCCCCTTACTGTGCCCTCCTAACTCCCTGTACTGTGCCCTCCTAACCCCCTGTACTGTGCCCTTCTGCCCTCCCCGTACTATGCCCTCCTGCCTGCCCTGTACTGTGCCCTCCTGCCTCCTGTGCCCTCCCTGTGTGCATCCTCCTGCCCTCCACCAGTTGTTACCTCTGCCTCCATGTCTCCCAATGACCCTCCCAAACCCCCCCCCCCCCCCAGCGATCACAGCCTATTCCTGTTAGAGAAATTAGATGCTTATTTTATAATAATTTATGAATTTGATGCTTATTATATAATATCCTTTATTCCTGCTTACAAACTGCTATTGAAACTGTATGCCATAGACCCGATCAGCGCATCCCTGCATGCATGCGCAATTCGCACTCACGGCCTGACCAATGAGGCTCTTTGCTGGCCTATAAAAGGTTGGCCCCTTGACACACCAATTGCTGGATCGTGTTTCAGCTTTTTGTGTTCTGAACCCGAACTTCCTTTTCCTGTTTGCTTCCTGTTGTGACCCAGCTTGGCTTCTGACCTGCTCTGATCTGATCTCCAGTGTTTGACCCCCTGCTTGCCTCACGGACTCCTCTTGCCTGATCTCTGGTGCCTCGACCCTTGGCTTGTCTTACGGACCTCTCCTGCCTGATCCTTGGAACCTGATCATCAGTGTGCTTAGCAGATTCTCTGTTATCTGCTCACCTGTGTTTGATCCCCGGCCTGCATCACAGGCTCTACTTCTTACCAGTTTCATCCAGGCCTGAATTACAGACTGTGTCATCCGCACTGTCACCACCCTGCTATCAGAAGGGCACTGCACCCCTGCTGGGTGTTTGCTACAGCAGCTTATAGGACTGCTCCTCTCCTGCTCTACCGGTCCCTGCAGTTCCAGCTCACCCTTCTCTACTGGTGACCTGTGCTTCTTTATGCACTGCACCCTCTGTCTCAACTCCAGAGGTGCACTGCGTTCAGCCGCAAGGGGAGCCTCTGTCAGCTTTGGATCAGGTACGTGACACTGTACCTTTGAAATATAGGCTGGATTAGCTTCAATTTCCTGAAAGTTAGAGTTGAAATTGCATTAGGACTGGTTTCGCTTTCCTGAAAAATAGAAGTTAGATTTGGTTTCTAGTTTGTGAGACTAGCTACATCTGCTTCTTGGGAATGACAATAAAGGTACAAGCCCAGGCATACAAAGCCAACCAATCATTGTCCAGAAGGGGTGGCTAAGTCAGTATCTTTTTTTATTAGTATATTAAGTCTAAGTTATTCATTGCCAATTAGACAAGCTCAGATAGGCGTCCATCAGGCTAACCGTTGTGTGTGTGCAGCCTCACTGTACCAGTCACAGCGGCTAGAACCAATAGACAAGTATCTGTATAGAATTGTCTCCTCGTACAAGTAAATAAACTTCTTAACTTGAACCTGAGTGAGGTCTAAGGTGAATTTCCTTCATATACTTGGTCCTTCATAGCCGGAACCCAAGACCCTGTGACGGCACCAGATCACTGGTGACCGTTACCATACGGGGAGTCCCAACACGGGATTCTTTATTCCAAAGTCCTCCGTCTGTATTAACGTCAACAGAGGCCGGTCTACCGACTGGTCCCTATCAGGCGATGGGTTTCCAAGAATCGCCAGATTAACAGACCCATTCTGGTTCAAGGGAAGAGTGACTTATAATTTGTTTCAATTTAGGTAGGGAATAAGAATACCAATACTTTTTAGTAGAACACAAGTCTGTGTATGACTGCGAGTTGACAAAAGTATTGTGTATAAGAATACCAGTATTTTTTAGTAGAACACAGAACTAGGAGGGTTGAAGGAGTATAGTAAACCCCTTAGGGAATTTGTGCCTGTCTGCGAGTTAAAAAATGTACTGTGTATAAGTGTCTGTGTGAGAAGACCTTAAAGTGGATGTAAACCCCAAAAAAATGTAATTAATAATTCTGCCTGGTAGAGTATAGCATGTTATGTCATCTGTGCCCAGTCTTGCCACAAAGAGTTAATCCAACTGTGAGTAATGAGCTTATCTTTTTTCAGGAAGAGAAAGTCCGGCTAACAGGGAAATACACAGTCGTTCCGCCCCTTGCTCTGTGAGTGACAAGCAATTTGCTTATCTCCTTCACACAGCAGAGAAAGTTTTATATGCCCCCTCCCTCCCTCCTCAATGTCCCAGCATATAGGTGGGTGGGGAGGCTTGTGACATCACAACTCCACCCACCAAACTCCAGCAAACACAGACACCCACTGATTTCAGAGTTTTACAGAGCTGCTAGTGCTTACAGGAAAGACATTTGCAAGGTAGGGATAGATGCAGGAGGCTTGCATGTATATATACATTAATACTGTTTCATTAGGTTATACTGGGTGGGTGGTGGGTTTACATCCACTTTAACTAACTTTGTGCACATGCTGAAATGGGCCAGAGATGTGTGAAACAAGAAGAAATTGATGAAATGTTATGATTTTGATGCATCATTAGATAAGGATTTTTGTGTTAAGTTAACATGGGTTTTTTGTGTTTTAAATGTGAACAATTTTGGATTTTTGAAAGTATGCAACGTGATGAAACTTTAACTAGTTATGAGCCTGAATTAGACGGGGCAGTGCAAGTGTTATCTAAATGTTTAAGAAATGGTTGAAGTACAAGGATAATGTATTGATGTATGATGTTAGATGTGTGGATGGATGTTTAGTAAAATACTGACGTTTGAGGGTCATCCTGTGTGATCATTTGGGATCCAAAGATGAGAAAAGTCTGCTCAAATCTGCAGAATTCTCCCCTCATCCCCTTGCACTTCTGTGTAAGGAGTGAGGTGCTCCCCTTCCCTTCAAATTCCTGTGTGAAACAATAGAGTTTACAATATCTAAGCATGAGTGATGTGAAAACTTTGTTGGGTAAAGTTTAAATGTCTAATTATGAGGCTGTTGTAGAAATAAAATTCTAGTTGAAATTATTTTGAGCTCAGGTTGCTACAAATCTAGGATTATTTTAAACAAAGAAAGAACATAGTTGATTGTGATTGAAATCCTTTCTAATACCTAAAAAGTTAGCTATGATTATTATAGTTATTTAAATTATGTTTTCTAATGTTTAGAAAGTGAGAATGACCTAGTTGATTTTAGTATTTCAGCATGTCAGAATATTAAAGGAACTGTGCAAGTTAATGCAGTAGTTAGACAGGTAAACATGCTAGAAGAGTTAGGAGGTTATTGATGATTTAAAAAGAAAGCAACATAAGGAAAAGTATTTGCTATGGAGGATTGAATGTATGTGTATGTTGTTGAGAAAGATACAGGGAAGACAAGAAAACCCCAGCGAAGGTCTTGCATCAAGGATTATGAAGGCAGAAAGGAGAGGGGTGAATGTTTTTTGTGCGGCAAAAAAAGGCCATCTGGCAAGGGATTGTAAGTTGGAAAAGAGAAAAAAAAAATAAGGAAGCATGGCTAGAGGGAAAAGTGACGAATGAAATAGCATGTATAGAAGGTGAACAGATTCAGAGGAATCTGAAGTGTTTGACATATGTAATGTTGAAATGTACTTACAAAATGAGATAAAACCTGAAATAACCCTCATTGTAAAGGGAAAACAAGTCACTTTCCTGTGTGACACAGGGGTATGCAGAACCCTGATACACCCTCAGGACATGCCTGGAGGATTTAAGAAAAAAGGTACAATTTTTGTAAAAGCAGCAAACGGGTTAATGTGTGAAGAGGATGTTTCAGAAAACCTTCCTATAGAAGACCCACAAACGAGTGTAAAATCGTGATATCTAAAAGATGTCCACTTAATCTGTTGGGCAGGGACTTGCTGCATGCACTTGATATTTCAGTTATACCAGCAGAGGGGGGCTTGAGGGCCCACCGTGCTTATGAAACACATGTAGTTAGGGCTGACAATGAACCTTATTACTTGTATAGCCTCGATCTATGTTCCATAGGCCCAGGGTGCATGCGACAACTTCTCTTTAAGAAGGTTCAACATCATTTTCATTGTACAATGTATTTCAAACATTCCTCAGGAACTGATACTAATTATGAGAAGAAGTTAAATAAATTTTCAGGTGTCAAAATTACTCTAAAAACTGTATTGGGATCTGGAGGGAAACAGCGTGGCCACCTGTCTCCTTCCCGATGATTTATTCAAATTACACAGAGAAAGAACTGTACCCCATGTGTCAATCACTCGAAATACCTCAGTGGAATGGTATGAGTTGGAGAATATTTTAACTAACTGGGTACACATGACAACTGAACATCGAAAAGCAAAGGGGATCCAGTCTTGCAGCTTCAACTGGGTCACACAATGTACACCAGGAGTATACATTTTCAGGAGAGTACCATGAAAAGGAATGACTGGTCCTCTTGACCCGGGAGGAAGAGGATGCACTAAAAGAAAAGGAAAAGGTGATGTAGAAATAACTAAACCAGCAAGTGGCGTACAAATCACCCCCCTCAAAAAACAATACCCTTTGAAAAAGGATGCAGAGGTTGGGGTAGATCCTATAATTAGGGAACTGTTGGACAAAGGTATAATTATAGAATGTCCAGATTTATACACCATTGTTTCCTGTCAAGAAGTCACAAGGGGGGGGCTGGAGACTTTTTCATGACTTACAGGCAATAAATAAAGCTGTGATGCCATGTGCCCCAGTGGTGCCTGATCCCAATGTCCTCCTGAACGAACTCCAGCCCAAAAATAAGGTATTTTCTGTCATTAATATACAGTAAATAATGCTTTCTTTTCGATACCTGTGCATCAGGATAGCTAGTCTTGGTTTGCATTTATTTACAAAAAAAAAAAGGTACACATACACACGATTACCACAAGGGTATTATGAAAGTCCTATAATTTATTTTCACAGGGAATGTCAAATAATTTGTCCAGGTTTGCACCTCTGTGTGTCAGCCAAATATTTCTGTATGTGGATGACATCTTGGTGGCACAGAACTAAGCTGCAGGGAAGACACACTAGCCTTATTGTCCTTCCTTGTCGAGCAGGGACACTTGTTGAGCAGGGACACAAGGTCAGTAAAGATAAACTGCAACTATGGAAAGATCAGGTAAAATACCTGATACCCACTGAAGGGGATCCACATGACTGTATATCTCAAATTGATGAAAGAATACTTCCTAGAAAAAGACCTCACTAATATGCCACTTAATAATGCTGACATTATTTATTTTGTTGATGGATCGTGTAAAAAGAATGATACAGGTACAAGTCAAACAGGGTATGCTGTTATAACACATGACCAGGTTGTTGAGGCAGGTAAACTACCTAATTCTTACTCAGCCCAACAAGCAGAGATCATAGCTCTAACAAGGGCATGTGATTGGCTAAAAGGGAAGAAGGTGAATATATACACAGACAGCCAATATGCTTTTTCCACCATACATGTGTTTGCATAACAATGGAAAATAGAGGCATGGGCACATCAACAGGCAAACCCATCCTACACAGAGATCTCATTTTGGCCCTGTTAGACAGTGTACAAAAGCCAACTCAAGTAGTTATATGCAAATGTGCAGCACATAAGAAAGGTGCAGACCCAATTCCACTAGGAAATGCCCTAGCAAATAGAGCAGCAAAAGAGGCAGCTGAAGGCAAACAAGAAATACACTTCTATCTTGTAAAACCAGCAGAAATGCAGAAAGCAATAGATGAAACATGGTTGATGGAAATGCAAAAGACAGCACCCGAGAATAGAAAACAAAAATGGTTATCAAAAGGGGCAACACAGGTAAAAGGTATCTATACAAGCACAGATGGTAAACCCATATCACCTACCTCATTGTTCAGATATGCTGCTTTATTGAGTTATGGGCAGAGCCATATCTCAAAAGGGGGGGGTGGTGGTATAGATGATTAACAGAGTGTTCACACGTACGGGTTCACAAATTACTCAAAAAAACTTTTTGTCTGACCTGTGTGACTTGTAACACATATCATGCGCAAGGGGTGCTGAGACCTTTAAGAGGCCAAATCCTTAAGCCTCCCTACCCCTTTCACACGATATGTATGGATGTCATTGAGCTTTCCCTCTGACATACCCAAATGGACAGTCAGTTGCTAAGGCAATTATAAGGAAATGGATTGTGAACAGGCAAACTATATGAGAAAACTATTAATGTCTAAGGAAGTTTTGTCTCCAAACTTTCTTACAGGTCAAGAAACACCAACAGAACAGGACACACTGGTCCAACCGGGGATTGGGTTGGATCAAAATAATCAAGAGAAAGCAGTGGTCAGATCCAAGATGGGAAGGGCCATACCAGTTACTATTGTCTACACCCACAGCAGTTAAAATAGCAGAAAGAGTACCTTGGATACATCTCTCACATCGTAAAAAGGCAAAGAATCTAGGGCCGGACCAGGGAACGCCCACAGAGTCTTGAGTGTAAGTCCAGCTACAAAGGGGGGTGACTCCAATAGGGACCACTCATCTCAAACCCGGTGAAGAAACATGGTACAATATAGGCTCATAGGGGCGGAAAAACAGCTTAGGGAAAGACGACTGTTAGAACCAGGGTACTTTATCAAAACACGGACAGGCAGATTCCTAATAGGGATAATGATAGTGGGAGGCATTGCAGCATTTGTACTAATACTCTTGGATCTAAACTCTAGGACCCAAAAAACAGGATAAAAGGCTACATGAGAGAGAAATGACAAAAATGCCCAACGGTGACCCTACCATCACCATAAGCGAAGGACCCATCATAGCAGTCAGATTTGATGCTTGTCAGGTAATAGAATGACCACGCAAATGGGTACTTACATATAGCAATTATGAAAAATATATGTGTGGAACCGCCACCTGTTCTTCATGGTCTGAAGTATGGTGGACTACAGATTAAGATGGTTACTTAACCTCCTCAGCCCAGATTCCCCAACAAAAAAGTCTAGTGCGGCGTTTAAGTTTGCATAAACTACCACCACAGGGAAATGGCTCTAACTAACTGTTATTAGTTTTAAAAGATGCAACAAAGGAGGGTTCTGGAACCTATAGGTTAGGTATACATATACCCCTAGGAAGAGATGCAGTGGGAACAATACAGATTCAAGTACTTGGGAAAGGGAAAGTTGCGCCCCCAACCACCAGCATGCCACTTGTTCAAAATTAACTTTATTTACAAAGAACAGTTAAGTATAGAAACAGGGTTTGGGGATAAAAACGAGTGGATAGAATGGGTCAGATGGACAACCAAAACCAAAGAGCTGGGTAATTGTATCTCATGTGCCAAATCACGGCCTCAGCTAGCGACTGTCCCTTTCCTGACGGACAAAACCAACCTGACATGTATAATGAAAATGTTCAAGGAAAATCTCACAAATACTGAGTCCAAGGAAGAGCAAAAGTTGTATATAGTCACCAAGATGCAGAACATACCCTCTTCTGTTAAAGCAGTTCCAGGAAATTTCACCTGCTTTGTCAGCACAGAGAGTAGTGGACAGCAAGTAGGAGACTTACCCCCGGCTTACTGTATACAAAATATATCAACCAGTGACCCACCCTACCAGCAGGATTGTTTTCAAAACCAAAAGAGACAATTAACTGATGTTTGGTGGCTTTTCGGGGATATGAAACTTAGGACTAAACTCCCTCCCAAATGGAAATGCTTCTTCCTTTTTATATGATACCTATAGGTGATGAGATAAAGATATCTCAGTTGAAGAAACAACATTTTTGAATGAAGAGGGGTGCACCACAAGGATCATTTGACAATCGAGTCTACATTGATGCCATTGGAGTACCACGAGGAGTCCCTGACGAATTTAAAGCACAAGACCAGATATCGTCCGGATTCACCTCCATCCTCTTGTGGATTCAACCTAACAAGAATGTTGACTGGGTAAACTACATCTACTGTAACCAGCAAAGGTTTGTGAATTATACCAGAGATGCCCTTAAGGAAGTGGCCAGCCAACTGGATGCAACCTTGTTGACAGCTTGGCAGAATCATATTGCACTTGATATGCTGTTAGCAGAGAAGGGAGGTGTGTGCAAGATGTTCGGAGCTTTTTGTTGCACCTTCATTCCTAACAATACAGCCCCCGATGGTAGCATAAAGAAGGCCCTGCAAGGATTGCAGATGCTGTCTGAAGAACTGGCGGAAAATTCAGGGGTGGAAAACCCCCTGGCTGGACTCTTTGGCATGGTTCGGTAAGTGGGGTGAGCTGGTAAGGAATATGTTAATCTCCATAGTCATGGTCGCCACAGTGCTAACCCTGTACAGTTGCTGTTGTATTCCCGGTGTCCGAGGACTCCTTCAACGGTTCATTGACCCATCATTGACAAAGACTACGTTTCTCCAAAAGGATCTAAACAAACTATATTCGGAACTTCATTCTGAGCCAGATGAGGATGAGTACAAGCACCATACCCCTGACTCTCCTTGGTGAAATCCTGAAAGCTGAGGTGCTGAAAGAACTGTCATAAATGAGTAAAAACAGGGGGGAAATGTTTGAGAAATTAGATGCTTATTTTATAATCATTTATGAATTAGATGCTTATTATATAATATCCTTTATTCCTGCTTACAAACTGCTATTGAAACTGTACCTTTGAAATATAGGCTGGATTAGTTTCAATTTCCTGAAAGTTAGAGTTGAAATTGCATTAGGACTGGTTTTGTTTTCCTGAAAAATAGAAGTTAGATTTGGTTTCTAGTTTGTGAGACTAGCTACACCTACTTCTTGGGAATGACAATAAAGGTACAAGCCCAGGCATACAAAGCCAACCAAATCATTGTCCAGAAGGGGTGGCTAAGTCAGCATCTTTTTTTATTAGTATATAAAGTCTAAGTTATTCATTGCCAATTAGACAAGCTCAGATAGGCATCTATCAGGCTAACCATTGTGTGTGTGTGTGCAGCCCCATTGTACCAGTCACAGCGGCTAGAACCAATAGACAAGTATATGTATAGAATTGTCTCCTCGTATGAGTAAATAAACTACTTAACTTGAACCTGAGTGAGGTCTAAGGTGAATTTCCCTCACAATTCCATCCCAAATCTCCCACCCCACAATCCCTATTTCACCCACACCCTCCACTACCCTACCCTCACTTACCCCTCTACCCCCCATCCCATCCTGCCCTTACCCCAGCCTCACCCACCTCCCTCTGCCTATTCTTCCTAGGCGATTGGTATCGGTAATTGGTATCAGCGAGTACTTGGTGTTAAAAAAATGGTATCAGTGCATCCCTAGTTAACCGCTTCCCATCCGGGCCATTTCTGGCACCCCTCTCCTACATGTAAAAATCATCATTTGTTTGCTAGAAAATTATTCAGAACCCCCCAAACATTATATATGTTTTTTTAACAGAGACTCTAGGGAATACAATGGCGATCATTGCAACTTTTTATATCACACGATATTCGCGCAGGAATTTTTCAAACGTGTTTTTTTTGGAAAATAAACAGTTTAGTGAACTAAAAAAATACGAAACAGTAAAGTTAGCCCAATTTTTTTTATATATTATAAAAGAGGATGTTACGCCGAGTAAATTGATACTCAACATGTCACGCTTTAAAATTGCGAACACTCGTGGAATTGTGCCAAACTGATACTTAAAAATCTCCATAGGCGACGCTTTAAAATTTTTTACAGGTTACATATTTAGAGTTACAGAGGAAGTCTACTGCTAGAATTGTTGCTCTCGCTCTATGCGGTGATACCTCACATTATGTATGCATTCGCTTCTGTGCGCGAGCACGCGGGGATGGGGGCACTTTCATTTTTTTATTATTATTAATTATTTGACTTTTATTTTTTATTTTTACACTGTCTCTTTAAAAAAAAATTTCTGATCACTTTTATTCCTATTACAAGGAATGTAAACATCCCTTGTAAAAGGAATGGTGGGTGACAGGTCCTTTTTATGGAGAGATGTGGGGTCTATAAGACCTCACATCTCTCCTCCAGGCTGGAAAGACCTAGATCAGAAAAAAAATTACGATCCCGGGCTTTCCAGCCGCGATCACGGCTTTGTTTACTAAAGCCGGCCCGGACGTGACGTCATAATGTTGTGCTCGGGCCTCCGAGGATCATAGAGTTCCGGGTTGCGGATCGTACGGGTGGCCCGAATGGCGGCGGGGGGGGGTGTCCTCTCCCGTTGCTTATAAGAACGATCAAGTGGGGGGGGCGTGACCGGATGTGATCGAGGAAGGACGTGTCTGAGAGACTCTCCGCAAAGATCCGGCTAAAATCATCCGTTTACAGTCTGAAATCCCTGGCCGTGGGTTGCTACGGAGAGGAAGGTAGAAGAAACCACCTCGAAATCGTGCGCCCCTACCACAGACCCTTAGGTTCTACCGCTCCCGCCCCGAGCGGCCGAGCAAGGAATGGTGCCGGAAGTGGCCGCAGACGAAGCCGCCTCGGAAGGGGAAGTGGAAGGGGCGTCATCTACCGTAGTGACACTAGTCCCCTTAGAGATCCATCACCAAATCGTTGGGTGCCGGTCCCTAAAGTCTGACATTTGCCTACTAAAATCGGCCTAGAAACGCCTCTCAGAGAGTCTGTGCAGGAAGGAGCTAGTGTAGGCCAGTGCGGGGGGGGTGAACTAGCAAGAATATTCGT
>BLSH010175350.1:198546-208643 GCA_018402905.1 Glandirana rugosa | reverse complement strand
CGGCACTCAGGGCTCTGTGCTCAGTTCGCCGCGGCTGCTGGAAAGAGGTGGATAACGGAGGAGGGGATCCGCTCCATTTCACTGACCCAGCTTTGATAGCCGCCATCCGGGCTTTACAACACAGCCGCCAGGATCCCCCTCCTCCCCTATCCACCTCTTTCCAGCAGCCGCGGCGAACTGAACACAGAGCCCTGAGTGCCGGACCTGAGAGGGGGAGGGGGGGTGAGTGCCGGACCTGAGAGAGGGAGGGGGGCTATCAGAGCCGCCGACTCCCGTGGCGGCGGGAGGGGGGGGCGGATGTGCTCTGTCTGTCTGCCTGCATGTTGCTGCTGCCTAGGAGGGGACACTCCATGGACCTGTAACGGCTGGCGGGAAAGGGCTCCTCCGCTCCAGACAGCTATCATCACTGGAGCCTGGAGGAGTGATGCGCGCTGGCCAATAGACCCCATGCACCAGTGGGTCCTACCTGCGGGCGGGCAACTTGACACCGCCATTAGGGGCCCCTCGGGAGGCTCGGGGCTGAGGGCGTGACATTCGGGGCTCCAGCCCCGATAGCCACCTCTTAGCGACGCCCCTGCCTGTTGTTATGTAGTGCAGTGGTCCACAGAGGAGAGCAATCAGTCCATGCAGCAGGCAGGGATGTGGTCAGCGACAGCAAAAGCAATTGTCCAGGCAGCAGGCAGGAATACTGTCCATAGTTTGTACAGGTAGAGATACTGTCAGCACAACCAAAGCACAGCCAAAGCATTGTTCCAGGGTAGCAGGCAGAGACGTCCACGCAGAAATACTGTCCATAGTCAGTAGAGACAGCAGGCAGAGATATGGTCAACACAACCAATGTATTGGTCCAGGCAGCAAGAAGAAACATGGTCCATAAAGTCCTGGGTCATTACAGACAGCAATATGGTCAGCACAGCCAAAGTATTGTCTTGGGTCATTACAGGCAGCAACATGGTCAGCACAGCCAAAGTATTGGTCCAGGCAGCAGGAGGAAACATGGTCCAGATAGTCCTGGGTCATTACAGGCAGCAATATGGTCAGCACAGCCAAAGTATAGTCCTGGGTCATTACAGGCAGCAATATGGTTAGCACAGCCAAAGTATTGGTCCAGGCATCAGGAAGAAACATGGTCCAGAAAGTCCTGGGTCATTACAAGCAGCAACATGGTCAGCACTGCCAAAGTATTGGTCCAGGCAGCAGGAAGAAACATGGTCCAGAAAGTCCTGGGTCATTACAGGCTGCAACATGGTCAGCACAGCCAAAGTATTGGTCCAGGGAGCAGGAAGAATCATGGTCCAGATAGTCCTGGGTCATTACAGGCAGCAATATGGTCAGCACATCCAAAGTATTGGTCCAGGCAGCAGGAAGAAACATGGTCCATAAAGTCCTGGGTCACTACAGGCAGCGATATGGTCAGCACAGCCAAAAGTATTGGTCCAGCCAGCAGGAAGGACCATCAAGCTTAGGGCCAGGGGGACAGGGGTAGAGGCTTCTTCCACCCAAACGCTTTGAAGCCTCCGGGAAACCAGACCCTGTTCTGGGAACACAGAAAACCAAAAACTGGTTTTCTATACTCTGAACGATTTTTCTGGAGCCCCTCACATATGTGAGACCCCTGTCTACTAAAGTAGAAGGGCAAAAGATCAGTCCAAGTGGCAGGCAAAAGACATGGTCAATTAACAGGCCGAGGTCGTGCATGTGGATGTCAGAAATGTGGTTTAAAACGGCAGGCAAAGGCATCATCGGTAAACAGGCTGAGGTCGCTGTACGTGGTACTCAGAAACATGGTTTAGAACGGCATGAAAAGACATCGTCGGTAAACAGGCCAGGGTCAGTTAACGTGGAAGGTAAACATGTGGCAGCAGGCAAATGATCCCAAAAGGTTGAAACGGGGAAATTACAATCTTAACCAGTACAGATCCGCGCTATAGCCGAAAGACGGCTACAGGGCGGATCTGAATTGCCGGGGGGACGTCCGTGGACGTCCACCCCTTTGAGCGCCCCCTGCGCGCACTCACAGCTGGCAGCGGCGCTCTCTCACGGGCCGCCGCACGCTGCGTGGGTGTGCCAGATGTGCCAATGTAAACACATTGGTTCTCTGTTCTGTGAAGGGGGGCATAACAGATCTACTGATCCCTGTGGCAGCCCAGCCCCCACACAGTTAGAACACATACAGGGAACACAGTTAACCCCTTCACGGCCCCCTTAGTGTTAACCCCTTCACTGCCAGTGACATTTATACAGTAATCAGTAGCTATTTAAATTTCTGATCGTCATTGGTCCCAAAAAAGTGTCAAAAATGTCCCACATGTCTGCTGCAATATCGCAGTCCCGATAAAAATCGCAGATCGCCGCCATTACTAGTAAAAAAAATAAAAAATAAAAAACGCCATAAGTCAATTCCCATAGTTTGTAGACGTGATAACTTTTGGGCAAACCAATCAATATACGCTGATTTTTTACAAAAATATGTAAGAAGAATATATATCGGCCAAAACTGATGAATCATTTTTTGTTCATTTTTTTTTTTTATGGATATGTATTATAGCAAAAAAGTAAAAAATATTGTTCTTTTTCAAAATCGTTGCTCTTTGTTTATAGCGCAAAAAATAAAAACCGCAGAGGTGATCAAATACCACCAAAAGAAAGCTCTCTTTGTGGGAAAAAAATGATAAAAATTTTGTTTGGGTACAACATCACATGACTGCGCAATTGTCATTCAAAATGCGACAGCACCAAAAGCCGAAAATTGGTCTGGGCAGGAGGGGGGTTTAAGTGCCCAGTAAGCATGTGGTTAAAAATAAGGGTAACTAATATCTGACAGATGTGTGATACATTTTGAAACAATCTCCCATGCCAGGTTGGGAGGGACAATCGGGGCAATAGAAACTCGTATCTCTTCTAATTCCTCTTTTGTTGCAAATAAGACATTTCCTCTGGCGTCTTCTTCTGGATTCTGTGGAGGGGATGTTGTAGGGAAAATGTTGCTCATGAAACTGGCTCACACTATCAGAGCAAATGATTTCTAGTACGGGTCCTTGTTTGTAAATGAGGGCAATGAGAAGATCTTCAATATATTTGATGTAGGTGATGGATGGGTCTTGTGATGCTTTTTGGAAGCAGACAAAGGAATTGTACAGGGCCATATGAAAAAGTTGAAATGCCATCTTCTTGTATCAAAAACGTGACTTTCTGTTTGACATCTAGGGCTGCATCATCTGGTCATTTAAATCTACACCCCCTGAACATGTTATAGTCCTGGACACATTGAGGCTTTAAAACGGTGCTGCGTCGTCTTTGAACCTCCACCACGGTGTCATTGTGGATGGTAGAGAGGAAGTGAACCTCTTTCTTGTCCCTCCACTTCATCGCCAACACTTCCTCGTTTCTCATAAAGGCTTACTCTCCTTTGTTTAGCCGTTGCGTCAATAAATTTTGTGGGAATCCCTTACGTTTTTTTTTGAAGGTGCCGCAGGCCAGGGTGTCTTTGCTGTAAAGGTGGCGAAATAGGGGCAGGCTGGTATAATAATTATCGATATATAAATGGTAGCCTTTTCCAAACAGGGGGTATGCTCCCAGACAATCTTCCCACTGGTTCCAATATATGTGAGGCAATCATGGGGCTGGAGCTTGGGAGTCTTTTCCTTCGTAAATTCTGAATGAGTATACATAGCCGGTAGCTTGATCACACAGTTTGTACATTTTTACCCCATACCTGGCTCTCTTGTTTGGTATGTAACTGCAGGCAGCCAGTAAAATGTACAAGGGACTCGGCCACACATATATTTCTATCGAGGATTAACACAATATTTTAAATAATTTAAATTAGTCTAGCGTGAGACGGTGCCAATGAAATAACGGGCATAGGAGGAATTGGGGTTGGCAGCAATGAATTGTTCTGCATACAAGTTTGTCTGGTCCACAATACTCTGCAGCAAATCCTCAGGGAAAAATAAAGAAAAATATTCATATTGGGTAAAATTTGTGGTGTCGGGCTGCACACCTGTCTGCGCTGTGAAGGGGGGGGATTCTAGCAGACCCCGAGTTGGCAGGCAACCATAAGGGGTTTGCCAGGGCTTTGGGAAGGTAGGACAGGATTCTTTGGGCAGGGCGTCCAGTTCCATTGCTAGTTCCAGGCTCCACTTGCTGGGGTCTGGTGCTGCTGGTGGAAGTAGTACTGGACTCCACTTCCTGGGGTCTGGCGCTGCTGGTGGAAAGCAGGTCTTCAGATATTGGGCCTGATCTTCTAATTCTTTTTGGAGGGGGGGCGGTTTCCTCCTCTGACTCTGTCTCCGATCCGCTATACTCCACTGAATCATATTCCAAACCAGAATCAAATGATGGGAGCTCCCTGCTGCTCTCGTCATCCGACATAGCGAGGATCTCATATGCCTCCTCAGGTGTGTACACTCTCTCAGACATGATGGCGGGCCTGTGTGATGTTATTTATGAGAGTACTGTCGGGCCTGTGACCTGGGCTGTGACTGATGGGCTGTGACAGATGCTGACAGGCTGTTACTGATGGGCTGTGACAGATTCTGACAGGCTGATGGGCTGTGACAGATGCTGACGGACTGTGACAGATGCTGACGGGCCGTGACGGATGCTGACGGGCTGTGGCAGATGCTGTTGGGCTGACGGGCTGTGACAGATGCTGACGGGCTAACGGGCTGTGACAGACGGGCTGTGACTGTTCCTGACGGGCTTTGTGACAGCGCAGGTGACATGTTTTCTTTATTGTGGGGGCTGTGTGCTGTGTTGGTGTACACTGACAGTAAACTGACAAGACACTGACTGTTATTCGCTGATCTCCTCTCCTCACACGATTGGTGTGAGGAGAAGCAGAGATCAGATAGTGACTGACAGGGCTGTGTTTACATTTGTGACCGGCTGTGATTGCACACAGCCGGTCACGTGGTAAACAGCCAATTTCATTGGCTGTTTACCTTGATCGGGGAAGCGCTGTGTCCAAGGGATACCCGCTCCCCCCGATCACTAACGTGCACTCCTCCGGGGGCGCGCTTCATGCGCCTCTGCAACTGATTCTTCTGATTCTTCTGAAGTGACCGGCGTATGTAACCTGTGTGTATCTGGCTCTGATACTAGCCAGTGCCTCACCAGCCACTGACCTCACCGCACGTCCCTGGATCATATGCGTGCAAATGGAAGCGCCTCTGAAGACAAGTGGTCTAAAATAAAAATCCCAAAAAAAAAAATCTGAAAAAACAAATGTATTCATCGGTTTTGGCCGATTTATATTCTTCCTCATATTTTTGGTAAAAAAATCACAATCAGCGTTTACTGATTGGTTTGCGCAAAAGTTGCCACGTTTACAAACCATGAGAATTCATCTCTGGCGTTTTTACAATTTTTTTTTTTTACTGGTAATGGCAGAGATTTTTATTAGGACTTTGATATTGGGGCAGACATGTCGGACAATTTTCAGCCATCCCTGCTGCTGCTCTGATCTCTGTGCTGGGACCCGCCTCTAATACTATCCCTGTAAGAGGTATGACTGGTTCCGCTCTGCTTCCCCAGCCTTATGGGAGTGATCCAGTTCACTGCAGAGGGTTTCTCAACCAGGTTGGAATATATTTTGAGATGGTGCCCCAGGCATTTCCCTATGGACAAAGGCAAAGTAGGCTTTATTATTTTTTTGCTTAGAAATAGATGTCTATGGGAGAGGCAAAAATCCGTTGTCCAGAATTTCCCTGAATTTGTGGCTGCCTTTAAAAGGGTATTTGATATTCTTTTGGTGGTATTTGATCATCGCTGCGTCATTTCTGATCGCCACTATAAACAAAAGAAGAGCGACAGTTTTGCAAAAAAAAACAAATTTCTTAATTTTTGCTAAAATACAAATCAAAAAAAAAAATATAAAAAAACATTTTTTCACCATTTTTGGCCGATTTATATTCTTCCTCATATTTGCGATAAAAAAAAAATCGCAATCGCCGTTTATTAATTGGTTTGCGCAAAAGTGGCCGCGTTTATGGATGATGAGAATTCATTTTTGGGGTTTTTATTTTTTTATTTTTTATTAGTAATGGCGGCGATTTGCGATTTTTAGCGGTACTGGGATATTGGGGCGGACATGTCGGACCATTTTGACACTTTTTTGGCACCATTGGCATTTATACAGCGATCAGTGCTATAAAAAATGCACTGATTACTGTGTAAATGCCATTGGCAGTGAAGGGGTTAACGTGCAGGGGGCGTTCTAAGGGTTAACTGTGTTCCCTGGGCGTGTTCTAACTGTGGGGGGACTGCCCTAGCAGGGGAAGGGAAGTGATCACAGCTTCCGTGTAGAGGAAGGGGGTGATCACAGCCCTTCCCCCTCTCACAGAACGGAGGTCTGTGTTTACTTACACGGACCTCCGTTCTTTCACTCCGGGGGGGCATCGCGGGTAGCTGGCGGCGATCGAGGCCACCGCACCCGCTCCCTGGCCCTCCCCGAACACAGTGAGCGATCTCGCAGCCGCCGTCAGATGACGGCGATTTGCGATATCGCACCACTTTGTCGCTGTCAACCTGCGGTTGGCGGTCGGCAAGTGGTTAAGGAGCGCTTGCAAAAGCCTCCTGTACGTTTAGCTCAGAGCTTTGAATTCCCACCCATACCTCCCTCTCCTCCCATGCCTCTTGGGCCTGAGTCCTCCAGTGAAGCAGACCTATACAGCTGTTTTTTACTGTGGCCAGGCAGGTCACTTATTGAAGTCTTGTCCTACCCATCCAGGAAATGCCGGCACCTGAGGTCCTGTAGTGGATAGACCTTAGGTGGCATCTTTGCGTCCCCAGCTATCCTGAAGGATAAACCTCTAGTTCCAGTTACCTTTTCCTGGTCTGAGTTTTCTATCAATACCCAGGCTATAATTGATATGGGGGCTGCAGGCTTGTTTAGAGTGGCTTCCTGTCAAAGCACTCAATACTGCTGCAGCTTCATACCTCCCCGCTTGCCATTGAGGCTATTGATGAGAGATCTTTACAGCCTGCCCATGTGACTCATGAAACTGCTCCGTTGACCATCCCTCTTTTGATTTGCCTCATGCTGAGGTCCTTTCTTGGTCGCCACAATGTAGTAGTACATGTTTTCAGAAAATTATTAAGGTCATGTGCACGTCTTTAGTGACAAAGGTCAGGCTGGTATTTTGCCTCTACACCAGTCCTATGATTGCGCTATAGACATTCAACCTGGTGCCATTCCTCCTCATGGCCAGGTTTACCCTTTGTCTGTCTCTGAGGATAAAGGCATGAAGGACTATGTTGCAGATTCCCTTTTACCAGGGTTTCATCATCAAATCCTCGTCTCCTGCTGATGCTGGCTTTTTCTTTGCGAGTTATAAACTGAGACCTTGTGTCGATTATAGGGGTCTCAATCGCATTCCAATTAAGAACACTTATCCGATCCCATTGATTACGGAGTTATTTTACCACCTCAAGGTAGCAATGATTTTCACTAAACTGGATTTTAGAGGGGCATACAATCTCATGGGGATTAAGGAGAGCAACTAATGGAAAACTGCGTTTAATACTAGGACTGGACATTATGAATACCTCTTAATGCCCTTTGGTCTCTGCAACGCTCCTACAGTTTTGTAGGAATCTATTAACGATGTCCTCCAAGATATGCTGCAGCAATTTGTGGTGGTTTACCTCAATGATATTCTTATTTATTCAAAATCTCTAGATAACCACCACACAGAGGTCTCCTGTGTGCTACAGAGGTTGAGAAAAAATTACCTGTATTGTAAGTTGGGGAAGTGCAAGTTCCATCTTGAACAGGTTACACATTTAGGTTATGTAATTTGTACTGCCACATTTTCGCTGGACCCAGAGAAACTAACTGCAGTCTTACAGTGGCCTCGACCTTATTATCGGAAATGTATTCGTAATTTCTCTTCTCTGGTCAAACTCTTGACTGATATGACCAGGAAGGATGGCAACCCACAGAATTGGTCCCAGGATTTCATTAAAGCCTTTGAGTCCCTCAAGGCCTCTTTTGCTACAGCTCCTGTGCTGGCACATCCTGATCCTACGTTACCCTTCATTCTTGAGGTTCATGCATCTGAGACTGCAGTAGGTGCCCTCCTGTCTCAACTTCCTACCTCTGAGAGCGCTATGCATTCCTGTGGCCATTCATTAGCCATCATTTTATCTCTTAAGGAATGGAGGCATCTCCTCAAGAGTACCACTGTGCCATTCCTCATTTTGACTGATCATAAAAATCTCACATTTTTGTCTGACGTGAAACGCTTATCTCCCAGAAGGACACAATGGGCTCTCTTTCTGTCAAGCTTCAATATGCCCAATATGAAGAATATAAGGGCTGACGCATTATCACAGCAGTTTTCTTCCTCTTCCAAGATGGAGTCAATTCCTACTCCTGTGATACCTCCGGATCGCATTTTAGCCACTGTTCGCACTAATCTCACTTCACCTTTGGGTGAGAGAATTCTGGCCTTTCAGATCCATTCTCCTCCTGAAAAACCTTGTGACGGCTGCTTTGTCCCTGAGGATCTCCACACTGCTTTGCTCCAGACCTACCACTCGTCTAATATATTTAATAAGTGCACTTGACTCCTAAGGGATATGTGGAAAAGATGCCCACATCCCTAAACAGATTTTTTTGTACACAGCCCTCTTGATTGGGACTTTAATGGGCAAAAGTTCCAGAAAAAAGATTAACTAGGTTTGCATAAAAAGTGTCATATTTTATTAACAACAGCTAAAATAGCTAAAAACAGGGGTTTGTAGAGGCCCCACAGACATGAACACAATAATGCATTAGTAATGTCATAGTATTAATACATATATTGAAAAAACAAAACCACTTTACGCAACGCACTCCTACAGAGATGGAGCGGAGTGCTACCCAACGTGTTTCGAGGTTAAGTGTTGTTCCTCTTCATCAGGGGAAGTTTTAACATTATGGTTAATATCTACAGTGAGCAAAAAGAAAATATCACTACAAATAAACTTTAACAGATGTATAACATTACAACGGTATAGAGTCACCATATAATAGAAAATTGTGGTTACCAACCGTATAGGAAGTATCAATATTTGAAAAACAATTTTTTAGTCTTGATTGGTTAAAAAACAGGAGACAAATGCTGCTGTGGCGTATTCCGGGCCATCCGACTGAGATGGAAAATGCACATCAGTCTGAAGGCTCCACCAGGATGGAGGGAGCGACTGCCTCCACTCCTCAGGGGGGTCGATACCCAGCACACCCCAGATGGTGAAGGTCTAGTAAGAACAAATATACATATATGGGCATGGATATTAGATAGGGAGAGATCCCAGCCCTCCCCTGATTAAAACACACCTCTGAGGTGTAAACCTACCAGTAGATGCAGGCTGGGGAGGAAGGGAAAGGTCTGGAGGGTTGAGGAGAAGTACTCAGATAGTTCAATCAATTGGTCGTCCTAATCCAATCTCCACTACAGAGACATGCTCAATGTGATAAGGTAGTAGCATAATCTGAGGACAACAGCAATATAAAGACATCACTGTTGAATATATGGTTTAGTATCATTAGGTGTGAAATTTCATCTATTGTATAGTGCAAAATGTCTGAAAGTGAAGGTATATGAGTGCAAAAAATCATGCACACAATGTGAGACAAAGGAGATACATGGAAGAGAAAAGGGGGAAAAAAAAGACGTCCATGCATGCATACTCACAGAATGCATGCACATCTCTACATCTAGTGAGTGAGTGAAAGAAAAGCACTAGTAGTGATCGGGACTGTCAGGAAACAACCGTCTGGGCTTAAGGTCCCCGTCGCCAACAAAGGACTGTCAGGGCTAGTGATGATCACGAAAAGAAAGTGAGTGAGTGATCTACATCTCTACACGTACGTAAGACACTCATACGTACGTACCTGCAGAAAAAAAAGGGGGAAAAGAGAAGGTACATAGAGGAAACAGAGTGTAACACACGTACTAAAAAACGTGAGTATATGGAAGTGAAAGTCTGTAAAACGTGATATGTTATCTACTTTAAAGTGTGGATTACTATGATTTGGTATATAAGTTGTCACTACAGAAATATAACGACAACAGGAGTCTAATACGATGATGGAATAGTGTAACTCG
>BLSH010175350.1:159969-175529 GCA_018402905.1 Glandirana rugosa | reverse complement strand
TTTACTGAATGCTGCCCACTGGGGAGACAAAGGGGCATGCTTGAAAGTCCTGCCTGCAACTTTAAGCCTAACATCATCCTGTTCTGCAAAGGTAATTACATTGGGGTGTGCAGAGGTAGGCAGAGAAGGAATTACAGTTTGGGGTGCACAGGTGAGAAAGGAGGGGATGTATAGAGGTAATGAAGGTGGGTGCAAAGATGAGTAGAGGAGACAGGTAGAATTAAAGAGGGGAGGGTTGGAGTGGAGAGGATGGGGGAGGTTTGGGGTGCAGAGGCTAGCAGGGGTTTTAGGATGCAAAGGTGTACTGACAGGGTGGATAAAGATGTAGGTCGCGTGTAGGGCAGTTGATTTATTTCAATGGACTGCTCTATGCGCTAGAAATGAGGAAGAAAGTCCCTGACCCTTTTTCAAAATCACAGCACATATCAGCAGATGTGTGAGGGTGTCATAAACAATTAATGGCACTGCTGCTAAAGGGCAGCACTTTCTGTGGTGTCAGGAAAGAGATTTGTATGCATTCCTGATGCACACAAATGTGAACACAGGCTAAATGTCTCAATTACATTGGTGGCCAGTGTAAATCATCTCATTACATTGGGGCTTGGTGTAGAATGCTTTCATTCACATTAGTGGTCAGTGTAAATCCCCCTTACATTGGTGGTTACTGTGAATGCTTCTATTACATTAGTGGTCAGTGTAAACCCCTATTACATTGGTGGCCAGTGTTGAAACTCCTCTTTATATTGGCAGTTGGTAAAAAAATCAGCATTGCCATTGATCACACCCTCCCCCTAGTAGGGGTGTTGAAAATGATCAGCGCATCGATGCATGCCGATTCGGCCCTTCCCGATTCGGCATCGATGCCGTATACAGCTGTAATTGTGACGTCATTCCGGCTCCTCTCCCTCCCTTCCACAGCACAGTTTTTTTTTTTAACAGAAGAGTTTATTAACAATTCAGCATTACAGAGTATCTCGATCCAGGTAGACAATTGGTACATATCTGAGTTACATGATCACAAATTATTACACAATAGTGCATGAAATGTCATAATACCGTAATACATCTGCTAAACATGTAGGGTAGTTCTGCATCACTATTGCCTCCCCCATATTGCCTAGGCAACGGGGCCGGGCCCCAGGAAGGGAGAGTGTAGAAATAAGGGAGGGGGCATGGACAGGGGGGCGTCAGGGCATATCGTTTGAAGATTCAACTCCTGCGTAACCTACAATTAGCCGTATTTTCAAGTGCTAGACCATCTAGACCAAATTTTATCATACTTTTTGGGGCACTGCCTGCTTTCGTATGTGAGTTTATATAGCGGTAGTACCGACATAACTGACTTCCTCCAAGCCTCGCAGGTGGGGGCCTGCTCCGATTTCCATTTCAATAATATCTCTCTTCTAGCATAGAAGAGGGAAAAGGTAATACATAACTTAGAGTATCTGTCCCCCTCGACCTCCTCCAAATAGCTGAGCAAGAGTACCATGGGATCCAATGGTATCTGTGTGTCGCATATCTCTCCCAAATCCTTCGCCACCCCCTCCCAGAACGATCCCAGTTTGGGGCAGGCCCAAACCATGTGCCAGAACGATCCCTGGTCAGAACCGCATCTGGGGCAAACACTCTCCCTGTCCGGATAGATGCGGGATAGTCTCTGGGGGGTGTAATATGCTCTGTGAAGAAATTTTAATTGTATGAAGCGATCTTTAGCTGCTATCATAGTGGGGATATAAGTCGATACGCAGTCTGACCACTCCTCCTCCCCCAGCCCCGGAATATCTTTCCGCCATCTAGCCAAAGAGTCCGCTGTCTTAGTGTTATCCGCCACTGAGAGATACATATAGAGAGTAGAAAGGGGTTTGCCCATCATTTCTGAAATAAGGAGGCGCTCAATTGAGTCAGATTGTAACGTCACCCCCTGGGGGAACTGAGCCCCCAGGGCATGCCGCAGCTGCCCACAGCACAGTTTTTACTGGAATGACAAGCCTCTGATTGGCTGGCTGCGTCTGGCGCCGTTCTCTCCACCTTGGCTGCCCCCTGCCCCCACCCATGCTCTCCTCCTTCTCGGGATTTGTAGCTCTACACACTAAGACCTGTCATCTCCCCAATGGGCGGGGATGCAGAGCCGCATGGAGCTGTGACAAACAGATCACTGCAGCTATCATCACATCTGTGGGAGGAGGCATAGAAGTCTGCTTCAGGAAATCAGCTGCGAGGAGAGGAAGGGGGATGGTAGGAGTGATTCGAAGGTGAGACACAAGCTTGTCATGCTGGATGTATGTGAGGGTGAGCACTGAGTGCATAGAGGTGGCACCCACCACCACCACCTCTGCTGCACCTATCCTGTATATGTGTACTATGTGCCTAATACTTTGGTGGCTGCACTCTCTTTCTGTCTTTCTTCCTGAGATTTCCCTATAATCTCTCCCCTCTGGAAACATCCTCTGATCTGCAAGCAGTATATTTCTTGCTGATTGGAATGTCTTCCTTTTATTTATTTTTTTCAGTGATGTTGACCTGTTTACTTGGGAGTCCCTCCCTCCGGGTCTCCTATAATAGAGCCGTCCACCTTCCTCCCAGTCAGGGTCTGAAGAAAATACGAGACGTATTGAAACGCGTCACCCTATTGGCTCCACGTTCTTTGACGTCACTTCCGGGACACCGCACTTCAGCTATTCACACTTCCGGCGTCTTGTGCGTTCCAACACGAGCTGCATACCATCTACGGAGTCTACAGACGACACTGGCCAGCCGATCGGTGACTCCACGAACAGCTCCAGTGACACCCCAGCACAGGCACCCAGCATGGACGTGATATAGCCTTCTCAGCTAAAACGGACGTTATGTTTTCTCTTGTTCCGTCCTTTGTGAGTACCCATCCTCATTATTGTGCAAATAAATTGTGGTTTTTGATTTACTACGCTTAGGTCTGGCGCGCTTGTTTCCATTTCTGTCTGGTTTTTGTGCAGGCCCTTCTATATGCTCTTTTCAGACACGTATTGGAGTACCCAATACTACCCAACGGAGAGTCTTTTTCTAAGTGCATTTGCTTCTCTCTTAAAGACGGAGTCGTCAGAACAATTACACCTCACTCTAAGATACTGGCTATATGGTATATAGAGGATATTAGGGGCTTAGGGTGAAAACTGCTGGCATGGAGTATGGAATTTCCAGCTGTGGGTTTCCTATACAAGCTACTTGACAGGAGACCATTGGGTCCTTTGTGGATCTGAACATCCAAGAATGTGATGGTTTCTAGATCATAGGACATGATAAAGTGTAGATTAAACTTGTTAGTGTTTCATGGACTGGAGAAAAGGCTGCAGCTGACCGGTTGGACCCTCCCACACCATAAAGATATCATCTATATATCTATACCACAGCAACACATACTTCATGAATGGGAGCATGTGTTCAGATGTGTGGATCATACGTTCCCACTCCCCCAGGTACAGATTGGTGTACTATGGGGCACAGCATGTCCCCATCACAACGCCCTGCACCTGGAGGAAGTGGGAACCATTAAAAGTGAAATAATTGTGCTGCAGTATGAACTCCAGTGCATCAACAACAAAACGGTTCAGAGGTTTCTCGTATCGACTTATCTGTGAGATGATTTGCCAAATACAGACCAGTCCCCGGCCATGGGGGATGGAACTGTATAAGGCCTCTACATCAATTGCCACAAGTATTCCTGTAGGTGGAATATAGAGACCATTGATAATTTGAAGCAAATGAATCATATCTTGTATATAACTTGGACATGGACAGCTACGCCCACACGTACGCAATCTCCCAAGTTACATACGAGATATGATTCATGGGGTGGGGATCTCCCACTGCATCAGTCCCGTTGCCATGGTGACCGCCAGCTTCTTAGCTATGTGGCGCCATACAGCGCTGGAGGGTGATGCATGGCTTCCCAGCCCCTACCATGGGGAGGGTGTGTCTCTGCGGGTGACGGGCTGTCAGGATGTCGGAGCGCTTTGGTGTCTCTGACATGCGACTGCCATCAGCCATGCTGCTCCCCTTCCAGGGGGGCCAATATTTTGCACCATGGACCCTATTGGGATGGGTGGGACCCGTCGGCCACTCCCCCTCATCGCACCCAACCGCTGCCCACTACTAACCCCTTATAAGGCCATTTACAGGGGGGGTTTGCTTGTCTGCTGATCGGCGGCCAGAGTCTGTCCTTGCTGCACAACCACCAGGTATGATCCCATACTTTTGTCTCATTGTATTCACGGGCAATTCCTCTTTTGGGTCTTATGGGGGAGTCCTCATCCTCTTGACTACCCTTATGGGGACTGCAGCCTAGCAACTATCAATGGACTAGTACCAATATAATATTATTGCAATGTGTATTCTGACATCTGTGGTTACATAGATGCATGTGCAGAAGGACCAGCTGACAAGTAATCACATCTTGTGTCTGTATCATCCAGACAGTGCAAGACCCAGCTACAGGCTCAGAGTAGGGTGGATACACCACTTTCGGATTTTGACCAAACTAATACTATTGTTCTATGTAGTAATAGGCTAGTAAGTTATTTTGGATTTCTTTTTTTATGTCCCAATCACCACTAGTGCTTTTCTTTTCTTTCACTCACTCGCTAGATGTAGAGATGTGCATGCTCTCTGTGTGTATGCATGCATGGACGTCTTCTCCCCCCCCCCCCCCTTTCTCTTCCATGTATCTCCTTTGTCTCACATTGTGTGCATGATTGTTTGCACTCACATACCTTCATTTTCAGACATTTTGCACTATACTATAGATTAAGTTTTACACCTAATGATACTAATCCACATATTCAACAGTGATGTCTTTATATTGCTGTTGTCCTCAGATTATGCTACTACCTTATCACATTGAGCACGTCTCTGTAGTGGAGATTGTATTAAGATGACCGATTGATCGAACTATCTGCGTACATCTCCAGACCTTTCCCCTCCTCCCCCAGCCTGCATCTACTGGTAGGTTTAGACCTCAGAGGTGTGTTTTAATCAGGGGAGGGTTGGGATCTAATCTAATATCCATGCCTATATATGTATATTTGTTCTTACTAGACCTTCACCATCTGGGGTTTACTGGATATCGACCCCTCTGAGGAGTAGAGGCAGTCGCACCCTACATCCTGGTGGAGCCTTCGGACTGATGTGTAGTTTCCATCTAAGTCAGATGGCCTGGAATATGCCGCAGCGGCATTTGTCTCCTGTTTTTTAACCAATCAAAACTAAAAAATTCTTCTTCAAATATTGATACTTCCTATACGGTTGGTAACCACAGTTTTTCTAACATATGGAGACTCTATACCGTTGTAATGTTATATATCTGTTAAAGTTTATTTGTAGTGATATTTTCTTTTTGCTCACTGTAGATATTAACCATACTGTTGCCACTTCCCCTGATGGAGAGGAACAACACTTAACCTCGAAACACGTTGGGTAGCACTCCGCTCCATCTCTGTAGGAGTGCGTTGTGTAAAGTGGTTTGGTTTTTTCAATATATGCATTAATACTATGACATTACTAATGCATTATTGTGTTCATGTCTATGGGGCCTCTACAAACCCCTGTTTTTAGTTATTTTAGCTGTTAATAAAAATATGAGACTTTTTATGCAAACCTAGTTAATCTTTTTTCTGGAACTTTTGCCCATTAAAGTCCCAAGCAAGAGGACTGTGTACAAAAAATACCATTCTCCTAAAGCAGCTGGGCACCCAGGGAGGAATCAACTCGTATGGTCTATGTCTCAGCAATTCTGGTGGCCTAGTCTCTACGCTTATGTAACCACTTGTCCCGTGTGTGCTCAGAATAAAACACCACGACACCTTCCAGTGGGCCTCCTACAACCTATACCCAGTAAGTGGGGTCTTGGACCCACTTGTCTATTGATTTTCTTGTGGATTTACTCAACTCCCAGGGCAACAGTTATTCATATGGTGGTTGACCGTTTTTCGAAAAATGTCTCATTGTATTCCACTAAAGAAGTTGCCTGTTCTCTCTGGAGGTCTTTCAGTAACATGGGTTACCTAAGATTATCATCTCGGCAGGGGCACCCAGTTTGTGTCCATGTTTTGGCGAGCCTTTTGTGCACAGTTTGGAATTTGGCTTTCCTTCTCCTGGGCATATCACCCGCAGTCCAATGGGGGCGCAGAACTGGCCAACCATGCCTTGGCCAGTTCCTACATTGCTCTATTTCTGACCACCATAACAACTGGTCAGACCTATTACCTTGGGCGGAGTTTGCTCACAATAGTGCCATCAATGCTGCATCTGTCTCCGTTTATGGCGAATTGTGGTTTCCATCCATCTATGTTGCCTGACAGGAATTCCTGCGTTAGATGAACATCTTTGTGAACTTCGTTCCACTTGGGTGCAGGTCCAAGAATTCTTGCAACGCACCAGTTATAGGGAGAGGGTCTGGCTGTCTTCTTGTAATCTTCATGTTCCCTCACTAAAACTGGCGCTGTGGTATATTGGGCCTTTCTGCATTCTCTGTAGGATCAACCTAGTGGCCTACGCATTGGATCTTCCCTCCAACATGCATATTTCTAACGTATTCCATGTTTCCAAACTTTTGGTGTGCAGCCGTTATACCACCTCGGTACCACATCATCGCCCAGTTCAGGTTGACAACCATGAGGAGTATGAGATACAAACATTGACGTGTTCATTGGAGAGGTTATGGTCAGGAGGAACGCTCTTGAGTCTCATCCTCAGTCATACAGGCTGCTGCCTTCCTCTGTGCTTTACATAGGCATTTTCCCCTCAAGCCTGGTGTCCCCCCCAAGAGGGAGGGGTCATTGAGAAGGGGTACTGCCAGGGCTGGGCTTTTAGCAGATTCCTTCTCAGTGCTCAGGCTGCTCAACTGTCTGATAATTACCAGCCACTTATTGTTTCCACAATGACTCACCTGGTTACCATTACCTGCCATCAGTCCAGTCTACAGCCAGCCCCTTTTGGCTATTTAAACTGCTGTGCTCATTCCTTTGGTGCCTTTGCCTTGGTCAACATATCCAGTGTGCCTCTCTGCTGTGTTCCTGTTTGACTTTGTCTGGCTGATGTTTCCTCTGGTTCCTGATCCTGATCTTTGGCTTCTGACTACACTGATTTCTGGCTCGTTTGATTACCTGTTTTGGCTTCCTACTCCTGGCTTCTGTTTTGACTACGTTCCTGATTTGTATTATTTTACTATTACATTAAAGGTGTGTTTTTAAGTGCATTTTCTGTCTCTGCCTGATTCATGGTCCCTGACAGAGACCACCACTTTCCATGGCTTTATTGCAATGGCCCAAATGGCTGGGAGGCCTTTAGAATACCTCATGTTCAACAATTATTATCGGGCGGTTGCACTGCAGCAAATTCTGAACTGGAGGTTTCATGCTTCCACTAAACTGTGGGTCCCCCTCGAAGAAACTGTTGTGGGTAGAAACCTGTCATATGCATTGTGGATCCCCCCCCTGAGCTGTAGAGGTCTCTTAGAGTGGGCCTCCCTGTTGACTGTCCATGTCCTCAAGATCTGGGATAGATTCAATAAATCTCTAGCCTTGTCCCTTCCTCTATCACCATTAGCACCAGTAGGGAGTTTCCCCTGGTTCCTCCTGAGAGAGAAGTTATCATTTTTCGGGACATGGATAAGCGACAGATGTTAGCTTATCCCGTTTTATGAAGGGTGGTACCTTGGCCCGCGCTCGCTACAATTAGGGAGTGGTTTGGCAGCTTCCCTTTTTTAATTTTCAGCTCTGCAACCTTTTTTCTACTCAACACCACATTAGATCTACCCCCACTGAAGTTGAATGCCTGTGGGCTGCCAAGGACTCTGTTAGCCATATGATTTCGGCCCTCTATAAGCTTCTTGCTTCAGCTGTCCCTAGGCCTAAACCGCTATACATCAGAGAGTTGGGAGTGTGACCTCCAGTGTGAGTTTACTTATGAGCATCTGCACCATCTGTACTGCTTGATGCACTCCAGTTCAGTAGATACAAGACTCAAGAAAAGAGATGGTACCGAGTGCCCACGTCCCTTGCCAAGATTTACACATCCGTTTCAGACCTACAGTGGGTACGGAAAGTATTCAGACCCCCTTAAATTTTTCACTCTTTGTTATATTGCAGCCATTTGCTAAAATCATTTAAGTTGTTTTTTTCCCTCATTAATGTACACACAGCACCCCATATTGACAGAAAAACACAGAATTGTGGACATTTTTGCAGATTTATTAAAAAAAAAAAAAAAGGAAATATCACATGCACCTAAGTATTCAGACCCTTTGCTGTGACACTATATTTAACTCAGGTGCTGTCCATTTCTTCTGATCATCCTTGAGATGGTTCTACACCTTCATTTGAGTCCAGCTGTGTTTGATTATACTGATTGGACTTGATTAGGAAAGCCACACACCTGTCTATATAAGACCTTACAGCTCACAGTGCATGTCAGAGCAAATGAGAATCATGAGGTCAAAGGAACTGCCTGAAGAGTTCAGAGATAGAATTGTGGCAAGCACAGATCTGGCCAAGGTTACAAAAAAATTTCTGCTACACTTAAGGTTCCTAAGAGCACAGTGGCCTCCATAATCCTTAAATGGAAGATATTTGGGATGACCAGAACCCTTCCTAGAGCTGGCCATCCGGCCAAACTGAGCTAACGGGGGAGAAGAGCCTTGGTGAGAGAGGTAAAGAAGAACCCAAAGATCACTGTGGCTGAGCTCCAGAGATGCAGTCGGGAGATGGGAAAAAGTTGTAGAAAGTCAACCATCACTGCAGCCCTCCACCAGTTCGGGCTTTATGGCAGAGTGGCCCGACGGAAGCCTCTGCTCAGTGCAAGACACATGAAAGCCCGCACGGAGTTTGCTAAAAAAAAACACCTGAAGGACTCCAAGATGGTGAGAAATAAGATTCTCTGGTCTGATGAGACCAAGATAGAACTTTTTGGCCTTAATTCTAAGCGGTATGTGTGGAGAAAACCAGGCACTGCTCATCACCTGTTCAATACAGTCCCAACAGTGAAGCATGGTGGTGGCAGCATCATGCTGTGGGGGTGTTTTTCAGCTGCAGGGACAGAATGACTGGTTGCAATCGAGGGAAAGCTGAATGCGGCCAAGTACAGGGATATCCTGGACGAAAACCTTCTCCAGAGGGCTCAGGACCTCAGACTGGGCCGAAGGTTTACCTTCCAACAAGACAATGACCCTAAGCACACAGCTAATATAATGAAGGATGTTGTAGAAATTTAGGATGTTTATTATGTATTGTCACAGTGTCTCCCAGTGTCGGTTTAATGATATTCTCTGTGTACAGCAAATATGGCTTTAACCGATATTGAGGAAAGGCCATTTACAATGGAAACCTTCCATTATTTGATGATTACACGCTACCCGCCCGATCATCCCGGCCGGCAGGCGCCCTGAGTGGTTATTGCTGGAGCAAACGCCGGTCCGGATCTTTGAGGTGTAATGCACGTTCTGTGGCGCGGGTGTATTACCGTCAATCGGGGGGCCCCTGTATTAAGTACAGATCGATCTGCTTGGCGGCAGTTTACTTGCATTATGGAATCAGTATTGCCTTTTATGTAAGGATAATGATCTGTAAGCTTTCTGTGGCATCTGATCAATGTGACAGAAATCTACAGCTATATTCCTTTGTGCATATTTTACCCTTTAATGGAACAGTAGTATAATCGCTATGGAGTATAGTTCATAGAGCTGTATTTGATGGTGATTCATTGTAAATGGCAGGTTGTGCATGTATGGTGATTTGGGTTTCAGTCCACGTGGCTTTCATTGTCTCACACAGGCCAACCAACCCCCATGCATGCATGCCTCTCCTATTGTATAGTTTGAATATAAACAAGTGTGTCATTGGTTGGGGGTTTTGTATTTGAGCTCATGTCATGTGACTGTGCCTTGGAGGCTGATTGGCTGATTGTGAAGCCATCAAGTCCCTTTTGTTATCCCTGTTTGAGCAGTATAAATATAATGCATACAAGGTATTATAATTGCCCTTACAAGGAGTGGCTTCACAACAACTCCGTGACTGTTCTTGAATGGCCCAGCCAGAGCCCTGACTTAAACTTAATTGAGCATGTCTGGAGAAACCTAAAAATGGCTGTCCACCAACGTTTGCCATTCCTCCTTGCAGATCCTCTCCAGTCCTGTCAGGTTGGATGGCAGAGGATCCCCAAATCCAGGTGTGAAAAACTTGTTGCATCTTTCCCAAAAAGACTCATGGCTGTATTAGATCAAAAGGGTGCTTCTACTAAATACTGAGCAAAGGGTCTGAATACTTAGGATCATGTTATATTTCAGTATTTCTTTTTTAATAAATCTGCAAAAATGTCAACAATTCTGTGTTTTTCTGTCAATATGGGGTGCTGTGTGTACATTAATGAGGGAAAAAAATTAACTTAAATGAGTTTAGCAAATGGCTGCAATATAACAAAGAGTGAAAAAGTGAAGGGGGTCTGAATACTTCCCGTACCCACTGTATGTTGGAGGGGATGAGGCCGAAGAGGTACATTGCTCCATATGTGGTGTTATGACACTGTGCTATCGAACTTCTGATCCATGGTTCAGAAACACATAAAGGAAAGCCAAGATATTGATCTCCCCCTTTCACCAAAGCACTTCTTGCTCCACATCCCCTTTTCCCATTATAAACGTATCACTCTCCCTCACTCATCACTGATGCAAATCATCTTATACCAATTCACTAGAAGAGCACACATGTTCCAAGTGAACAGGATTGGAGTGGTAGGGGACAGAGATCATAGAGGCGAAGGAGTGGATTACTACCTGTAAGGGTTCCCGGGAATGCTTTGATTTTATCTTGTCCCCATGGAGGAACCATGTCTCGGGATTGGTCTCGGTCTCATCCAGTTTAGATGTAGCCCTGTTGGCTTTAACAGATCCTACATTTTGACAACTTGTCCAGGCGCACCAACAATATTAATTTTGAGTTATTCTCTTCCTTTTTTTTTCTTAGCAGCCAGGAAATCAGGTATGAATGCTGAATTTTGGCATCTCAGCAGTATTTTACAGTCTTCAACATTTTCGCATGTCATTTAATGTGATTTTTTCTTTTATTCATGTTGTTCAGTTATGGCTAGACACAAGTCGTCTACTAGACTACGTTTGAGTCAAAAGTTGGTCTCACTAATGCTCTAGGGTGGTCAACTCTTTACTCTACGCACAGTCAGGCTGCAGCCCTGGGGAGGCGTACGGACAATTTGCTGCCTTGTGCGGCTTTTGCAACGAGAGTGGCTTGTTCCAACTTTGTACCACCTGGTGAGCAGGTAAGCTTTGAAAATGTCCAAAGGCCATTGTTTGCACTAAACCTGTTTTCCTCCCCTCCCCTTTTCTTTTACCAATTTCCTGTACAAAATAATTTTAAATCAGCTGCTCGTGTTGGTCTCGACATGTTCCGTCGATGCCTGAGGGGATTCCTACCCTTCGATTGCAAATCCGGAGCATGGAGAGATAAGCAGCTGTAATGTTATAGATACTTGCTTTGGCACATGAACAAGCGATACCTGTTATTGTTGATGCTGATTTTTTCCCCTTTGTCTCTCTATTTTATGTTTAATAATGATTAAACTGTAAAATAAAGATTGCTTAAAAAAAAGAAAAGGAAAAGTAATTTTTAATAACCAGCTCCTTTTTACTATCAAGAGCTCTGAGGATAGGTCTCCCCTACTGCGGGGGTGATATACAGCGCTAGCATGTCCAAAGGGGCAAAGACACCCAAGCAGCGGCGGACCATGTGGGTCAAGATGGCGGCCACCCACAGCACTAAGTGAGGGAAGCAGCGCTGAAACTTTTCAGTAAGACACCTGGCAAGGACAACTCTGCTAAGCCTCCTACATTACCTTCCGGGCTGGCTAATCCTGACCCCTCGGGCTCTCCACAGGAGGCTGTCTGGCTCGGAGGACACAGCCGACTCCCCAGCATGGGACACAGTAAGTACACCTGCCCTGCCAGCCACTGACACTCATCTTGAAGAGTGTGATTCTGCTGAGCATGAACCTACCCTCAGAGACATATTCACAGCAGTTACTTCATGCAATACAGCCCTCTCAGAACTAACATCTGAAGTCAAGGGAGTAAAACTGGAGCTGAATATGGTCTGTCAGGATATGCAAAAATTTTGAGTTTGTACAGCAGCCCTGAATGAGCACAGTGGAAGATGATGTAGTGCCGTTGCAGCGTGACATGCACCAACTAAAATCTCTCACTTTGGGCCATGAGGCTAGGCTGGAAGATAATATTAAAATAATAATAATATTAGAGCAGTAGGGATTCCAGAGAAGATGGAGGGGGAAAACCCAGTTACCTTTGTAGTCAATGGCCCCATAGGGGTGGCTGGTAGATGTGGTTCACCTGTCACTCTGCCCTCAATCACACATTTTTCCTTTCATCTGAAGTCACTGAACAGGCTTCACTTTGTTTTTGTTTTATTGAGGGAATAAACTTGGATGGGGTAGGGACGGCTGTGGGATGCCCAATAGATCAAGAAATAGGACCTTACTATATACACCTCTGTATATACACTCCTTCTTTCTTCAGCACTGACACTTTCTGACCGTTACACTCCTTCACTTCTCTCCTGCACAACACACAACACTTGCTTCTTCACGGTGAGGCCTGAAGGGATATTTATCAGACCTCCATTACATCTTCCTCCATCCTAGCAAGCACATGGTGAGGCCTGCGTTTTTGCTGGCAGGGCCTCCGGACCGCCCATTACAGGCAAGGGCCACGGGACCTCGAAGTTTAGCTGAGTACAATTGTGCTAGCAGGGTTGATGGACTACTGCTTCCAGGCCACCTCAGCCCTGCTGGCTGGTCTGGTCTATTCCACTGCCCAGTGACAATGCTCCCCTGACTGGCTCCTCTGACCTCCACAGACTGTCCACTGTATCCTCCCAGCTTGCTCCAGCGCTCTTCTCCAGCTCCCAGGATATGTCACTCACTGACACCAGTGGATTCTTTAAAGAGTCTTTCTTGTAGCCTCTCTGTTGCTGTCCTGCTCCCTTGTGCCACTCCAGAATCTCTCTCCTCCTGGTTGCACCCGAGCTCCCAGGCCTCAAGGTCACCCCCCAGACTGGGGGCTCCCAGGTGAGGCCTCCGCAACCTCTGCTACATCTCCACTCTTCCATCCGACACTCTCCTTCCCCAGCTGGGCTGACCACAGTATTTAAGGAGGCCTGCCCCCTGCCAATCCAGGTTTGGGATTGGTCAGGGCTCCTTATCATACCTCAGAAAGTCCCACCTCCTCTTCCATCCCCTTTTCCAGAACCTTCTGGACCCAAAGTGGAGGAGTAACCAGGGGGTGTTTCTTCCTGCAGTCTCCAGCTCTTCCTGGGCCACTCCCCTGCCCAAATCAAAACATTCAGGCCTGCACAACAGTCAGGCCTGACTAAATTTGCCTCTCCTAGCAAAAATCACCTAAGCACCTATTCACTATGATAAATAAAAGTCAGTAGTGCGCTAAAGTGTCCAGTGCAGCAGCAAAATAATGTGTGATAATAACACAATTAGATCAGAAATAGGCCCTGGCACTATGGAGAGATTAGAAAAAACTGCTTTGAATGCCGCCAGCTTCCCTCCACCGAACTTCAGGCATTTGTGGAATTTGTAGCCTGGTTTGAAGATTGTGGTTGGTGCCATTCTGCTGGTCCATTCGGAGAAGGGAGAAGCCTGCATACATACCTCGCAGAGGGTTTTATCTGCTAGCCTGTATGACTTGCTAGAGATAGTGAGTCCTGGATCTCTGGTAAGGGTACCTTCCCCCGCTCCTAAACACTTCAAGGTGTGCATGGTTTTGGTGGTGGTTTACCTACTCCTAGTGAATCCCAATCGGTGGATAAGGCTCAGATTGCTCTCACCATAGGGGTGTTGGACTGAATATTTGATTATCCCCTAACAAGAACTGTTTTGCTCATCTCACATTATTTGGACACTTTAAGCCATGATCTATATATATATGCACTTTTATTCACACATTTATTTGGTTGTTTATGTTCAAATTTTTATGCACCTTAGCGCAACTGTTTTTTATTTCTGACCTATTCACTATGAGTGCACTACACCTGATTGGTTGAGTCATGCCTTTGTTAGGGATTCATTCTCCCCGATGTTTGCAGTCGAATGGGCACATGGAGTCCCTGCCAGGCCACCAAAGCCCGAAGAGCTCCCACGATCATTTTCGTTATGGCTTCTAAAATTTAAGGGCCGTGATGCTAGCCTATATCAAGCCAGAACACGGAACTCAGTAATGAAAATGGATAATGTGAGGATGTTATTCTTACTGAACTTTTCTGTGGAGCTACAACGCCAGAGGACAAAGTTCACAGAAGTCAAAAAACAACTCAGGCACTTTGATTTCATTTATGCAATGCTATATCCAGCCAGACTTCTTATTGCAGCTTATAATGAGCCTTATTTTTTGATAATCCCTTAGTGGCTTGCAACTGGCTGGATAGAGTGGAACACACTCTGAAGAAATCCAAAATTTCTACAGCCTGGAGGCCTGGGTGCACATTTCTAAAGTGAGAGGTCTGAGACCAAGACTTATGTCACCGTTGTTCTTTTTGTACCATTTATCCTTAAAGGCGGAATGGAACTGAATGGAGCCCTAATGTTTTGTTTCTGAGCTTTGGAAGTTCCATAGGCACAAGGGTGAGAGTTGAGACGTTGGGGCCCCCCAAATGTTCGTCCTGTGTGGACGTAACACATTTATTCCGTGGCAGGATTTCCTGTGGCATGGAAACCATGTTTTGATGTCTCTACAAGTATTTGGCTCTCGCTAGCCTGTTGCGAGGGACAACTGTTACTCTTTGTTTTTCTACCTGGGATAGTTTTTTGCTCTTTTTTTTTTGTCCTGTATACAATGACTTGTATACAGCTGGTCTAATAATTTATACTGGTTTTGTGATACTAGGCATTAGGGATGAGCCGAACACCCCACCCCCCGCGAACATTCGAACACCGTTAAAGTCTATGGGACTCGAACATGAAAAATCAAAAGTGCTCATTTTAACCTGTACAGGTCCGCGCTATAGACAAAAGACGTCTACAGCGCGGACCTGAAAATCCGGGTGGACGTCCATGGACGTCCGCCCCTTTACACGCCCCCTGCGCGCACGTAGCCGCCAAGGGGCAAGATGACGAGACATTCCGCTAGCGCCCAGTCCTCGCCTGTAGCTCAGGCGGGCTGGGCGCCCGTGCGGGTGCGTCGTACGCCGCCGCCGCGCGCGCGCGGCGGCGGGTCACGCGCGTCCCCCGCACATTTCCCCGCCTGCAGGTACCTGCAGGTGGGCCTAAAAGTCCAGGCGCGACATCTGCAGAAAACAGATATCGCGCCTGGACATGTCCAATTTTACTCGTGAAAACTAAAAAGTACAAGCTCAGGGTATCTGAAATTGCCACAAGCTTACAAGCGCCCCCCACCCCACAAGCCGAGTAGGGATTACGGATCATAGTGTTTTGGTCATATTTAATAATCTGGTCGACATATGTTCAGTAACATATGTCCTGTTTTTTTTTTCTCGTTTTTT
>BLSH010175350.1:115152-128550 GCA_018402905.1 Glandirana rugosa | reverse complement strand
CTGCTAGACTGCTTTTATAAGCAGTGGGAGGGAACCCCCCCCCCCTCCGGCCGTCTTACATGGTTTACTTGGTCTCCCCTGCCCCACCGGGGAACCCGAGAATGCAGCCGGTCATTCCGACAGCTGACCATAGAACTGATTGAAGACTAGAATGGCTCCAATCATCTCTACGGCCTAAGATACCGGAGGCTATGAGTATTTCATGACTTTGGTTTTGTCGGATATAAACCGCACCATTGGGAAATTGGGGAAGCCTCTTATTACACCGATTTCGGTGTGGTCAGATGCTTTAAGGGCTGAGGGGAGGTCTAGAGTCAAATAGACTACAAATTAAAAAAAAAAATGCAACACTTCCTATTTTTATCATATAGGATATTTAAATTTCCCGTGATAACAATAAAAATAATAGAAAAAAAAATAGATGAAAGGGACAGTGTAAAAATAAAATAAAAAGCAAAATGAATAATTTAAAAAAAATGCACCCCTGTACATCGGTCTCATGTTGTATGTAAACAGCAATTGCACCATGCATGTGAGCTATCACCGCGAACATCATATCGAGGGCAGTAATTCTAGCAGTAGACCTTTTCTGCAGATCTAAAGTGGTAACCTGTAAAGGCTTTTAAAGGCTTTTAAAGATGTATATGGCTTGTATATAGTTTTGTCGGCATGAGATCATCTTTTATATTTCAACAAATATTTGGGCAATATAGTGTGTGTTTGTGCATTAAAATTCAAAAAAGTGTTTTTTTCCACAAAAATTGCGTAAATTCTAAGCAAACAATTATTTGTTACACTAAGCACTGTTTGGTTGCTGATACGCCACTTCATTCGTTTATGTGTTGCTACGCAGAGGCTCAGTGCCTCCTAGTTTCTGGGCATTCCTTCCGAGGATTGGGTAGAAGATTGCACAGCAACCAGGAGGCAAGTGAACCTTTGTGTAACACCGCATAAACTGAGGAAGTGGAGTATCAACCATGAAACCCATCTTTTGGTGTAACCAATAAATGTTTGCTTAATATGTGTGCTAATTTCGGCCCTTCCATGATCATTATTTTACATCATCAAGGGAGCACCTGCCACACACAAACCGTTGATAGGCTTTTTCTTCCATTAACATGTGATCTGTGCTTCTTATATTTTAGCTCTCCTAAATAATTGAGTATTGTCCTTTGACAACCTTTCAAATACATTCTCTGTACTCTGTTCTTGTGTTAAATTTCATTGTGATATCTTTTCATAAATATGAACTGAAAAGAAAATATACATTTTAGAGCCACACAAATGTATACAGTATATTATATTTTGGCTGAGATTGTGATTGCAGTTAGGGGGATACGTATGGCATATGTAGGAATTATAGGGAAAAATGGCAACATTTTGAAACACTCCTCTCGACGGAAAAATATTGTAAAACACTGTAATAGCCACAGTTGTGTGGCAAAAATCTCTAGCTACAGCATCGGAATACTAGTGAAATAATAAGGGGTGGTTTTTGGATCCCCCCTATTTAAATTACAAATATTTACAATCTTGTCTGTTCCTATAGTTAGCTAGTCTATCAAAGTTCTGATCATATTAATGGTGATGCTATAATAACAATATTACCTATAAAAATCAACGCAATGCTCAAAGAAGCAAAGGTGTTATTTATTTACAATGAAAGTAGAACACGAACATAGAAATGTAAAACAATAATACAGAGCATATGTTGTTGCTCTACATCAGCCTTTCTCAACCTTTTCAACACAGAGGAACCATTGAAATAATTCTCCGGTCTCGGGGAACCCCTGCTAAAAATTAAAAATCTACAACTCATGATACATTAGTGTGATGGTCAATGGGAAGAATGCTCCTTACACTTGTGGTCATTGGGAAGAATAACCCTTACAGATAGCTAAAAAGATCAATCATGTCATTGGAAATTTATCTGAGAGGTAGAAATTGACCATTGCTCAAGGAACCCCAACAACCTCTGCAGGAACCTTAGGGTTCCATTGAACCCTGGTTGAGAAACCCTGCTCTACAGGAAGATGGCCTAGGCTATAAGAAGATTGCCAAGACACTGAAACTGAGCTGCAGCATGGTGGCAAAGACCATACAGCAGTTTAACAGGACAGGTTCCACTCAGAACAGGCATAGTCGACCAAAGAAGTTGAGTGCAGGTTCTCAGCGTCACATCCAGAGGTTTTCTTTGGGAAATAGACGTATAAGTGCTGCCAGCATTGCTACAGAGGTTGAAGGGGTGGGGGGGTCAGCCTGTCAGTGCTCAGACCATACGCCGCACACTGCATCAAATTGGTCTGCATGGCTGTTATCCCAGAAGGAAGCCTCTTCTAAAGATGATGCACAAGAAAGCCCACAAACAGTTTGCTGAAGACAAGTAGACTAAGAACGTGGGTTACTGGAACCATGTCCTGTGGTCTGATGAGACCAAGATAAACTTATTAGGTTCAGATGGTGTCAAGCTTGTGTGGTGGCAACCAGGTGAGGAGTACAAAGACAAGTGTGTCTTTTCTACAGTCAAGCATGGTGGTGGGATTGTCATGGTCTGGGACTGCATGCATGCTGCCGGCATTGGGAGCTACAGTTCATTAAGGGAACCATGAATGGCAACATGTACTGTGACATACTGAAGCAGAGTGTCAGGAAAAGACTCACCAGCTTGTGGCACTGTGACTCCCTCATCCTTGGGCTGCAGTTCCAGTTTCCACCAGCGGGTGTCTCCCAACAGCCAGAAGCTCACTTAGTCATCATCTGATGCTCGTTGTAGGAAGGATATTTAAATCCTGTCTGTCCTAATCTGATTGTCTTGGTGTTTTGGTCTCCATGTGGCCCTGACCTGTGATCCTGTATCTGTTCCTGGACCCCTGTCTTGCAGCCTGATCCCTTCCCACCTGTTCTCTCTGTCATCTGTTCCCTGTTCTTGCCCTGTCTTGCCCCCAGCTCCCTCTGATGACCCCCTGTGTATGACCCTGGCTTGGCTACGTTTACGGTTTGGCATACTTTGTTTAGGCAGTTGTTCTTTGTGTGTCACTATTTTGTTATGTGGCTTGTTTTACACTGTTTGCTATGTTGGAGGTGCGTTTATAATTTAAATAAATTATATTTTACAATACTTGTGCCTGGCATTCTCTGTTGCAGTTCACACATCTCTGGTCACACCAGTTGCTGACATAACACCAAGGCCAGTCCTGACCAGAAGTGACTGCACAGGGAAGCCATTTTGGCTCTGCTTTTGTTTGTGGCAAGATGCATCCAGAGGAGGCTATATACTTTTCCTTGCTGGTGACAGAGGATAAAGAGTATTGCCGCCAGATACTGAAGGAGTGGTCCAGTGATCAACTGTTAGAATGCATTCGTCTAACTCATTCACTAGCTGATCAGGGCAGTATCTTTGGTGATGTTCAGCCATTAATTCAAGTCTGTGCAGAGTTGGCTTTGTCCTGTACTCCTAAAGGCAGTGATGACTTCCTTCCCCCCTTCAGTATGGCTCAGATAGAATCACTGGTTTGGTTATTAGAGGATGACTTAGGTTACTTCTTTGAGTATTATTCAGCATGCTGTCATCAGGTGCTAGTGGAGTGTCTTAACGCAGTGCAGTCTCTTGTCAGACTGGCAGCATGTAAAATGAATTTTGTTCAGCAATTACTACAGGCTTGGTCAGATATGTTGCATTCAGCCACAGTCAACTTGCACCAACCCATTCCTGCGGTTAGACACCCGCCTTCTCAAGTACCTCTCTCTCCATCATACACAACAGCCACAGATGCAGCCCAGTATACCCTGCTACCAACTATGTGTCAGTACCCTGTTTCCACTTGCTGCACCTACCCTGCCTTTAACCCATTGACCAATACCTCTTCTCCATTACCTACGGCAATCCCACAGAAATCTTCCTTAGCAACTGCTCCCTCTTTTCCACCATCCCTCAGCTTTTTGCTTCCATCAGCGACACCCCCTGCTTGCAGCCCTGTGTCCACATGCAGAACCTTGGTGACTAAACCAAAAAAGAAACAGAAGTTTTTCCCAACTTGCACAATCCTGCCACTATCCAAATCATCTGCCTCCACACCAGCCGATCTGTTCCAGGCTGCCTCCACACCTGCCGACCTACTCCATCCTGCCTCTACATCAGCCAATCTGTTCCAGCTTGCCTCCACACCAGCCGATCTGTTCCAGCCTGCCTCCACACCAACCGATCTGTTCCAGCCTGCCTCCACACCAGCCGATCTGTTCCAGCCTGCCTCCACACCAGCCGATCTGTTCCAGCCTGCCTCCACACCAGCTGATCTGTTCCAGCCTGCCTCCACACCAGCCGATCTGCTCCAGCCGGCCTCCACACCAGCTGATCTGTTCCAGCCTGCCTCCATACCAGCCGATCTGTTTCAGCCTGCCTCCACACCAGCTGATCTGTTCCAGCCTGCCTCCATACCAACCGATCTGTTCCAGCCTGCCTCCACACCAGCCGATCTGTTCCAGCCTGCCTCCACACCAGCCAATCTGCTCCAGCCTGCCTCCACACCAGCTGACCTGCTTCTGCCTGCCTCCACACCAGACAATCTGCTCCAGCCTGCCTCCACACCAGGCAATTTGCTCCAGTCTACCTCCCTGATTCCCAATGGGGTTTGTCCTTCGTCTGACAGACTCAAACATGCTGCCCAGCCTACTGATCCTGTGCCCGCTGCCTATCCTGCTGATCCTGTGCCCGCTGTCCAGCCTGTCGATCCTGTGCCTGCTGTTTATCCTGCTGATATGGTGCCCAGGGTCCAGCCTGCTGTTCCGATGCCCGCTTTTCATCCTGCTGTCACGATCAGGTGTCAGGCTTGAAGACCAGTTGCTATAGCAGTTTCGTAGTCACCCTGGCAGATGACACAGGCTCACCTGAGGTGCAGAATCTAAGTACCAACCGGTGTTCACCAGAGCTCCTGATGGTGGAGATGGACTTAGCTGCGTGTCAGTACCAGGTCGCGGTCCTCAGGATTGCCCCACCAGGGTGTTAGCAAACCGGGGTCCAGTAGCGGATGAGCAGATAAGGATCAGACGGGAGCGTGGTTGGTAGTCAAGCCAAAAGGTCGGTAACGAGTAGTTGCAGGTTGGGATCAGGCAGTAGAGTAGTCGTGGAGCAAGCCAAGGGTCGATAAGGAATGGTAGCAAATCCGGACAACAACAGGGGAGATAAGAGCAAGGCACTGGCTGAGAAAGCACAATAACCTGGCAAAGAGGAAGTGCAGAGACAAGGCTTATAAAGGAAGTTCATGGGAGGAGCAAGAAGTTCAAGGTTCACCAGCAATCAAGACATAATACAGGGTTGTCTAACGGACCAGGCAGAATATCCAACAGATCAGGCAGGGAGCTGTCCAGCATCTCAGATAGCTCAGTGAGAAGGATCAATGTCAGACACAGAAGAAGTTCCAGGTTTAATCCCAGGTCCTGACACCTGCTGTTTCTGTGCCCGCTGTTCATCCTGCTGTTTCTGTGCTCACTGCCTATGCTGCTGATTCTGTGCCCACTGTCCAGTTTGCTGATCCCGTGCCCGTGGTCCAGTCTGCTGTTCCATTGCTGGCTGTCCAGCCTGCTGTTCTGGTGCCTGCTGTCCTGCCTGCTGTTCCGGTGCCCACTGTCCAGCCTAATGTTCCAGTGCCTGCTTCCCAGTCTCATGATCTGGTGCCTGCTGTCCAGCCTGATGTTCCAGTGCCCACTGTCCAGTCTGATGTTCCAGTGCCCACTGTCCAGCCTGATGTTCCAGTGCCTGCTGTCCAGTCTGATGTTCCAGTGGCCGCTACCCAGTCTGATGATCTGGTGCCCGTTGTCCAGCCTGATGTTCCAGTGCCCACTGTCCAGCCTGATGTTCCAGTGCCCGCTGCCCAGTCTGATGATCTGGTGCCCATTGTCCAGTCTGATGTTCTGGTGCCCGCTGTTCAACCTGATGTTCCGGTACCCGCTGCCCAGTCTGATGATCTGGTGCCCTCTGTCTAGTCTGATCCGGTGCCCGCTGTCCAGCCTGATGATTCAGTGCCCATTGTCCAGCCTGATGATCTGGTGCCCACTGTCCAGTCTGATGATCTGGAGCCCGCTGTCCAGTCTAATGAGCCAGTGTCCATTGTCCAGCCTGACGATCCGATGCCCATTGTCCAGCCTGATGTGCCACTGTCCAGTCTGATGATCCGCTGCCCAGCTTGATGAGCCTCTGCCTGCTGCCCAGCTTGATGTGCCTCTACCAGCTGCCTAGCCTGATGTCCCGCTGCCCAGCTTTATGTGCCGCTGCCCAGCCTGATGTGCCTCTACCAGCTGCCAAACCTGATGTGCCTCTGCCCGCTGCCCAGCATGATGATCCAGTCCCTGATGCCCAACGTGCCTCTGGATGTTCTGTGCCCAACAACCTTCTTGCCTCTGATGGTCCGCTGTCCAATGATAAGTCTGCCTTTTATGATCTTGCTTATCTTCTCCCTACCACACAGGTTCTGCTGACTATATGACAGCTGCTCAGTTGGATTGTTGTGCAAAGGCTAAGTGTCCACCTGGTAATGGGTCTGAAAGCGCTGAACCTTCATGTGCCTTACATGGGTTACCTGCTTGGCCTAAGATTCAGTGGACAGTTGCCTCGGATGAGTCCCTCTGGCAGTGTGTTGCTCCTATAGCGTCCAAGCCTGGTGGTCCGGACATACCCTTGTTAACTGATATCTGCATGTGCCTTCATAGCCCTGGTCATGGTAAGCTCCTGGGGAATGGCAGAGTACGATCTGTGCCTTGCCATGATCTGGGTGCGACTGCCACAGCTCTGGGTGTACTAGGGTACCTGGGTCGGGTAACTAGTTGGCTTTTAATGTGCAGAGCAAGTCCTGGAAACCAGGCAAGCTACTTAGTTATGACAAGACACTTCAGTGTCTGTATTCCGGTATTGTCACATGACCCCAGGCCTAAATTTGAAGATAATCTATCTGCTGTTTTGAGGGGCTTGAAGTGTCGCTTGTGGTACATCTTAGGGAATCTTGCCAGCAGGCCACCCAGCCAGTCGCTTGATCCCAACATTGGGATACCCAGCCAGTTACCTGACCCGGGTGGGGGAACACTTTGCTTATCGATGGATCTTGGCAGTAGGGCATCTTGCTGGGAACCCGGCACTTCTTCAGTCTACACTGAACTTTTCCTTGGGACTTGGATAACGGAAGGTTTTTTATGGACTGATTCAGCTATTGCTGTTTGGAGAGTTATGAGGCCGCTTCTTAGAGGGGGGTACTGTTAGGAAAAGACTCACTAGCTGGTGGCGCTGTGGCCCCTTGATCCATGGGCTGCGGTTCCAGTTTCCACCAGCCGGCGTCTCCCAACAGCCGGAAGCTCACATAGTCATCACCTGATGCTCGTTGCAGGAAGGATATTTAAATCCTGTCTGTCCTAATCATATTGCCTTGGTGTTTTGGTCTCCATGTGTCCCTGATCTGTGATCCTGTATCCTGTATGCTGTATCCTGTATCTGTTCCTGGACCCCTGTCTTGCAGCCTTATCCCTTCCCATCTGCTCTCTCTCTGTCATCTGTTCCCTGTTCCTGCCCTGTCTTGCCCCCAGCTCCCTCTGACTGATATCCTGTGTATGACCCTGGCTCGGCTACGTTTACGGTTTGGCATTTCCCTATCTGCTGTATAAACTTTGTTTAAGCAGTTGTTCTTTGTGTGTCACTATCTTGTTATTTGGCTTGTTTTACACTGTTTGCTATGTTGGAGGTGCGTTTACATCTTTATCCACTTATCTTTTAAATAAATTATATTATTTTACAATACTTGTGCCTGGCATTCTCTGTTGCAGTTCACACATCTCTGGTCACATCAGTTGCTGACACAGAGCATTATCCCCTCCCTTTGGAGACTGGGCCGCGGGACAGTATTCCAACATGATAATGACCCCAAACACACCTCCAAGATGACCACCGCCTTGCTAAAGAAGCTGAGGGTAAAGGTGATGGACTGGCCAATCATGTCTCCAGACCTAAACCCTATTGAGCATCTGTGGGGCATCCTCATATGGAAGGTGGAGGAGTGCAAGGTCTCTAACATCCACAAGCTCCGTGATGTCATCATGAAGGAGTGGACTAGGACTCTAGTGGCAACCTGTGAAGATCTGGTGAACTCCATGCCCAAGGACATACACTTAGTATCTAACCTTTTATAGGGTACCAATATCTCTTTCATGAATTACAACAATATGCCAACTGGATACGCGCTGGGTGGGGGCAGGGGTATTTTCCTAAATGCGTTTGATAGACAGCAATTGCCACTTCCTCGGGAAATTAATGGAGCATGTACAGTTTGCAGTGCAATATAACATCAAGGTGAACCGAGCCATATTTAAACAACACAAGAGACATCTGCCCAGAAAATATACACCCAGGTCATCCAAAACTAGTCACCAGGGCCTCAAGGTTGGCAATATAAATATCACAAGGATGGCAATATAACTATCAGAATGTGGATGATTCAACATACACTGGCTTTGGTCACATGTCCAAAAATCTGTACAGGCAGTGTGACCACAGCCAGCTTCTTAGCTGGTTAATTCATTGTTCCACTATAGTGTATAAATTGCCATCTCAAAAATCCACCACAGTCCATGAGTGTCCAAAATCAGATGTATGTATGTATGTATGTAATAGAGTGGACACAAAATCCTCCCAAGACTGGATCACCCTGTTTCTGTTACCTTTTTACACTTTAAAATGTACAATTATGTTTTTTTGTTTTTTTTTTTATAAAAGGAATAGAAATTGCAAATAAAACATATGCCCATTTGCTTTTGACCTAATTTATTATGCATTTGTTAAAATTTGTTATTGAATGTGGTATAAGCTAGTTGTTGGAAGGTGCAACATGTTTTTTAACATCAGATATTTCTGGACTGTTGAAACCTGGTTATGCCTAAACCATCTGGATACTGCTGGGGGTAGTCTTTAGTCTTGGGATGCCAGTCAAGCAGGATTACCCAGCAGGATGTGTATAACAGAAGAGTTCATATCAGAATTCTTCATCTGGAAAAAGCATTCACGCATACGAGTACACCCCTCACATTTTTGTAAATATTTTATTATATCTTTTCATGTGACAACACCGAATAAATAACACATTGCTACAATATAAAGTAGTGAACAGCTTGTATAACAGTGTAAGGGCCGGTTCACACTTGAGCGGCGCGACTTCGCGGCCCATTCACATCTAGGCGACTTGTCAGGCGACTTGAGTCGCCTGACAAGTCGCCTCAATGCTGTGCAATGGAACTGTTCTAATAGGAGCGAATCACTTTGCTCCGACTTAGAAAAATAGTTCCTGAACTATTTTCAGGGTGATCTCAGATCTATGATAGAAGTCTAATTACAAGCCGCATTGAGATCGCCTCGAGCGGGGCGACTTGATTCGCCCTGGCAAGTCGCACAGCTCAAGTGTGAACCGGCCCTAAATTTGCTGTTACCTCAAAATAACTCAACACACAGCCATTAATGTGTAAACCATTGGCAATAAAAGTGAGTATACCCCTAAGTGAAAATGCCCAAAGTGTCCATATTTTGTGTGGCCACCATTATTTTCCAGCACTGCCTTAACCCTCTTGGGCATTGAGTTGACCAGAGCTTCACAGGTTGCCCCTGGAGTCCTCTTCCACTCCTCCATGACAACATCACGGAGCTGGTGGATGTTAGAGACCTTGCGCTCCTCCCCCTTTCATTTGAGGATGCCCCACAGATGCTAAATATGGTTTAGGTCTGTAGACATGCTTGGCCAGTCCATCACCTTTCACCCTCAGTTTCTTTAGCAAGGCTTTGGTCATCTTGGAGGTGTGTTTGGGATCATGCTGTGCTTCAGTATGTCACAGTACATGTTGGCATTCGTGGTTACCTCAATGAACTCTAGCTCCCCAGAACCGGCAGCACTCATGCAGCCCCAGACCATGACACTCCCACCACCATGCTTGACTGTAGGCAAGACACACTTGTCTCTGTACTCCTCACCTGGTTACTGCCACACACACTTGACACCATCTAAACCAAATAAGTTTATCTTGGTCTCATCAGACCACAGGACATGGTTCCAGTAATCCATGTCCTTAGTCTGCTTGTCTTAAGCAAACTGTTTGTGGGCTTTCTTGTGCATAATCTTTAGAAGAGGCTTCCTTCTGAGATGACAGCCATGCAGACCAATTTGATGCGGCGTATGGTCTGAGCACTGACAGGCTGAGCCCCCCCCACCCCTTCAACCTCTGCAGCAATGCTGGCAGCACTCATACGTCTATTTCCCAAAGACAACCTTGGATATGACGCTGAGCACATGCACTCATCTACTTTGGTCGACCATGCCGGGGCCCGTTCTGAGTGAAACCTGTCCTGTTAAACCGCTGTATGGTCTTGGCCACCGTGCTGCAGCTCACTTTCAGGGTCTTTCCGGCAATCTTCTTATAGCCTAATAAAAACATGAAGACTTGTGGTATAAATACAGTGTTAGATGATCTACTCAATATTTAAGTAGTCCATAATACATAAATAACAAAGTGTGTCTCATAAATAAGATAAGAGCAAGTAAAGCAAATGTGTTAGTATAGTGCCAAAAAACGTGTAAAAATAGTCCAATCTCTGTATGCAGATAGTAAAGTGCAACCAAATTTAAACAGTTCTAAGAATTGAACAGATAGTTCGCCTGAAATGTATGGCTAAGTGAAATATTCAAGAATAATGTATTTCTCAGACTGGATTTGTAAATAATTGTGCAAAAAAATATATATATCAAGTGTTCCAATTGGCATCAATAATTCATCCTGGTGTAGAGTGATATAGCAAAACCAGTGGCAGTAAAAATCTTCTAGATAATCCAACCCCTTAGAGATTCAAGGCTTACCGGATGGAAGGTGTATTCACGCCTGAATATATGTTGGGCCAGAGCCTCTCAGTGAAGAAGAGCCACGTCACACTATCCTCGACTCATCAGGGGTCTTATGGGGTGGAAGGTCGTCACACAATCCAAAATGTGTACGTCCACTGTAGCGGATATGGGTGGTCTTTATCCAAACTCCAAGGGGCACAGGTAATCCGGTAGAAAACTTTGCTGTGATCCTCAGGTGTCCTGCGATCACACAGCAGCAGTAGGCTGTAGAGCAGTCACTGAGCTCCTGGCACACACTCCTCTATAGAGTGCGGCGTGTGTGCCAGGAGCTCAGTGACTGCTCTACAGCCTACTGCTCCTCATCTGAGTGGCGGACAGATACAACGTGGCGGACGGCAACAAAGAATCATAGGGTTGGCAGAGAGAGACATATACGTACGGGACCGCGGGCAGATCCCTTCGGTCGTCCTTAGAGGAGGAACACAATTTGCATGTCCCTCTTCCTCTGACTTCATTTTCCTCTCCCCTCCCTTTGAATATTCCTTCTCACAAAGACTTGTTGATGAATATATCTGATGATTTCCTTACATCAGGCTGCGACTCATTGATAGATCTGTCCACCCAGCAACAGCATCATTTAACCTATATCTCCCCCCACAGATGTGGGGTATATTTGTGATCATCTGTATCCAGTGAAGAATTTTTACTATAATATACAAATTGCCACAGTTTGTTGCACAGCTACCCCTGATGAAGGGCTTAAAGGCTCCGAAACATATATATTGGGTAACTGCACTCCATATTCTTGTCATATGGAGTGCGGTTTGTCACAGTACATGTTGGCATTCATGGTTTCCTCAATGAACTGTAGCTCTCCAGTGCCAGCAGCACTCATGCAGCCCCAAACCATGATACTCCCACCACCATGCTTGACTGTAGGAAAGACACACTTGTCTTTGTACTCCTCATCTGGTTTCTGCCACACACACTTGACACCATCTGAACCAATTAAGTTTATTTTGGTCTCATCAGACCACAGGACATGGTTCCAGTAATCCATGTCCTTAGTCTGCTTGTCTTCAGCAAACTGCAGACTTTCTTGTGCATCATCTTTAGAAGAGACTTCCTTCTGGGATGACAGCCATGCAGGCCAATTTGATGCAGTGTGGTCTGACCACTGACAGGCTAACCCCCCACCCCTTCAACCTCTGCAGCAATGCTGGCAGCACTCATATGGCTATTTCCCAAAGACAACCTCTGAATATGACGCTGAGCATGTGCACTCAACTTCTTTGGTCAACCATGGCGAGGCCTGTTCTGAGTGCAACCTGTCCTGTTAAACCGTTGTATGGTCTTGGCCACCATGCTGCAGCTCAGTTTCAGGGTCTTGGCAATCTTCTTATAGCCTAGGCCACATGTGTCAAACTCAAGGCCCGCAGGCCGAATGCGGCCCTCCAGGCCATTTCATGTGGCCCTCGCACCCAGGGCTTTTTTTCAGCTGAAACATGGTGGAAACTTTCAATTATCTGCCTGCCCTGCACTCATGGCAAGGACAAGGAAACTTCAGATGGCAGGTGCCGTGTGGGATGAGGCACCACGTGGTAAGCTGCACTGTGATCCCCACCTGTACACGGGTGCACAGATTCCAACCAATGATCTTCCTGCAAGTTAGAGAGTTGGGCGGAGCCGCTTACACTGCCAAGAGGTACTAGAGCCAGGTGAGATCCGAGGAAACTTTTTGGGGGGGGGATGTGTGCATATATGGGGGATGGGAGAGAATGGTGCAGAGGTCAGAGGCAAGTAGGGGTGGAAGTGAGATGTGGGCAGCCAAGAGAGCTGAGCCCTTCACATTGTGCACAGCACACCCCTAAACCCTGCACTCTATATGTAGTGCACTCCTCAACCCTGCACTCTGTACACAGAGCACCCCTGAACTCTGCACATAATGCACTCATGGTATTTATTGCCCCTTTAAGATCCTCCCACTGTGCAATTTGGGCACACCTGCAGTTTATCAGGGAAGGGAATGGTTGAGTTCCTGCACCTATTCTCTCAGACAAAAAGCCCTGGGTAAATTTATAAAGTCTTACAGATACAACCGGCCCTTTGAGGGCAGCCATAATGCTGATTTGACCCTTGAAGAAATTGAGTTTGACTCCCCTGGCCTAGGCCATCTTTATGTAGAGCAACAACTCTTTTTTTTCAGATCCTCAGAGAGTTCTTTGCCATGAGGTGCCATGTTGAACTTCCAGTGACCAGTATGAGAGAGTAAGAACGATAACACCAAGTTTAACACACCTGCTCCCCATTCACACCTGAGACCTTGTAACACTAACGAGTCACACGACACCGGGAAGGTAAAATGGCTAATTGGGCCCAATTTGGACATTTTCACTTTTCAAGTTGTACCGTGGAGTACCGTTTCTTGAGAGACTCCTAGACTTTTTTTTCTCAACAACGAGATGTATTTCTACCGGATCCGGTCCCCTCAGTTTGAGTTAAAGAAGTTCCCAGTTTAGTCGTAATACCGACGGGAGTTTCC
>BLSH010175350.1:70434-81771 GCA_018402905.1 Glandirana rugosa | reverse complement strand
TTTATTTGTAGGGCACTTGCCCTAGTTTGAAGATGATTTTAGAACAGTTATATGGCTTCTACCGTTAATTAATACTTTTCAGACACAGTTTGAAGATGATCCACATTCACCTCCATTTTTGCTTTTTTTATGTTTTTATTTTTTTAAAAATATTTACAGTTATTTCCCTGTCCCCATTTTTTGTAGGGCACTTGCCCTACCCTTACCCCCATTTTACTTCCTTTTGCAGCCCTCTAGGGCTTTCCAGGACTTTGTTACAGCCATTTTTGTGCATAAAAGTTCGGGTCCCCATTGATTTCAATGGGGTTCGTTGTCCGTGCGATCGTTCGGGTTCCGCCCGGACCCGGACCCGGACTTTGTCCCGAAGTTCAGACGGACCAGCAGAACCCGAACTTCCAGAGGTTCGCTCAACTCTATCCACTACACTATTAAGGACTCCACACACACTTTTAAGGAAAAATGGAAATTCTGGGATGCTGTGTAAAAACAGTTTTTTTTTTTTAATACTGTGTACTTCGAATTTGTTTTACATAGGTCTTAATCCAACTATGTTAACTTTTCCTGAATATATTATTGTAACCAAATATCTTTATACTACCTTGATTATGGACTCTCATACCCGGTATCAATTTTTCACAGGTGTTGATATATGTTTTTCAATATGTCATATGAAGCTATCCACCTTCCTAATAAAAACTTTTGTAAACAAAAAAAGAAGAAGTGGAAATCGGTATGTAGATGCACTTTAATCAATGTAAAGTGTTGTTTGGTGCACTTTAATTTGAGTACTCACACTACACAGACACACTCCACGAATACACTATAATATACTGCAATATAATGCGCAAACGTACAGTGACACACAAAACTATATGGCGTTAAACTTGCAGTAACCCACAAAACTATATGGCGTTAAACTGGCAGTAACGGACACAGAAGTAAATGGCGTTAAACTGGCAGTAACGCACTTAGAACTATATGGCGTTAAACTGGCAGTAATGCACACAGAAGTAAATGACGTTAAACTGGCAGAAATGCACACAGAACTATATGGCGTTAAACTGGCAGTAACGCAATTAGAACTATATGACATTAAACCGGCAATAATGCACGCAGAAGTAAATGGCGTTAAACTGGCAATAACGCACCAGGAACTGTATGGCCTTACACTGGCAGTAACGCACAAAGAAGTAAATGGCGTTAAACATGCAGTAACGCAATTAGAACTATATGGCATTAAACTGGCAGTAGCACACTTAGAACTATATGGAGTTAAACTGGCAGTAATGCACTTGGACCTATATGGCATTAAACTGGAAGTAATGCACACAGAAGTAAATGGTGTTAAACTGGCAGTAGCGCACACAGAAGTAAATAACGTTAAACTTGCAGTAACGTACACAGAACTATATGGCGTTAAACTGGCAGTAGCACACTTAGAACTATATGGCGTTAAACTGGCAGTAATGCACTTGGACCTATATGGCATTAAACTGGAAGTAATGCACACAGAAGTAAATGGCGTTAAACTGGCAGTAGCGCACACAGAAGTAAATAACGTTAAACTTGCAGTAACGTACACAGAACTATATGGCGTTAAACTGTCAGTAACGCACTTAGAACAGTATGGCGTTAAACTGGCAGTAACGCACACATAAGTAAATGGCATTAAACTTGCAGTAATACACACAGAACTATATGGAGTTAAACTGGCAGTAAATAACTTATAAGTATATGGCGTTAAACTGGCAGTAACGCACTTAGAACTATATGGTGCTAAACTGGCAGTAATGCACACAGAAGTAAATGGCGTTAAACTGGCAGTAATGCACTTAGAACTATATGGTGTTAAACTGGCAGTAACATACACAGAAGTAAATGGCGTTAAACTGGCAGTCACACACTTAGAACTATATGGTGTTAAACTGGCAGTAACGCACACAGAAGTAAATGGCTTAAACTTGCAGTAACGCATATAAAACTATATGGCGTTAAACTGGCAGTAACACACTTGGAACTATATGGCATTAAACTGGCAGTAATGCACACAGAAGTAAATGGTGTTAAACTGGCAGTAACGCACTTAGAACTATATGGTGTTAAATTGGCAGTAACGCACACAGAAGTAAATGGCGTTAAACTGGCAGTAACGCACATAGAACTATATGGCGTTAAACTGGCAGTAACGCACACAGAAGTAAATGGCGTTAAACTTGTGGTAACGCACACAGAACTATATGGCGTTAAACTAGCAGCAACGCACTTAGAACAGTATGGCGTTAAACTGGCAGTAACGCACACAGAAATAAATGGAGTTAAACTGACAGTAACGCACTTAGAACTATATGGTGTTAAACTTGCAGTAACGCGCACATAAGTAAATGGCATTAAACTTGCAGTAACACACACAGAACTATATGGAGTTAAACTGGCAGTAAATAACTTATAAGTATATGGCGTTAAACTGGCAGTAATGCACACAGAAGTGAATGGTGTTAAACTTGCAGTAATGCACATAGAACTATATGGCATTAAACTGGAAGTAACACACTTGGAACTATATGGCATTAAACTGGCAGTAACATACACAGAAGTAAATGGCGATAAACTGGCAGTAACACACTTACAACTATATGGTGTTAAATTGGCAGTAACGCTCACAGAAGTAAATGGCGTTAAACTTGCAGTAACGCACACAGAACTATATAGTGTTAAACTGGCAGTAACGCACACAGAAGTAAATGGCGTTAAACTGACAGTAACACACTTAGAACTATATGGCGTTAAACTGGCAACAACGCACACAGTAGTAAATGGCTTAAACTTGCAGTAACGCATATAAAACTATATGGCGTTAAACTGTCAGTAACACACTTGGAACTATATGGCATTAAACTGGCAGTAACACACACAGAAGTAAATGGCGTTAAACTGACAGTAACGCACTTAGAAGTATATGGCATTAAACTGGCAGTAACGCAAACAGAGTAAATGGCGTTAAACTTGCAGTAACGCACTTAGAACTGTATGGCGTTAAACTGGCAGTAACGTGCACAGAAGTAAATGGCGTTAAACTGGCAGTAACGCACTTAGAACTATATGGCGCTAAACTGGCAGTAGCGCACACAGAAGTAAATGGCGTTAAACTGGCAGTAACGCACTTAGAACTATATGGCGTTAAACTGGCAATAACGCACACAGAAGTAAATGGCATTAAACTTGCAGTAACGCACTTAGAACTGTATGGCGTTAAACTGGCAGTAACGTGCACAGAAGTAAATGGCGTTAAACTGGCAGTAACGCACATAGAACTATATGGCGTTAAACTGGCAGTAACGCACACAGAAGTAAATGGCGTTAAACTTGTGGTAACACACACAGAACTATATGGCGTTAAACTGGCAGTAAGGCACTTAGAACTATATGGCGTTAAACTGACAGTAACGCACAGAGAAGTAAATGGCGTTAAACTGGCAGTAATGCACACAGAACTATATGGCGTTAAACTGGCAGTAACCCACACAGAAGTAAATGGCGTTAAGCTGGCAGTAACGCACTTAGAACTATATGGGGTTAAACTGGCAGTAACGCACACAGAAGTAAATGGCGTTAAACTGACAGTAACACACTTAGAACTATATGGCGTTAAACTGGCAATAATGTACACAGAAGTAAATGGCTTAAACTTGCAGTAACGCATATAAAACTATATGGCGTTAAACTGTCAGTAACACACTTGGAACTATATGGCATTAAACTGGCAGTAACGCACACAGAAGTAAATGGCGTTAAACTGACAGTAACGCACTTAGAAGTATATGGCATTAAACTGGCAGTAACGCAAACAGAGTAAATGGCGTTAAACTTGCAGTAACGCACACAGAACTATATGGAATTAAACTGGCAGTAACGCACTTAGAACTATATGGCGCTAAACTGGCAGTAACGCACTTAGAACTATATGGTGTTAAACTGGCAATAACGCACACAGAAGTAAATGGCGTTAAACTGGCAATAACGCACACAGAAGTAAATGGCGTTAAACTTGCAGTAACGCACTTAGAACTGTATGGCGTTAAACTGGAAGTAACATGCACAGAAGTAAATGCCGTTAAACTGGCAGTAACGCACTTAGAACTATATGGCGTTAAACTGGCAGTAACCCACATAGAACTATATGGCGTTAAACTGGCAGTAACGCACACAGAAGTAAATGGCGTTAAACTGGCGGTAACCCACACAGAAGTAAATGGCGTTAAGCTGGCAGTAACGCACTTAGAACTATATGGGGTTAAACTGGCAGTAACGCACACAGAAGTAAATGGCGTTAAACTTGCAGTAACGCACACAGAACTATATGGCATTAAGCTGGCGGTAAAACACTCAGAACTGTATGGTGTTAAACTGGCAGTAACGCACACAGAAGTAAATGGCGTTAAACTGGAAGTAACACACTTAGAATTATATGGCTTTAAACTGGCAGTAACGCACACAGAAGTAAATGGTGTTAAACTGGCAGTAACACACACAGAATTAAATGGCGTTAAACTGGCAGTAACGCACATAGAACTATATGGCATTAAACTGGCAGTAAGGCACTTAGAACTATATGGCGTTAACCTGGCAGTAACACACACAGCAGTAAATGGCGTTAACCTGGCAGTTATGCACACAGAACTATATGGCGTTAAACTGGCAGTAATGCACACAGAAGTAAATGGTGTGAAGCTGGCAGTAATGCACTTAGAACTATATGGTGTTAAACTGGTAGTAACGCGCACAAAAGTAAATGGCGTTAAACTAGCAGTAACGCACATAGAACTATATGGTGTTAAACTGGCAGTAACGCACACAGAAATAAATGGCGTTAAACTTGCAGTAATGCACTTAGAACTATATGGCGTTAAACTGGCAGTAACGCACACAGAAATAAATGATGTTAAGCTGGCAGTAACGCACTTAGAACTATATGGGGTTAAACTGGCAGTAGCGCACACAGAAGTAAATGGCATTAAACTGACAGTAACGCACACAGAAGTAAATGGCGTTAAACTTGCAGTAACGCACACAGAACTATATGGTATTAAACTGGCAGTAACGCACTTAGACCTATATGGCGCTAAACTGGCAGTAACGCACTTAGAACTATATGGCGCTAAACTGGCAGTAACGCACACAGAAGTAAATGGCGTTAAACTGGCAGTAACGCACGTTATTGCCAGTTTAGCGCATATGGCGTTAAACTGGCAATAACGCACACAGAAGTATATGGCGTTAAACTTGCAGTAACGCACACAGAACTATATGGCGTTAAACTGGCAGTAACGCACTTAGAACTATATGGTGTTAAATTGGCAGTAACGCACACAGAAGTAAATGGCGTTAAACTTGCAGTAACGCACACAGAACTATATGGTATTAAACTGGCAGTAACGCACTTAGAACTATATGGCGCTAAACTGGCAGTAACGCACACAGAAGTAAATGGCGTTAAACTGGCAGTAACGCACATTATTGCCAGTTTAGCGCATATGGCGTTAAACTGGCAGTAACGCACACAGAAGTAAATGGTGTTAAGCTGGCAGTAACGCACTTAGAACTATATGGGGTTAAACTGGCAGTAGCGCACACAGAAGTAAATGGCATTAAACTTGCAGTAACGCACACAGAAGTAAATGGCGTTAAACTGGCAGTAACGCACTTAGAACTATATGGCGTTAAACTTGCAGTAATGCACACAGAAGTAAATGGTGTTAAGCTGGCAGTAACGCACTTAGAACTATATGGGGTTAACTGGCAGTAACGCACACAGAAGTAAATGGTGTTAAGCTAGCAGTAACGCACTTAGAACTATATGGCATTAAGCTGGCAGTAAAACACTTAGAACTGTATGGTGTTAAACTGGCAGTAACGCACACAGAAGTAAATGGCGTTAAACTAGCAGTAACACACTTAGAACTATATGGCTTTAAACTGGCAGTAACGCACACAGAAGTAAATGGCGTTAAACTTGCAGTAACGCACTTAGAACTATATGGGGTTAAACTGTCAGTAACGCACACAGAAATAAATGGCGTTAAACTGGCAGTAACACACTTAGAACTATATGGCTTTAAACTGGCAGTAACGCACACAGAAGTAAATTTACGTTAAACTTGCAGTAACGCACACAGAACTATATGGCATTAAACTGGCAGTAAAACACTTAGAACTGTATGGCGTTAAACTGGCAGTAACGTACACAGAAGTAAATGACGTTAAACTTTCAGTAACACACACAGAACTATATGGCATTAAACTGGCAGTAACTCACTTAGAACTATATGGCATTAACCTGGCAGTTACGCACACAGAACTATATGGCATTAAACTGGCAGTAACGCAATCAAATAGATGGGGTTCAACCATCACTACACTGACACTATTTGAACTGTCCCTACTCTAGCTATACACTAATGTAAAGATTACTGACACTGTCTCATTACACTACACTGAAAATATCAAAGCTGTCCCTACTCTAGCTATACACTTATGTAAAGATTACTGACACGGTCTCACTACACTGAAACTATCTGAGCTGTTCCTACTCTAGCTGCATACTATGCAAAGCTGAATGGTCCTCCTCACTACACTCAGACTATCCCTAGACTGACACTAAACTAATATTCTACACTGACAATTGAAGCAAAATAGCACAGTTTACCACACTAGCTAACTAATAGCACTGAACAGAGCCCTATTCTATCTCTCTCCAGCTGAAATCACACTGAAAATGGCTGCCATTGAAAGAATACTTTTATACCATGGGGTGGGAATGAGCCGTGATTGGATAAAGTCATGATGACAGTGTCCAATCATGACACTGACAGTGCTCTGTGCCTTGATTGGCTGAAGCTTTCACTGCTTCAGCCAATCAGGGCTTGCAATGCATTGTTCAGTGCCGTATTGCATTTTGGTCCATTTGGGCGGCTGAACAAATAGTCGAACATCCCGTTTGTTCCGTTGTTCGCCGAACGACCGAACAGTGAAAGTTCGGCCCAAACGTATGCACAGGCAGAAACGTTCGCCCATCCCTACTGCTGACTGCTCTTAGAAAACAAAATCCTGTTTATATATTGCTACATTTTATTGCAAAATAGATGGCAATAAAAAGCAGTAAAAGCTTAGAAAAATAGATTATAAATAGTTTAAAAGTGGCCAAGTTAAACATGATGACAAAGCAGGGACATCTTGTTTTCAATTCTATAAATCTATAAATAAGGACATAAGTTTTTCCTATGCACACTTTTTTGCATCAGGGTTATCCTATGTTACATGCACACAGTGCTTCGCAGAGTTCCTCTCTAAACAAAAGAAACTAAACCAGTTGATTTACCACTGCTAATTACTTAGCAATAGCAGCATGAATTTGAAAAACATCTCATTGCCTGCTCATTGCCTACAGTAGCATGATCTTTTCTCACATATGATACAGTATCTCACAAAAAAAGTGAGCACACCCCTCACATTTTTGTAAATATTTTATTATACCTTTGCATATGACAACACTGAAGAAATTACACTTTGCTACAATGTAAAGTAGTGAGTGTACAACAGCTTGTATAATAGTATTAATTTGCTGTCCCCTCAAAATAACTCAGCACACAGCCATTAATGTCTAAACCGCTGGCAACGAAAGTGAGTACACCCCTAAGTTAAAATGTCCAAATTGGGCCCGATTAGCCATTTTCCCTCCCCGGTGTCATGTTACTCATTAGTGTTACAAGGTCTCAGGGGTTTTAAATTTGGTGTGGTCGCTCTCACTCTCTCATACTGGTCACTGGAAGTTCAATATGACACTTCATGGCAAAGAACTCTGAGGATCTGGAAGAAAGAATTGTTGCTCTACATAAAGATGGTCTAGGCTATAAGAAGATCGCCAATACCCTGAAACTGAGCTGCAGCACTGTGGCCAAGACCATACAGCGGTTTAACTGAACAGGTTCCACTCAGAACAGGCCTCGCCATGGTCGACCAAAGAAGTTGAGTGCACGCGCTCAGCGTCATATCCAGAGGTTGTCTTTGGGAAATAGATGTATGAGTACTGCCAGCATTGCTGCAGAGGTTGAAGGGTGGGGGTCAGCCTGTCAGTACTCAGACCATACACAGCACACTGCATCAAATTGGTCTGCGTGGCTGTCATCCCTGAAGGAAGCCTCTTTTAAAGATGATGCACAAGAAAGCCTGAAAACAGTTTGCTGGAGACAAGCATACTAAGGACATGGATTACTGGAACCATATCCTGTTGTCTGATAAGACCAAGATAAACTTATTTGGTTTAGATGGTGTCAAGCGTGTGTGGCGGCAACCAGGTGAGGAGTAAAAAGACAAGTGTGTCTTGCCTACAGTCGAACATGGTGGTGGGAGTGTCATGGTCTGGGGCTGCATGAGTGCTGCCAGCACTGGGGAGCTATAGATCATTGAGGAAACCATGAATGCCAACATGTGCTGTGACATACTGAAGCAGAGTATGATCCCCTCCCTTCAGAGACTAGGCCGCAGGGCAGTATTCGAACATGATAACGACCCCAAACACACCTCCAAGACGACCACTGCCTTGCTAAAGAAGCTGAGGGTAAAGGTGATGGACTGGCCAAGCATGTCTCCAAACCTAAACTCTATTGAGCATCTGTGGGGCATCCTCAAATGGAAGGTGAAGGAGCACAAGGTCTCTAATATCCACCAGCTCCATGATGTTGTCATGGAAGAGTGCAAAAGAACTCTAGTGGCAACCTGTGGAGCTCTGGTCAACTCCATGCCCAAGAGGGTTAAGGCAGTGCTGGAAAATAATGGTGGCCACACAAAATATTGACACTTTGGGCCCAATTTGTACATTTTCACTTAGGGGTGTACTCACTTTCATTGCAAGAAGTTTAGGCATTAACGGCTGTTTATTGAGTTATTTTGAGGGGACAGCAAATTTACACTGTTATACAAGCTGTACACTCACTGCTTTACATTGTAGCAAAGTGTCATTCCTTCTGTGTTGTCACATGAAAAGATAGAATAAAATATTTACAAAAATGTGAGGGGTGTATTCGCTTTTGTGAGATACTGTATGTTAACTTTCAAAGGAGATGATCAATAGGACATTTCACTTAGCTGGTTAAAAAAAAAAAAAGAAGATATATACCTACAATATGGCTGTCTCATCACCCTCGACTAAAAATAAAAAGATATCTTTGAGTGGCGGGCTTCTTAGGCTCAGTCACATGCTATAATGCATACATGCTGGTGTACATTGTTTAGAGGCAGTGAGGAATAGTGTGATGTGGCGCTATAACACATGGCACTTCTGATTTTTTTTTTATTGAAGTGTCACAAAACTGCACATTGTGACACACTACAGTGCAGTGGCATGCAGTTGAGCTGCACAGATATGAATTCAGCTGCATATAATTGCAGGCATGCATTGCAACACTCCTAAATGCAGCATTATGGTGTAAACAAGGCACATAGAGAAACAGTTTTCTATTTTGCCTGGCATTGAGCCCGCATTGATCTGTGCACATCAATGTAGCTCAACAGAGATAGTGTGAATGAACCCTCACACAAGTCCCCATCCACACTTGAGCATTTTGTAGCCTGAAGTTCAAAACTCCAACACTCTCAACAGACAAAATTCCATGTAATTACATGACTATGGGGGTATCAGTGATTAGACTCCAGAGTGTGCCACATCCCTAAATACAAATATAGACATAGAGGTTCCCCAGTTGTGGGACTTTATAGGCACTTCAAACACATAACAAATAAATTGATAAAAAATTGAGGCGATCATTCCACGGAGATCTCTTCAGAGTGCACATTGATTGCAACACACAGTACAGCCACGGAAGTTGGGGGAGTGTGTGCTTCAATGCAGGAGCCGACATCGGAGGCTATGGAGGAGGGAGAGTTCAGAGATCAGAGCAAGCGAGGGACAGACGTGAGAGCTGCCATACCTGCCGTACCTGTAACCGTATCTACAGCGGAGAAGTCCATGATCGCCTCAAATGAGGTAGGTGATACCGCAACATTAAAAACCCTGTATATTCCTGTAGACGGGCAATCCCGGTTTGAGGAGACGGGGATGACTTGGACTGAAGTGACTGCTGGGACTTCATTACCGGGAATGCTAAATAAAGCTGGCTTATATCCAGGATCAATACATACAGGGTGCTCCGAGGATTTAGAGAGGGTGCAAGGACAGTGCGTACAGCAGGTATTACGCCACAAGACCCAGAGATTGACACCCTCTCTATACGTAGAAAACAGGAGATATGTTAACCATGACAGTAATGAGTAAGTGCTGACACAATACATTAATAACCAGCAAGTATCAGCACATACACCATCGCTGCCAGCACAGCCAATGCTGCTACAGAGGCCTCTACAGCAGCCTCCACAGCAGGTATCACAACAACCCCCAGGGTTATCAGCTATGATGCTGGACCCTAACATGCCTTTTTTTCCTGCTTGACTACTAAGTCAGACATGGATCGTATGACACTTGACTTACAGCAGACACTCAGAGAGGAGCTTAAGGAAGTCAAGGATAATATTCAAAGCCTGGCTATTCGGGTAGATACTATGGAGGTAACCCAGGGGGCTCAGACAGAAATTCAAAACCAATCGGTCCAGAGGTTGAATGTTTTAGAGGCACAAGTGACTATACAGTCGCAACAATTATACGCCACGCATTGGCATCAAGATGACTTAGAGAATAGGAGTAGGAGAAATAATTTGAAGCTCAGGGGGATACCCGAGGCAATAACCGCTGGGGAGCTACGTTCAGTGGTGTCTGGTATATTAAACAAAATTTTGGAAAGAGATCCCGCAGCCGACCTGGAATTAGACAGGATACACCGGATCCAAGGCCCAAATCCTCTGCCTGATGGTAGAACACGAGACACGCTTTGCAGGGTGCATTTTTTCAGAGTCAAGGAGGAGATTATTAGGAGAGCTTGGCAAAAAGGGCATATTGACTTTAACGGGACCTTGATTCAAGTTCTGCCTGATCTATCTAGATATACATTACAGCTGCGCCATATTCCCCTTCTTTGGGGATTATTTCCTGCCAGATCTATATGTGTCATCACACTAACCTTGGCCTTTCCCCTTCTGGGAACCCCTCGTGTTACCGTTTTTGGCAACTAATCGTGTTTGGCCAATTTTTGTTTGTTTTCCATATCTTTTATCCTGACATCTGAAATATTTTCTGGAGTGGATGTCCCTTGATTACCAGACGTCGACATTACATATAGATCTATCTAGTCCGTCTTGAACTTAGTTCCAGGGCAATTTCAGTTATACGGG
>BLSH010175350.1:36192-61816 GCA_018402905.1 Glandirana rugosa | reverse complement strand
GGTACACAGCGGGACACACAGCGGGACACGGGACACACAGCGGGACACGGGACACACAGCGGGACACGGGACACACAGCGGGACACGGGACACACAGCGGGACACGGGGTACACAGCGGGACACACAGCGGGACACGGGACACACAGCGGGACACGGGACACACAGCGGGACACGGGACACACAGCGGGACACGGGACACACAGCGGGACACGGGGCAAACAGCGGGACACGGGGCACACAGCGGGACACGGGACACACAGCAGGGCATACAGCAGGACAATGGGTCACACAGGGGGACACAGGGCATACCTCGGGGCACAGGGGACACATTGGGGCACAGCTATGCATGGGGACAGTGACACAGCAGGGCACGGATGGCACATCGGGCATGGGGGACACACAGTGGGATATAAACGGAGCTGCATCTTACTTTACATGTAGTGATGTGATGCAGAGTAGCGCGGGAACCGGGAAGCGGCTGTCATTAGACCGCTCCTGGCACGCTCCTCCCCGCTCCTCCCTCTTCTCTCTTCTCGTGCATGATCCATCCCAGGTGATGTCAACTACAAGCACCTGGGGTGGACTGGAGGGAAGGAGGGGCCGGCGGGGAGGAGCGTGTTTGCAGCCAGGAGGTTCGTTAGTGGATCCCGGCTCTGTGTTGGTCTTTTGAAGGGTTGATGTGGGGGTATCCCCCCCTCCCCTTCTTTTTTTTTTTTTGTACGGATGGAAGGTTATGTAGGTAGCATGTGGACTTGGCTCTCTAAAAGTAATAGGTCTAAATAAATATACGAGGACATGTACAGTCGTATAGGTAGACAAGGCCCCGTAGATAGCCTTCATTAAGTTAGTAGTAGGTGAACTTGGGCTCGAAATATATGTCAAATGAGTGCCAGGGTAGGTGAAGCCTATGTTCTCACTGTTCATTGTATGTATGGATCTGTATGGTCAATGTTTAATGAAAAAAAAACTTTGAAAAATAAAGAATATAAAAAAAAAAAAAAATTGATAAAAATAGATCTTTTTTATGAACTATCAGTAAAATACAGGAAACATGAAATATGCATGATATGAACAACTAAAAATACACTAACTGAACAGCAAGATGATGATACAATCAGGTATCCTCCACCCAACGTGTTTCAGAGACTATGTGACTACTTCATCAGGGATATAAGAGGTAACCTTGTAGTCGTTCATTGGTGTATCAAAGAACATTCCATGTTCAGTTTAAAACCGGTTTCAGAACCTTCTGCCTTTCCGCCCAACCTTGGAGGTAACGTATGTTGTACTGGATAGAAGAGCCAATCGTAAAGAGGAGCATCCAAAAGGTGCTACACTCAACCTGGAAACACCAGGGGGCACTGAGGCTTGGCAAACAGGGTCCTGCACCTATGGACCCATTATGGAATGGCAGACCTCACATTAAGTAGTAATATGAGCATGGGCTGGCTTTAGACAGCACAGCTAAAATGATGTGTCCTCCATAAAGGTGTGTAGCAGGATCATGCGTCGGGTGGGGGATACCAGATTGTATCATCATCTTGCTGTTCAGTAGGTGTATTTTTAGTTGTTCATATCATATATATTTAATGTTTCCTGTGTTTTACTGATGATTCATAATAAATATTTGTTTTTATCAATGTATCTGTTATGTGTCTGTGTGTGTGTTATGTGCCTATAAAGTCTCACAACTGGGGAACCTCTATGTCTATGTAATTAAATGATGACTGTTCACATAGGAGCTCCTGGGCGCCTGTAGCTCGACATCTGACATTCCAAAAGCTACATGAGTTACTTTTGAAGCAGGTTTAGGTATTTTTGCCATCATAGACTTCAATGAGAACACCTGTAATTGTTCAATCAGCCTTTTTTTTAGCTTGTAACAACGGGTCTTCTCCCCTAAGTGCTTTTCATTTTCTTTAAACAGGGGTCTCCAAACTTTCTAAACAAAGGGCCAGTTTACTGCTCCTTGGACCTTAGGGGAGGCAGGACTGTGGCCCTTGGGAGAAGAAAATGGTATCAATAAAAAGAATAGTGTCCCATCGATGGGGTCAGTGGAGGAATAATGTGTTATCATTGGTGTCAGTGGAGGAATAGTTCCTCATCGTTAATGTCAGTGGGAGGAATTGTGCCTCATATCAGTAGGAGAAATAGTGTCCCAATGACCAGATAAAGGTGAGCAAAGGGCTGCATCCAGCCACAGTTTGGAGACCACTGGCTTAAACATGGATCCACACTGGCATTCCTTGTCTATTCATCCGGTGGGCTGTGTTGGCTGGTGGTGTGCTTGCTAGCCACTGCGTGCCGCCCTGTGCTCATTCGCTCTGGGGACTGTGACGTGCACTACCGGGCCCGCCTCCCTCCCCTCATCGCTTTGCCTAGTTTGGTGTGGGGTGGGTGGGGCCTGTGCGCTGCACATCAACGTCACGCTCTACACGCCGGGCGCATGGTGTGATGCTTCTGGTGCCGATGCGCCGGCGTTTTAACACTTGGTCGGTACTTAGGGAGTTGTTTGGACACCAGCAACCAGACGGGTCTCCGCCTGGGAAGTGGCGGACATCTCCTCCCACTTTTGCCAGCTTGTGTGGCCTTGGTGGGCGCTCTGCGGCTTATTCACTCTCTGTTCTCACCTGTTCTCCTTCACATTCGTCCCTCCATGAGCTCCACCATTGTTCCACTCCTTTACTATGGGTCCAATCTTTTGATTTTCTTCTGGTTTTTCACATCCCTTCCCTTGGTGGATGGATTATCCTTCCCCATCACCCTTTCACTGCCACTCTCTGACCTTCACTGGTGACCCCTCTAGGGTGTGTCCCACCACACAGTCACTATATGTCACACTTGTCACTTCCATATATTTTCTGATATCCCCTCAACATGGGTTGGTCCCACTCTTGTCCACACTGGATGATCACGTCCACGTATTCACAGCTCCTGGAAGTGCTCTTGTGGGTTTCAGTCATGGGGTCAGCTCACCACATTCCCCGGGATGATGCATCACATGGGAGCTTCCCTCTGGTTTTGGAGGTGGACCGCCGGTTCACAGCCTACTGATAAGTTTAGATGGGAGTGTTCCCTTGAACCTTTCTCTCCCCTATATATATTTTTTTTCATCCCAATTTTGAAAGACCAGTAAGACATCTAATTAATTTTTTATTGCAGTTTATTATCACGTGCCTGCCCCTGGAGAGCGGCCAAAGCTGTGAAACGCATCGGGCTTACTTTAGCCGTGATGTACATCTACACCATTTTAAATATATAAAATATATGTGTTACATGCTCATATTATTGCACGTGTACTAGTGTGGTTTGGACCTTTGCATTTAATTATGACTATACAGTTTTTATGTAGATAGGGACCATCAGTCCGTGGTGAATCTCAATTTCTACCCATGAATGCATGTATGTATACATTATGTGATTTTTTGAATTTTCATTTAGTATAATATGGATTTTCAATGTTTGTACTCTGTGGTATTTATTTATGTACCCAACATTAGATATGATTACATGCATTAATAAACACATTTTTACTTTTTACATACGTTGCAAGCGCACACTTCATTTAAAGTCCCACCCTTGCCTTATTGTGTTCTGGCTTAAACAAAAACCCTTGAAGCTGGATGGAATAAACATGTAAAATGCTTGAAATATGATTCCAAAACACTCATATACAGTACGTTTCCAAAAATACTCAAATAAAAATAATTGAAAATCATTCTGCTTAGGTGTAAATGCAAAAAAAAAAAAAAAAACCTGCGCATGGTGGTGTGGGTTGGGTAGGGGCGGTGCAATGCGTTGTTACAACACATGCCTGATGAAGGGTCCTTGAGCAATCCCGAAACGTTACTTCTCTATGTGATCATTAAAAAAAAAAGTGGGTCGTATGTCCATTGCAACTGCTTGATTTTAACCTGGATTTAACCTTTGTCTTTGCCCGCTTATTATTATTTATCTTAAATTACCGTATGCTTTTCACCTTGCCAAAATAAAAAAGGTGTTATTTTATTACACTACTGTATGTGAGCGTTTTTTTCACGTTCCTTTGAACGCTTACTGTTGGACTTACTCTGACCTGGCACTGGAAGACAACAGCGCGGATCCTTGTAGTGAGTTGACATCACCGCGGCAGACCACTAGGTTGCCGTCTAGAGTACCCCCATGGCTTGATCCACATAAGCGTGATAGATCCACAGATCGTACGATCGAGTAGGTCCAACTGTTCCAGTAAGAGTCCATTCCATTTGATTGTTATATGAGGTTCTATTGCTTGGCAGTTTTTCATCTCTTGCCTCCAGAACCTGACCAAGACCTCTGTGTCCACCTCTCAGCTTGAATGTTTTTGGACTATGTGGGACTTTCTTATATTTAGCTTCACTTATTTTTCACCTTATGGTTTTTCACTTCATTTTTTAGTTTTGTTACCATAATATCTCACTTTATTTTTAAATTAATTATTAATTAATAAGTGATTACTTATGAGCGCAGCACCTACCTTTTGTTTATTGTTTGTGCATTACTGGATCGGCGTTTGCAGCTGACCTTACCCTTTGCACATTAATCCTTGTTTTCTATTAAATAAAAAGAGCTTTGCACTGCATTGATGCTAATGTGCAGGGTGGGCCATTTATATGGATACACCTTAATAAAATGGGAATATTAACTTCCTGTTTGTGGCACATTAGTATATGTGAGGGGGGAATCTTTTCAAGTGGTGGTGATCATGGCGGCCATTTTGAAGTCGGCCATTTTGGCCCACCCTGCACTTCCGGGTCTGGGGCCTGCACAGCGGGAGCCAATCAGTGGGTTTGGCGGACCCGATGACTGCCGGGACCCACCGATCATTTCCCGAGAAAGACGGAATGACGGTCTGCTGATATAAACAGGGCAAATCGCTGTTCTGTGAAAAGGGGTGGTAGAGATCCTGTGTTATTGCTGAGCAGGAACACGGATCTCTGCCTTCTCACATTAAAAGCACACCCCCCAGAGTTAGTAATCATTCCCTAGGAACACATTTAACACTTTGATCACCTCTGATATTAACCCCTTCCCTGCCAGTGTCATTAGTACAGTGACAGTGCATATTTTTAGCACTGATCACTGTATTAGTGTCACTGGTCCCCAAAAAAGTGTCACCTAGGGCCGGTTCACACTGGGGCGATCCAACTTCAGGGATGACTTTGTAAGGCGATATGAACGTGATTTCAATGTGACTTTGAGAGACTTACAACCTAAAGCGACCTCCATGCCTGTGGCCAATCAGAGAAGGGAGGGAGGGGTTGCCTGGGTAATTTGTGTGGAGTACCTGTGTAAATTCTTTTCTTTTTCCTGTAAGTCGCTTCAATATAGATGGGGATCCGACTTGGAGGCGACTTCTATTGAATTCTATGGGCACAAGTCGGATCGAAGTCGCCTTGAGGTAGTACAGGAACCTTTTTTAAGTCGGAGCGACTTCAGTAGTGTACATTAAGACGGCTCCCATTCACTTCAATGGATCTGCCACTTGGGGTGACACAAGTCGGAGCGCAAGTCGCTGTAGTGTGAACCGGCCCTTAGTGTCCAATTTGTCCACCGCAATGTTGCAGTCCCGCTGTAAGTCGCTGATGACCACCATTACTAGTAAAAAAATAAAAAAATAAATAAATAATAAAAAATCAGTGAATCTATCCCATAGTTTGTAGATGCTATAACAAACCAATCAATATACGCTTATTGGGATTTTTGTTTACCAAAAATATGTAGCAGAATACATATTGGCCTAAATTGATGAAGAAATTTGATTTTTTTTTTTCCATTTTTTCATTGAATTTGTTTTATAGCAGAAAGTAAGAAATACATTTTTTTTTTTTGTTTTTTGTTTATAGCACAAAAAAAAAAAGACCGCAGAGATGATCAAATACCACCAAAAGAAATTTGTGGGGAAAAAGGGACATAAATTTTATTTGGGTACAGCGTCCCAAAACCGCGCAAATGGCCTGGTCCCTTCTGGAGCTCAAGTGGTTAAGATGTCACAAAATCACATTTCATTTAACAATTGTTTTCTATGTGCCGCTGCGTTGATCTATACAGATTAATGCAGCTCAAAGGTCATGGTATGAACAAGCATTTTTTTTTCTTCACCTTCCATGCTTATCAAGCTTTAATATATCATATTTAATTATGAATGTATAAAGAAGCTCCTGGCCCCTTCTGCTTCTACATTGCAAACATTTTTTCCTTGTAGATGAGGTGTAGATGAGAGAGCAGAGCGCCTGGGCCTGTACGGGTAATGGAAAGCCGTGCATGTTCCAGGCATGTGACTTCATTGTGTAAGACCTTTAGTATCCCTTTTTTGGCCCCTTACAGTGTGGCGCAAACTAAAGCTAGACACATAGCAGGAAGCTCTCAGGAAAGAGGGATAGTTGTTATTGCAAGTGTTTAACTGCCACATCTTTAAGTACAAAACACACGGCAAAGGGAAGCTGTTACAGACAAATATGTGACACTTCCTCTGTTGATGAACATTTAGAACAACATACAACACTCATAAAAGCTGTGTGATGTATCGCAGGAGGAAACAGGAGAAGCCTGCAAATCGGAGGTAAACACTTTACACTCGTGTCTGCAACCACTGGAAATACTGAAAATATATGGGGCCTCATCAAACTGTTTCCAGGGAAGGATCTCAGGTTTAGGCTACGTCCACGTTAGCCTCCCGCGTTTGGGTTATTTAAACGCAGAGAAATTGATTCGGAAATTATAAACAAATGTTTTACTTCCCAGATCGCTTTCTCCTGCGTTTAATTTAACCTGCATGTGCTTTGAATCATTCAGAGCACCTACTCCCCTGAATGCACAGAGTTTCTAACATGGGCACAAAGAATAAAAAAAATTTCTAAATGCAGCTAAACTAAATGTACTATTATTATTATACAGGATTTATATAGCGAAAACAGTTTGCACAGTGCTTTACAAAATAAGAGAAACGGTAAAGTTAGAATACAATTCAATACAGGAGGGTCCTGCTCAAAAGAGCTTACCATCTAAACGCAAAGTGTGAATTATACCATTAAAATATATTTATGTGCATTTGGAAATGTCCTATAACTGCACATAATTACAGATATGCCATTAAGCCTAGGACAATAGAAACAAGTGCTGGACGGCTGCACTCCTTGAAAGTGACCTTTATTGAATCGACATAAAATCCAAGATCCATAACAGTATTCCAGAATCAATAGGTATAGTACAAGCTGGCTTACGCGTTTCACACCATTGTGTGTAGGTGCTTAGTCATAGCCTTTTTTTTATGGATTAAAGAGTCTGGATTATGCCATTAAGCCTAGGTTCACATTGGAGCGATTTGTCATGCGATTTGAGAGATCAAACAAGTCGCAGCCTATTGGCAGCAATGGTGCGACACTGATTTTTCAGCGCTGCACTGATTTGCAAAAGTAGTTCCTGCACTACTTTTGCCAATTTCAGGTGCGATTTCAATGGACATCTGTACATGAAGCCACACAGATGTCTATCAAGTAGCACCTGAAATCGCGCTGACCTTGCTACTTTGAAATCGCCTACTTCAAGTGAAGTAGCAGCAATTTCAAAGTAGCATCAATGTGAACCAGCGCTAAGGGCTTGTCCCTTGATATTTCCCTACTTTAGAAAATTGATCAATTTTACAATAAAATGTAAATGTGGTTTATCTAAGATGAAAGAAAAGGGGTTTTATTATATTCTTTTTTTTAATTATTTTTATGTCATGATGGAATTACAGTGCAAAATCATTTTCTGAGATATCTTGACGAATAATGATCTGCTAAATTAATTTATATAAAAATTTATATACAAAAAGTGTTTGGCTAAAATCCCCATGGAAAAAGAAAAAGGGTTCAGATGATTAGCCTCTCCATATGGAAAGGCTTCTTTGTACTAAGAGCTGTGATAATGTATAATAGACTCCGTCCGCCCTAGAGGATTTTTTTCCTTGTTGAAACAAATTAGAAAATGTTTTAGAGAACTGTACCCAGGACCCCGGCACTACAATATTATTGTATTAACTACCAGCTCTCATTCTGTCTACTTTAGTATTAAAATCACCCTGTCATGAATACATGGATATAATCAATATGTATAACAGTACCATAATGCAGGAATGTGATTACTCATTTTTTAAATGACATACCACTGAGATGACAGGATGGCATGGTTCAATTTTGACAAAGAATAAGTATAATTTTGTGGGGTTGATTTACTAAACCTGGAGAGCAAAATCTGGTGCAGCTCTACATAGAAACCAATCAACTTCCATTTTTTTTTTTTTTAGCTAAAGCTTAATTGAACAAGCTGATGTTAGAAGACAGTTAGAATACAATTCAATACAGGAGGGTCCTGCTCACAAGAGCTTGCCATTTAAATGCAAAGTGTGAATTTTACCATTAATATGTATTTATATGCATTTAGAAATGTCCTATAAATGCATACAATTACAGATATGTCATTAAAGGGTGTCTCTGGAAATGTCCCTACTTTAGAAAATGGATCAATTTTACAATAAAATGTAAACGTGGTTTATCTAAGATGAAAGAAAAGGTGTTTTATTATATGTTTTTATGTTTTGATAGAATTACTGTGCAAAATAATTTTCTGAGATATCTTGATGAATAATGAGCTGCTAAAAAAATCCTTACTTTCATTTATTGCCTGGGTTTTTAAGAATAATATTCCTCACACCTTTTTTTGTGCATCTTTTATCTTTTTTCTCAGTTCAATCACCTGAAATCTCAGGTACTCTTCTGTCCACTGTTGGTGGGCAGGTACTGAATGCTACAGCATTCTCCTGTGACTGCAGGCCCACCTAATGACATACTCCCCAGGGGGGGTTCAGGTCTGTGACTCCCTGAACTCACAGTAAGTAGATGGTGCTGGCAACTTCCAGGTTTTTTTTTTTTTTTGCAAAAGCTTAAAGTGGTTGTTAAGCCACTATAGTATAAGCATGCCATCTGCTTTGTTGAATAACATTATGTGTCCCTGTGCCTGTGTTGTATAAAAAAGATGCCGATCTGTACCGATATCAATGCATCTCCCGGGCTCACATGACTCCATGGCTCTCTCCTCTCCCTGGCTGACAACTATAACGTGAGGGGCCGAGAACTCCCGCTGATGTCAGCTGGGGAGGAGAGAGGAGAGAGAGGAGAGAGAGAGACGAGGAGTCATGTGAGCCCCAGGAGACGCTCTGATATAGGTACAGATCAGCATCTTTTTTTATACAGCACAGGCACAGGGACACATAATGTTATGTAACATAGGGGATGGCATGCTTATACTATAGATATGATAGCAGCAGGAGGGGAGGATCGTGGAGTGGATGGAGCTGACAGGCAGGGAGGGGAGGGGGGAGAGGGCAGAGGAGAGCTGAGGATGATGGAGGCACGTAAACTAACTACGGTGTCAGGGCTGAGCAGCCATGATAAACAGTGGTCAGTTTACAGGGGGCATAGCTAGGCAGGATCAGCCAGGTTTTTCAGGTGATAGAAGGGGGGCCAAATGACACAGCACAAGCACTGTGCTGTTATTCATGCTTTAACCACTTCAGCCCCGGAAGGATTTGCCCCCTTCCTGACCAGGCCGTTTTTTGCGATACAGCACTGTGTCACTTTAACCGACAATTGCGCGGTTGTGCGAAGCTGTACCCAAACCAAATTTTTTTCCCCCACAAATAGAGCTCTCTTTTGGTGGCATTTGATCACCTCTGTGGTTTTAATTTTTTACGCTATAAACAAAGACCGACAATTTTGGAAAAAAAATAATTTTTTTTTTGCTATAATACATATCCAAAAAAATATATAAAAAAACGAATTTATTCATCAGTTTAGGCCGATATATATTCTACATATTTTTGGTAAAAAAAATTGCAATAGGCGTATATTGATTGGTTTGCGCAAAAGTTATCGTGTTTACAAACTACGGGATAGATTTAGGGACTTTTATTTTTTTTTTAATTGTTTTTACTGGTAATGGCGGCGATCTTCGATTTTTAGCAGGACTACGACATTATATAAATGCAAATACCGCGCTAAAAGTAACAACCCGTGCTACAGGTGCTAAAACACAATCGTGCAGGAACCCAATTGTGCAAAAAAACATACAATATATAATAAAACATAAATTGTGAATTAAATAATAAATAAATTGTGAATTAAATAAATAAATAAATAATCACACAGCTGCTGCTTTAACCACTTCAGCCCCGGAAGGATTTCCAGCTTTAGGACCGGAGCCCTTTTTGCGATTCGGCACTGCGTCGCTTTAACTGAAAATTGCACGGTCGTGAGACGTTGTACCCAAACGAAATTTGCGTCCTTTTTTTCCCACAAACAGAGCTTTCTTTTGGTGGTATTTGATCACCTCTGCGTCATTTCTGATCGCCGCTATAAACAAAAGAAGAGCGACAATTTTGCAAAAAAACCCAAATTTCTTACTTTTTTGCTAGAATACAAATCAAAAAAAAAATATAAAAAAACATTTTTTTTCACCGTTTTTGGCCGATTTATATTCTTCCTCATATTTGCGATAAAAAAAAATCGCAATCGGCGTTTATTGATTGGTTTGCGCAAAAGTGGTCGCGTTTACGGATGATGAGAATTCATTTTTGGGTTTTTTGTTTTTTTTTTACTAGTACTGGCGGCGATCTGTGATTTTTAGCGGTACTGCGATATTTCAGCGGACATGTCGGACTATTTTGACACTTTTTTGGGACCATTGGCATTTATACAGCGATCAGTGCTATAAAAATGCACTGATTACTGTGTAAATGTCATTGGCAGTGAAGGGGTTAACCTGCAGGGGGCGCTCTAAGGGTTAACTATGTTCCCTGGGCGTGTTCTAACTGTAGGGGGACTGCACTATCTGGGGAAGGGAAGTGGTCACAGCCTTCGTATACAGGAAGGCTGTGATCACAGCCCTTCCCCCTTCACAGAACGGAGGTCCGTGTTTACATACACGGACCTCCGTTCCTCCACTCGGGGGGGCCATCGCGGGTAGCTGGCGGCAATCGAAGCCGCCGCACCCGCTCCCTGGCCCTCCCCGAACACAGTGAGCGCGCGGGCGCGCCTCCGGCGGCGCGCGCACGCTCACTAAGCTCAATCCCGCAGCCGCCGTCATATGACGCCGTTTTGCGGGAACTAACCACTTTGCCGCCGTCAAATGCCGATCGGCGGTCGGCAAGTGGTTAAATAAAAAATCAAAGATAAAGTCAACACTCGTGTAATAAGTCCAGTGTTAGCAGCGCTTCCAGAGTAATATGGTAGATTACAAAGTAAATAATGATATTAAATGTTCAGTGAAAAAATGCCAGTGCCAGGAAAAATAAATTGCCCGTGCTGGAACCAAAACTTCTTAAACTTATATGAATAATCTTCAATCAGTGTCCCCCACCTCTGTTCACCACGTGCAAAAAGGTAAAAATTGGAGGCTCACCAGAAATATGGATAAACAACGCCTTTGGGTATATCTGTGGGGAACTCAGCATAGGACCATCACACCCAGAATGTATGCTTCCAATCCAACACTGCAGGAGCACTCAAGCCAGCTTGTGCATAATTGCAATCACATCCAGGGGATTCCTTCACCAATATATCTCCAAACAGACACCTCCACAAGCTGTAGCTGATCAGCTCACATCTCCATGAGAAGAAAGATCAAAAAGACACCCCTCATAGTGTATCACTTTTTAAAATTTTAGCTCATTTATTCAAACATATATTGCGCTTACAATTAAACAGTTTCAACAGGATATTGTATGTGCATAAGGTACGCAGGCTACCAAACAGCAGTGGTACGTCCGAATCCTCCTCTCCTCTCGGCGTCCCGGCTGCTGGTGACTCAATCAACCTCAGGTTGCTGTGTGGCCACGCCCTGACGCGTTTCGTCACTTCCTGACTTGATCACAGGGGGTCTACGGCATTGCCGTGGACAAATCTGACCCCAAATGACACTTTTTGTGGACCACTGACATTATTACCTTGATAAGTGCTATAAAAATGCACTGATCAATGTATAAATGACACTGGCAGGGAAGGGGTTAACTCTAGGGGGCGATCAAGGGGTTAACTGCGTTCCCTCAGCGTGTTCTAACTGTAGGGGGGATGGGATTACTAGGACATTACAGAGATTGCTGTTCCCGATGACAGGAAACAGTAGATCTCTGTTATGTCATAAGGCAGAATGGGGATCCACCTTGTTTACATAGGCAGATCCCCGTTCTGCCTCTGTACAAGGCGATCGCGGATCACCGGCGGACATCGAGTCCGTGAGCACCCCCCCACAATATCTCGTGCAGGGACCGCCGTACAGCTACGGTGATTCACGCAGGAGAGCCGACCTGCCACCATCAAACAATGGAGGCTGGTCAGCAAGTGGATAAGGGAACAGGATCCTTTTTTTTAGGATAACAAACACTTTAATTGAATAAGCTGATGTTAGAATCCAAAGGCTGAGAGTGCTGACCGGAGTGTTCTGGGGGGGGGGGGGGGCGTCCCCTGTCAGAACACAACAGCTCAGCAGGGGAGATTGCTGTACTAATGTCTGATCATTAGTACAGCAGCTCTGACCAAGCTGACAGGTTTTTTTTCATTCAACCCGCTGGGTTGAATGGAAAAAAACTCATAGTGTGTACCAGGCTTAAGGGATATATATTAGAATCTCTGCTAACTGGGTGGACAAATCTGCTTAGTGCCTGTAATTAGCTTTTACCAGAGATGCATAGAAACAGACCAAGATAAAGTAGATCACACACACCCTCATTCCAATCATGCTTCATGTAATGATCAGGCTCCCTTGGGCACATCCAGTGAGTCTACAGAGAAAGTTTTGGGGCTAAATCAACCCCTTCTCAAGACAGAGCTGCCCAGATATGATAGATATGATAATTTTGCAATGATATGAAAAGCGGTATAACGTCTTGATAACTGACCTGGTCAGTACAGTAATGCTATTCTGTGAATTTATACATGAAAACTATAGAATAATTGTATTTGTTACAGGTACCTTTATAGCGCCATCAATTTATGCAGAGATTTAGATATAATTATTGTACATTCCCATCAGTCCCTTACCTCAAGGAGCTTACAATCTAAGATCCCTAACTTACATTCATACATACATGTACTAGGGACAATTTAAACAGGAGCCAATTAACCTACCAGCTTGTCTTTGGAGTGTAGGAGGAAACCGGAGAACCTGGAGGAAACCCACACAAGCACAGGGAGAACATACAAACTCCAGGCAGGTATTGCTGTGATTGGGATTCGAACCAATGACCCTAGTGCTGCTAGGTGGAAGTACTAACCACAGAGAGGTGGTTCACATTGGAGCGGCGCGACTTGCAGGGCGAAGCAAGTCGCCCCTCTAGAGGCGACCTCAGCGTAGCTTGCAAGAAGACTTCTATCCATAGAAGTCAATGCAAGTCTTGCTGAGGTCGCCCTGAAAATAGTGCAGGAACCTTTTTCTAAGTCGGAGGGACCTGAGTCGCTCCTATTAGAACAGTTCCATTGCACTGCATGGAGATGACTTGTCAGGTGACTCAAGTCGCCTCAGTGTGAACCGGCTCTTAGGCACTGTGTAAATAATAAGTGAATGACTTGCACATACTCAAATAGAAGCAGACTAAAGCCGTTCATAGATGATTCAGCAGGAACCGGCTCAGATTCAAACCATGTATGGGCAGGATGAATGTACCTAAGTTAATTAATCGATCAAATCAGGTACAACCAGCCTGTCAGATTTAAAATACAAATATTACTAGTGGCTATTATAGCTGCTAGCAGTATTCACTGTGTTCTATAACAAAATGGCTCCATTGGAGGGATTCACCCACCTGACTGTTGAATTGAGAGATTTTCTTTCCTGCAACCCGTGGTTGCAGGAAAAAAAATCGCTCCATCTAGGCAGGCTTAAGGACATAAAAATAGACAGTGCCAAGCTTGATAGGATTTAATGCATTTTTTTACAACTAGGGATGGTGCGTTGGGTGCTATTGGGGTTTGATATTACATTGCAATATACAAGGGGTATACCAAGGCACTAAGAACACCACCAAGTAGTATGACTTTGCAGAGCAGTAGATGACAGTAGTAGACAGCTCAGTACATTGTAGTGCTAGAGTTCACAGAGCAGTGTATGAAATCACAGAGACGTATACTGCTGTAGAGAAATTCACAGGCTAGTGTAAGATTTCACAGAGAAGTATACATAAGGTTATGTAAAGATCACTGGTTATTCATGCACAATTTAGGCAGCCAGGTTGTAAGCTCAGCTTGCTTAGAAAAGCAGCATTTCCCAGGATCTCTCTATTTATAAAGCCTCTGCTATACACATGAGGTTATATGGCTGCATCCTTATTACTTCAGCACCAAATGGCCATCCCGTGAGTGTAAAGGTGACAGGTCCCCTTTATACTAACATAGAGCAAACAGCTATTGTGATACAGAAGTTACATAATAGAAACCAAACATGATTTTTCATATTTCATAAGCCTTCCCACCCCTTTACCACATCAGACAGCAAGTTCTGTAGATTGTGGTTTAGTAGTCAGTAAACTGAAAAAAAATATTATTGTATTATTATTTTACATTATTATATTATTACATAATTGTTGGTGATTCTATGCATGATTGCTCTATAAATGTAACACATAAGTGACATGGTGTGAGCATCCTTTCCCAAGTGATCCTTAAAGTGGTTGTAAACCTCAGACATGAAATATGAACAAAGCATATCCCTCAATAGTGTGTACTTGTCTCAAGCACTAAGTGTAATTTCTTTTTGATGCTTCATTCCTTTGCTATCATCACTTCTAACATGTTTTCCTGGCACCAAGAGAAAAAAGGTGACAGAGGAGGACTCTCCAGCACACAGCATATGATTGACAGCCTCGGCTTTATTGCTGCGTGCTGTGTGAAGGGGTGCATGTCCCCTCCCTCCAATCAGCTCTCCTCATTGAGTTCTGCAGAGTGTAATTCCAGCTCTTTGCCCCGTTTCCCAACAGCTCAGACAAGCTTTATCAATTCTGGAGACGACTGCGGTACAACGTATGTAGGATGATTTAATTAATCTCCGTGTATCACCTGAGGCCAGTCACTTCACTGGGTATGTTTAAGGGTTTACAACCACTTTAAAACTGAACTTCAGGCATTTTCTTTCCATGGGGCTGTGCCCACGCTGCATGCGTAAACTGCTCGGTTTTGCCTAGGGGATTGGAGAGCAGAGATATTCTCACCTAATCCTCTGATCCTCCCAGAGCAAGGTGACTGCCCCCCTTCCCCCCTGCGGTCTTGGGCGGTGGAATGTTCCTGATTTCATCATCGGCTCTGGATGTGAAGACACCAGGAACAGTCCACCACTGGACATGGGGGAGCAACATTTTCCAGAGGATCGAAGGATCAGGTGAGTATAGGCTCTGTGTTCACCACTAGACGAAATGAGCAGTTGATCCATGCAGTGCAAGCACATCCCCCCTGTATGGGAAATTGTTCTTTTTTTCCAGAGGGAAAGTGAGGTCTGCACTGATAGCACTTTAATTGTGGGGCCAGCACTTTGATGCAAATATGCAATGTTTTCCTGGTGCAAGGTGACTTTTAAATGTGAGTGTACATGGTTCTAGTGGAAGTTTTTTAATAAATTGAAGGTTTTACACTATATGAACGTTTCCTTTTCTATGGTGACACCTATGACTGGAGTGTGTTAAGAGGAGAGAAAGTAGTGGTGATCTGGGAACCCCCTCCCTTAAAGGGGAACAAGCGCTTTATGACCCACATTTAGCAAGAGAATCATGGCTCTATCCGGTGAGTCTTCCCTGGTAAAGGCTGACATGTGGGTGATTTTCTTCACACAAAGAAGTGTGGGAACATTGGTGAAGAGATTGATAAGAGCACGGAGCACTTTGGTAATGGACACTTTATTGTTTTTATTCTTTTTGGGATTTGCAGCATAATCCAATACTTTGGATAGAGGTTATTATTTGAAGCATATTGTCTTGATAGCACTTGAGTAACTTAGGAAGCACTTTATTTTTGCACGTTTATATACACTTTACGGTATATAATACATTTACGTCTAGGCCCCTTTCAGACAGGACGGACTCCTTAAAGAGAATCCGCCTGCTCAGAAGAGGATCTCTCCACTGATTTCCTCTGAGCAGGCGGATGACAGGTCCATGTCTGCTCTGCTATGCAGAGCGGACACGGACACAGCCCCGCTGTTCTCTATGGGGCGGTTGGATGGAAACGGACCACCTGTCCATTTCCATCCGACTGTCATCCGATCCAATTTGCCCAGATCCCCCATCGATCTGTTTTTGGCAGACTGGATCAGAAGAAATGCCGCTCCTTAGAGAACAATGGCTGGTCCGATCAGGTCCACCTATTTATTTATTTCAGGTGCTTATATAGCGCCGTCAATTTACACAGCGCTTTACATATACATTGTACATTCACATCAGTCCCTGCCCCCAAGGAGCTTACAATCTAAGGTCCCTAACTCACATTCATGCATATACTAGGGCCAATTTTAGAGAGGATCTAATTAACCTACCAGCATGTCTTTTGAGTGTGGGAGGAAACCGGAGTACCCGGAGGAAACCCACACAGGCACAGGGAGAACATGCAGGCAGGTAGTGTCATGGTTGGGATTCGAACCAGCGACCCTTTTGCTGCCAGGCGAAAGTGCTATCCACTACACCACTGTGCCGCCCATGAGGCACCTATATGAAACCAGTCTTAGCGCTGTCACATTTTGCATCACAAGTGATGCATTCTATTGTGTTTTGGGATAGTAGCTTTGTGTATGTTGAATAGTTTACAGCAGAGGTCTCCAAATTGTGGCCTGAGGGCCAGATGTGGCCCTTTGCTAGCCTTTATCCGGCCCTTGGGGCACTATTCCTCCCACTGACACCAACAAGGGGCCACTATTTCTTCCACTGATACCAATAATGGGATACTATTCCTCCTACCAATAGGGGTACTACTCCTCCTCCTACTGATCACCAACCTTGAGGCTATTTTTATTCTCAATGATGCTGGGCCTGGGACATTTTCTGCCCCCGCTGGCCACAATCTGGCCTTCCTAAAGTCTGAAGGACAATAAAATGGCCCTTTGTAAGAAAAGTTTAGAGACCCCTGGTTTAGAGTAAGGTGGCACGGGTTTTCGCTTGGTTTATACAAAAAAAAAAATTTTTTTGAGTTGGGCTTTAGGCTATATACAAAGCACTTCCTTGAGGTGGCAACATGTAAGTGCATTTCTTTCAGATTTTATTCTATTCATGCAATTAAAGTTTTTAACTGTGCAAGAATGTGCATTTCCCTGTGTTTTATCTTTGATAAAAAGACTGGAATTTTTCATCCCTGAAGGCAATAAGTCTACTTACATATGCAAAGGGGATCTGTGGCTAGCAATAGCATGATCTCAAAGCATGATCCTGTGCCTCTGACTCTGCCTTCCTGAATCATCAGACAATCTCCCTGGTGGGCCCCTCTTCCTATCTTCAGGCCCCATAGCAGGCAAGTGGGCTGCAATGACAATAGTTACGCCACTGTTTTACTGCATATAGTGTTATTGTTACAAAAACCTAGTGGGCCGCTAAGGCCAATAGAGCGCCCTGGTAAGGTAAGAAGCAGAAGGTGTCTCCGTATAAAAATAAAGGCTGGAATAGTTGTCGAACGTTAAGAGCATACTGTGTACCAGCACAGAGATTAGGCTTCTAATCTGGAACAGATGACAAAATACTAAAGCACTCACACTAAAAGTGTAATGAAGGAGAGAAATTTCTAATAGGATTCTTATATGTTGTGCATGCTAATGCAACATAAGCAGTGAATCCACACAGGGATAGACCTAGATGATCAAAATTGTGAAGAACAATTAGCATTCATGTTCTATTACTAATGGCCTTGTCCTCAGCTGAACTTGATTCTTTAAAATGGCACATGGAAACCCTACTATAATTTAAAGGGCCCCACCGCCCATCTGTATTTTGACATCTGTTCTGAACTTGCTAGCCTAAGGGTTTGGCTGACTGAACACTTCCGTTCCTAAAAATCGTAAAAGTCTGTTTTTTTTTCTCCCTTTTTTTAATTATTTAAAGGTATAATCTTTTCTCTGCAATTTCAGGAACAAGACTTTCTTTCTTTGGTTGTGCATTTGCAGGGTGCACGCAAGTTTCCATCTTATGCCTACATGCTATTGAGATGCATGCTACAAAAAAAATCTCATTTTAATTACGAACATATCAATGTACTTTATAACCTAACACAACCCAGATGTTGAATACCATATTATGTCATAGTTAGCCCTTTAGAAATCCTTTTCTTGTTTTGAGTATGCAAAATGAATAGCTCTGGTTGTTTAATAGGACAGGGAATGCACAGATTTGTACTACTATGTTTAATCTATAAAGGCAGGAATTCTATGGAAAAATCAACTGTTGTTTATATTGATGTTAACATAAGTACAAGTTTCTTTTAATCAAATCAGTAAACATTTGAACGCAATTAAAACAGAAATACGGTTTCTCTTAAAAAAATATGCACTGCACCATTTAAAGCAGAGCTAAACTTACCTTTCCTTTAAAGGGTTTCGTCCCTCGCTGGCGCCAGCATCTTATTCTGGGTGCCGGTCTTCATTGTCCGGCTTGGGATGACATCATTCCGGCACACAGAGACTGTGCCAGCGATATAAGCTGAGCTGCACATGCACAGCTCAGTTTACATGTCGGAGAACACTGCAAGCAGGCAAATAACTGTATTTTATTTATGACCAGATATTGGGTTTGATTTACTAAAGGCACTTTGCAGTTGCCCCAGAGCTTAGTAAATGAGCAGAAGCTTTGCTGACTACCATCAATGCATTTTTTTTACTTTCCATGATTTTGCAAAGTGAAGATTTACCACATTTACTGGACTTTCTGGAGCAACTGCACTTGCAAATGCACTTTGCAAAGGGCACAGTTTGTTTGCCTTTAGTAAATCAACCCCACTGCCTGTCTCTTCTGCAATAAAGAGCCTGCCTGCTTACAGTTTGTGACAGCTGAGCTTTAGAATAGTTTTAAATATAAGTGCATCTTTTAGTCCCCCTATAAAGTTTCATAAATACCTGTTGATCCTGCCATTGAAGTCCACCTTGTACAGTTTCCTGTGGCTTGGGGATAGCGCTGCTTCACTGCTTCTGAATTCAAAGGGGGATTGTCCCTCTGTGCCTGCTTGCACTACAGTGAGATGAGAAGCTGTTGCAAGGAGCGGGATTACGTTATCCATAAGGCCCCTTTCACACGGGCTTTCTGATCAGGTCCATCTGTCAGTTTTTCAGGCGGGACCTGATCGGACACTCCATTCACTCCCATGGAGCGGCCGATGTCAGCTATCCGATCTGATCCTGTCTGTGAAATCCAGACGGTTGGTGACTCTTTTTTGCCATCTGTCTGGCTGATGAGATCTGATGAAAATGGACAGGAGGTCCGTTTTCATCTGAACTCCCCATAGAGGAGAGTGGCACTCTGAAAAGTCCGTCTCTGCACAGTGAGCGGAGAAACACCTGTCATCCACCTGCTCAGTGGGGATCAGCGGATCGATCCTTGCTGAGCAAAGTGGAGTCCGCCGGGCAGACCACCCATGTGAAAGGGGCCTTAGTCTGTAGCTTATCAATCAGCAGCTGGTCACAACTAGTTCTTTTCACTGCATTTGGGATGGGCAAACTGACCATTCTGCTGAAACCTTACTATAAGCTGCAGTGTCTGGCAGGGGAGCAAATTAGACACAAATGAAGGAGGATTCAGCCAATTGAAGGGAAGGAAATTCTTTTTCACTTTACAGGGGTCTTGCATCACATCATAACTGGATCTGAGAGCTGGTTAGAAATCCACACAAGAGCCTTTAGATGTGCTTTGGGGTCTTTCACACAGTCATGTCCATTTTCACAGACTCCGCTAGCTCAGCAGGGATCAATCCATTTATCCCTACTGAGCTAGCGGGTGACAGGTCCGTCTCCGCTCACTGTGCAGGGGCGGACCTGTCAGAGCCCCAGCTCTCCTCTATGGGAGATCAGATCAAAACAGATCCGCCTCTCCATTTTCATCCGATCCGCTAGATGGATGGAAAATAGGGTTTACATCCCTCTGGATTTAGCAGAGCGGATCGGATGTCAGCGGACATGTCACAGCTGATATCCGTCACTCCGTAGAGGTGCATGGAGCTTCCATTCAGGTCCGCCTGAAAAACTGACAGGCTGACCTGAACAGACTGCATGTGTGAAAGAGCCCTAAAAGAGAGATACATTAGGAGGTGTCTAAAGCAGCATATGGGGGGCAGGGGGGTGTGAGCATGAGGTATGCAGATTACATTCCCCTTTTAGACCCCTCTTCTATTTATCCGCTATCATAAAGTAAACCTGTCATAATGCAATATACAATACCTCTTACAAAAGTCTTTAATAGAACCTGCTATTCTTTAGGATGTAAACCTGATTCATGTAGTGTTTATGTATCTCTCTCCAAAGCACTAAGTCCCATGTCTTTCTGCTGTTTCTTTCCTCTGTTATCAGCATGATAACTTCTGACAAGTTCTCCGACAACCGAGATAATACCAGCCTGAAATTTGTGTCAGGGTGGGTGATATAAATAGATTAGCAGAGAACTGATCTATTCACAGCACAGCTCTGCACATTCCTTCCTTCCTCTGTCTATGTGGAGTGGGGGTGTGTGCCTTTCCTCCAATCAGCTGTCACACAGTGTATACCAAGACTACACGCCTACTGTTGAATGAGGAAGTAAAAGTTCTAACCCGATGTTAAAATTCTAAAGACTATAGAAAGGGGAAGACAGCAGCTATGCAAGTAAAACTTATGTAAGGAGATTTGTTTCATCCCTGTGTATCATCTGAGGCTGTTCACTTCACTGGGTATATGTGAGGTTATATATCCACTTTAGCTAAAGGGCCAATATTGTGACAGAAAGGCTATCAAAAGACATTATTTGTTTGGTTACTACAAGCAATGGTATATTATGCACAGGGCCTTGCTTTGAACATCACAAGGCCATTGTAGAATGTGCCATCCGATCCTCAACAGCAATTACTGCTTGAAAGTAAGAATATAATAAAAGACAATGAAAATAAAAAATGATTGTTCTCAAGTTATTATTCAGCCAAGGGTGTGTTAAAAGACTGTAGGCTCAATTCACAAAGGTTTAACACAGAGATAAGACTTGAATTTTCAAATCTCATTGGACTCAACTGAAACTAACTTTTTTGAACATCTGTATCTTTGTCTTGGTCTGTTAGCTGTGTAAATTAAGCCTCTTGTCAGTGCATAAATAAAATGGAGCCGTTCCGATACACCAGTTCTGGATAGGGTCAGGGCTATTGCCACCTCTCACCACCACACATTTTTATTGGCCCTATGAAGGGCTGCCTCACTGGCCATTAGTTATGCACCAGAGGCCGAAAGTAGTAGGCAAACTCCTAATGGCTGCCAGTATTCTAATCTTCTGAATGGAGCTGAACATCACCCTTCAAAAGTGGTTCATGTTCCACCCTATCTTTGAGCCCATTGCCTAAAAACACTGGAGCAGGAGAAGGCGGTGAATAGAATCATGTGAAAAGAGACATCAGACCATTGCAGAAGCCCATGAGAAGGGCACTTCTGGCTGCAATGGGCTTTATTAAATTCAGACTATGAGCAACTTGGATATCTAGTCTTATTCCAGCACGGACACAGAGATTCCGTGATAGCATTAAATGCTCACTGATGGGACTTCACTTGCTGCCCGTAGTTGCTTTTGACAAATTATACCTCGACCAGTTTTGAATGCACTAAAGCTACAGACTCATAGCAAGACAGAAGAAAATGTTTTCTAATTAATGTGGGCAATAGTCAATAGTACTTGTTAGTACTTGTCTCAATAGAAATGTCTCAATAGAAATGTAAAATCTGATTGGCCATTATACAAACGTGCCTTTTTAATTAAGCCAGCCAATCACATTTTAATCATGCATCACACCAACTTGATATCAAAAAGTGCCAGTGTACGCACACACCAATTATTTTGTTAATGCTACACTAATGGCTGTGTGTTGAGTTATTTTGAGGGAACAGCAAATTTACACTGTTATACAAGCTGTACACTTACTACTTTACAATGTAGCAAAGTGTCCTTTCTTCAGTGTTGTCACATGAAAAGATAGAATAAAATATTTACAAAAATGTGAGGGGTGTACTCACTTTTGTGAGATACTATCTATCTATCTATCTATACATACTCACCAACCACATTATTAGGTGTACCTGTTCAATTGCTTGGTAACACAAATTGCTAATCAGCCAATCACATGGCAGCAACTCAAATGCATTTAGGCATCTAGATGTGGTGAAGACAACGTGTGAAGTTCAAACTGAGCATCAGAATGGGGAAGGTGACTAAGTGACTTTGAACGTGGCATGGTTGTTAGTGCCAGATGGACTGGTCTGAGTATTTCATAAACTGCTGATCTACTTGGATTTTCCCGCACAACCATCTCTAGGGTTTACAGAGAATGGTAAGAAAAAGATAAAATATCCAGTGAGCCGCAGATGTGCGGATGAAAATGCCTTGTTGATGTCAGAGGAAAATGGGCAAACCGGTTCCAGATAGAAAAGCCAACATGTAATTCAAATAATCACTTGTTACAACCAAGGTAAGCAGAATACCATGCCTGAACGCACAACATATTGAACCTTGAAGCAGATGGGCTACAACAGCAGAAGACCACACCAGGTGCCACTCCTGTCAGCTAAGAACAGGAAACTGAGGCTGCAATTTGCACAGGCTCACCAATATTGGACAATAGAAGATTGGATAAATGTTGCCTGGTCTGATGAGTCTCGATTTCAGCTGCAACATTCAGATGGTAGGGACAGAATTTGGCGTAAATAGCATGAAAGCAGGGATCCATCCTGCCTTGTATCAATAGCTTGGGCTGGGGGTGTAATGGTGTGGAGGATATTTACTTGGAACACTTTGGGCCCCTTGCCCCATGCACCAACTGAGCATTGTTTAAATGCCACGGCCTACCTGAGTATTGTTGCTGGCCATGTCCATCCCTTTTATGACTACATTGTACCCATCTTCTGATGGCTCCTTCCACCAGGATAATGCACCATGTCACAAAGCTCAAATCATCCCACCACTGGACAATGAGGTCACTGTACTGCAATGGCCTCCACAGTCACCAGATCTCAATTCAATAGAGTACCTTTGGGATGTGGGGGAACGGGAGATTTGCATCATGGATGTGCAGCCAACAAATCTGCAGCAACTATGTGATGCTATCGTGTCAATATGGACCAACATCTCTGAGGAAGGTTTCCAACACCTTGTTGAATCTATGCCATGAAGAATTAAGGCAGCTCTGAAGGCAAAAACCCGCTACTAGCAAGGTGTACCTAATAAAGTGGCCAGTGTGTATATATATATATATATATATATATATATATATATATGCTGTATATTTTGTATATACATAAGATCTGAAGAATAATGTGGGTGGTATAGTACTCCTTTATGGCAGAATAAAATAAAGTACCCACTGCCTCTCATCTTTAAACAGTTACTTTTCACTGCTCGCAGTTTTACTAGCTTATGGAAAAACACACATTAGGCTTCTATGCACAGGTGCAGAGAATATCTTGGCACCAAAAGATGTTTTATGAGTCACTTGGCTGAGTTTCCTCTAAACGTTAGAAATAATGTTTCATACTCTGGAGAAAGATCAGTGTGACCTTGTGTGAAGAGAAATTCTAAGGTAACACTTTGCATCTTACCTGCTTGTATTCATTTAGGATGGCAATACTACATATGACTTAGAGACAACGCTAAAGAATATTAGAAGAAACCCGTCATCAAAAACACATGTGAAAGCTGCCATCGCTGCCCCTTTTTTTGAAAACACTGGTTGCCTGGCTTTTACAGACGCAGCTCTTAAAGTGTTAATAAACCCAGGACCCTGCACTCACTATATCTGGTCTCCCACAGTACACAGAACATGGAAATGCAATTAGTTTAGTAAATCTAAACTGCTAATTACTTTTTCTCATCAGCAGTATATAACAGTCTTGTGACTTCTATCAGTGTCTGGTTAAAGCTTGTAGGAGGAGTTTTCATTCTCCTCTGACTGTCCTGTGAGGCAGCATCATGCTGTGGGGGTGTTTTTCAGCTGCAGGGACAGGACGACTGGTTGCAATCGAGGGAAAGATGAATGCGGCCAAGTACAGGGATATCCTGGATGAAAACCTTCTCCAGAGTGCTCAGGACCTCAGACTGGGCCGAAGGTTTACCTTCCAACAAGACAATGACCCTAAGCACACAGCTAAAATAACGAAGGAGTGGCTTCACAACAACTCCGTGACTGTTCTTGAATGGCCCAGCCAGAGCCCTGACTTAAACCCAATTGAGCATCTCTGGAGAGACCTAAAAATGGCTGTCCACCAACATTCACCATCCAACCTGATAGGACTGGAGAGGATCTGCAAGGAGGAATGGCAGAAGATCCCCAAATCCAGGTGTGAAAAACTTGTTGCATCTTTCCCAAAAAGACTCATGGCTGTATTAGATCAAAAGAGTGCTTCCACTAAATACTGAGCAAAGGGTCTGAATACTTAGGACCATGTGATATTTCAGTTTTTCTTTTTTAATAAATCTGCAAAAATGTCAACAATTCTGTGTTTTTCTGTCAATATGGGGTGCTGTGTGTACATTAATGAGGGGAAAAATTAACTTAAATGATTTTAGAAAATGGCTGCAATATGACGAAGAGTGAAAAATTTAAGGGGGGTCTGAATACTTTCCGTACCCACTGTATATATATATATATATATATATATATATATATATATATATATATATATATATATATATATATTGCAGCTTACCAGTCCTCCAGTGTCTTCTTTTAGGTTAATTTCCTCTGGTGAACGTGCCAGAAAATACATTCTGTCCTATGGTGAGAACGCTGACCCACCCCACTGTATCTATGGAGAGGCAGTGTTGTCAGCCTACAACAGGAGTTGTTTTACAGATTACAGAACATCTCCCTCTCACCTCCTCTCTAAACATAGGTGTGCACAGCCTATTGCATTAGGGTGTGCACCTCAAAGCTCCAACACATATGTCTGTGTGCATGTGTACATATACTGACATTGTCAGTAGAGCAGTGAATGGTGTCAGTAGGGCAGAGATTGGTGTCAGTAGTTTTTTATTTGTATTGTTTTATTTTTTACTCGTGGATAGAGGATACGAAATCTCTGTATCCGCACGCGTGTCCCACACGGACCCGAATGGGATTAGTGGGACACACAACCGCTAAAGGGGACGAATGTGGGGACTATAAAGTGGTTTCTGGGAATTGCCCCGAGGATTTTTTTTAACATTTTTTATTTTGTTATGTTTATTTTTTGATGACTGTGGTTAGAGACGGGATGACTGTGGTAAGTGACGAGATGACTGTTACAGTCATATACATGTGTACGTGTGTCTGTATACACAACCTCGAAACTCCACGTGTGGGATTACGTTATCCGACACGTGTGGATACAAATCTCTCCTCCACTCTCCCTCTACAAGAC
>BLSH010175350.1:2869-16918 GCA_018402905.1 Glandirana rugosa | reverse complement strand
TTTGGGGTGGGGGGCGCAGAGCCCCCCTGCCCCAAAGCACCCATACTCCCCATGTTGAGGGCACGCGGCCTGGTATGGTCCAGGAGGGAGGGGGCCGCTCGCTCGTCCCCACCCCCTTTCCTGGCCTGCCGGGCTGCGTGCTCGGATAAGGGTTTGGTATGGATTTTGGGGGGGACCCCACGCTGTTTTTTTTTGGCGTGGGGTTCCCCTTAAAACCCGTACCAGACCAAAGGGCCTGGTATGCTCCTGGAGGGGGACCCCATGCCAGTTTTTTTAAATTTGGCGTGGAGTTCCCCTTCAAGATCCCCAGAGCACAAAGTGCCTGGCATTGTCGGGATCAAAGTCGGATCCCTGTTCACAGACAAACGGTCCGACTTTGACCCTATGTAGGACCGTAAATCGCACAGCAGTGTAGGATCAAAGTAGGACCGTTTTTTTGTCGGATAGTGTGAACCCAGCCTAACTGTGAAAAAAGCTGAAAACAGCTTAAAAACACAAAAAAAACACTGAAAACGCGTTTTTGAGCTATAAGCTTTTATGGGAGTATATACACACACACACACATATATATATATATATATATATATATATATATATATATATATATATAAATAAATGGTGCACTATTCCTATATAAACAGTGTGACTAAAATAAATTATACTACAACAAAAGCTATTCAAAAAACCACTGAGGTTCTGTGCAAATATACAATGTAACAAATAAAGTGACTAATGCACAAACAACTAATGATCAAACAAGGTGGAGGGGTTCAAATAAAACCCCCACACAAAGTGAATAGATGATTTCAACAAATGCTATTTAGAACAAAACAGTGAGGGTCTGTGCAAACATTCAATGTGGGAAATAAAGAGACCATTGCACAAAAAGTTAATAATCAAATGAATCAAGGATTCAAAAACCTCTGCACAATATTCCAAAAATAAATTGTTACCATGAAGCAGTCATATAAAGTTCTTATTCATGTATATAATCGCTCTGATCACACAGGAGGGAAAAATCTTGCACACAGCTTCCAGTATTGATCTCCTCAGTGAATAGAAACCACCAGGTATTGTATAGTGTCTCTAAATAATAACTTCCAAAACTTCAACAAAATTTCCTGTGTTCTGTAATATGATGTTCCATCTGGTAAAGATGGCCTCTTACCGGATAAGATGGACCCCCATTACAAGGGTCAAATTCACCTAATCAATGCAAATGCTTGGCTGGATGTTGATTCCTTGGCTGTTGTGTGCTCCTGGAAGGTTTGTAGATTCAGGTGATTACAAAGACCACAGCTCCAGATTCCTTCCCTGGATACCTCAGCCTGCCCATGTTGCAGTGATTAACAGGTTGAACACTTCAGGTGTGATTTCCAAAGGACTATAGATCCATTAAAATCTTAGATAGAACTCCATGAATTGGAAATTCAACTCAATGTATAGACAAGGAAAGAGAAGCCTCATAGTGTAAAACCGCAAAAAATGTAATAAAAAGTTTTTTAAAAAGTTACACTTACAAGAAGGCTAGAGAATTCAGTCATTAAATTATTTATCTGGCATTTCACTCATTCAACCAGTAGGATGGCGTTGCTGAGATTCTCCTGTCCGACATGTTTCCACATAACTGTCGTCTACTGGGAATGGAGGATACTGAGCAACACCTGCCGCCCATGGGAGTATAGTTATTAAAAAAAAATCACTAAAAAACTCACTCTACAGCTACAGCTTTCTACAGCTAACATTATTGGGTATTTTATACCGTCCAGTGTGCTTGAGGCCTTAGTGTTAGGGATTAGGATTTTAGGATTAGGATTGGGGTGGGGTTAACTGTTAAGGTCTTTCTTTAGGGGTCAAGTTATGGTTTGGGAAAAAGGGTAAAGTTGAACTATAGGCAGTTATAAAAACACAAATGAATGTGGTTATGTATTGGATTTAAACAGTATATGTATATTTAAATGCAACTAGTGTAAATACCTGAATTTGACCAGATTTTAGCATTTTGTAACCCCCTTACACAGCACAACTCTGACGGGGAGAGGGAGGGGCAGGGAGGTGACCTCGCTGTGCTGTGTAACTGCAGTACAGAAAAGTTAGGTCACCCTATGCTGGCTATGTTATTTGGTAGAGATGTGTAAATCTCAGGACTGGATGCAAATAAATGCATATCCTTTTGTAGATAAAAACAGTTCCTATATATATTTACCTAGTGTATTTAGCTGTTGGTTTGGATTTCAGTTTTGAATGTTAAGGAATAGGTTAAAAAACTGGGAGTTTAAGTTTTAAAATACTTCTTTTGGGGTTACGTTTTTAGTGTTTGGGCAGGGAAAGATTAGCTGTAAGATTAGTGTAGGACAGGGGTCTGCAAACCAAGGATATGTGTGTGAACCACTCAGGCTGTACGGGAATGAAGTCCTGTGCCCTCCGCTGTGAGTACTGGCCGGGAAGAGAGATTGTCTCTTTTCCAGGCAATGGTGGGAGACTGACTAGGTGTCCTGGGAGCCCCGCATCAAGTTAAGACCTGCTGTATGATATTGAATGGCAGTCTCAGCCTGGACCCCTGCCAGGCTGTGCCCCCATGGGCGTCTAGTCACTCACTACCACAGGGGTCTAGAAAATTTCTAATGAATGGGCCAGTTTACTGTACTTCAGACTTTAGGGGGGCTGGACTATGCCCAGTAGGAGTAAACAATGCCCAATTTTTGGTATTAGGGGGAGAAATCGTTGGTGTCAGTCAGAGGGGTAGTGCCCCATTCTGGTTGTCAGTGGAAGAAATTATAGCCCATCATTGGTGTCAATGGCAGGAATAATGCCTCAAGAGCTAGATGAAGGCAAGCAAAGGGCTTCATCCAGCCCCAGCGCCGCAGTTTGGAGACCATTGGTGTAGGAGATTTTTTTTTTTTTTTTTAGGGGAGTCTAGAGTTTTCATTTGAGCAAATAATCAGCACTGGGCTCCAATGGATGAAACCAAATATACTGCTTTTCTTCATTGATTTATTCAACTCGGGTTTTGCTAGTAAAGATGCACAACTTATCCTGTGGCCAGGTATTCATCAGAATGTTGACATATTCAAACCCCAGAGATGATTGGATTTTCACTAGTCTGCTGGTTTATTTCTATTCCAGTATGCACAAACCGTGAAGGATCACTGATGACCTGCTTGATCAGATGCTGTTTGTAAATCATGAATTAATTAGCTCAATGTATTCCTTAGTATGAAATTCTCAGTGTCAGGGTTAAGGAATTAATGACAATGAGCATTCATGAGAGGAGGACATCAAGATCTTCTCTCTTGCTAGAGAATGCTATATTGATTTAGAGGTCAAAAACAAATTAGCTCAAGATGGCAATAAAAAGTGTGGGTGTGTGGTAATCTTGATAAGGAATGACATTTCAGGAACAAACTATATGGAGATCGATGGCAAGCTTTTACACTTATAACTTTGACATACATTTCCTCCACAATTCAAAATAAGCCATGTTTATCCTTGTTTATATAGTAAGCCTATTACACCTACTGTTGGTGGTGCCCTCTTACCTATCCCTGAATTGCCCATGGCCTACAACAATACTTTCTAGTCTGGTCAAAAATTCATACAGCCTAGAGTGAAATGATTTACTAGATAATACAACTATTTCACAGATATTAGGTTATTAAAAACAATTCACCTGGCATACTATGTGCAAAGGATGATATGGCTTATAGGCATTGAGAGACTGCCTACCTTTTTTAGCAGCAATCAACTTGTTTCTTGATGGAAACAATCAGCATTGCATTTCTTCACAATAAATACCATACTCGGAACATAATTCACTGAAATGCCCTCATAGGAAAATTTTACAGTGTTGCCTTGTGACCACAGATCTTTATGTCTACAGAATTCCATAAACTATACATCAGTGTATACTCTAAGTGATTAAATATTAATTGCTTATTACCCCACTGTTGTTACGAGGATGAAGAGAGGGGGACCTATCACTGTTATTACGGACTGATGCAACTACTGTGTAATAAATTGAGCTAATGGAACACATAACTGTCTGGCCACTCATAAAGACTAGAAAATTGGGCACATTTGCCTGGGAAGTTAAAATAAATGCTGGTAGTATGATCAGAAGAAGATGTCATGTACACATACAGATCCAAAAATGCCCTGACCAACTTATAAGCATAGCCAACAGGAAGCTAGCCAATCTCCACCAAAGCTTAGGCATTCTGGTATTCAGGCCTTAAAGTGGTTGTAAATTCAGAAGGTTTTTTATTTTAATGCATTCTTTGCAGTAAGATTAAAAAAAAACCTTCTGTGTACAGCAGGACCCCTCAGCCCCCCTAATACTTACTTGAGCCCATCTCGATCCAGTGATGTGGCAAAAGAGACTCGGCTGCCCGGGACTCTCCATCCTCATTGGCTGAGACAGCAGTGAAGCACCATTGGCTCCCACTGCTGTCAAAGTTAGTGAGCCAATGAGGAGGGGGGGGGGGCAAATCAAAGCTCTGTGTCTGAATGGACACACAGGGCAGTGTCTCAGCTCGGGGTGCCCTCATAGCAAGCTGCTTGTTGTGGGGGCACTCAGCATGAGGGAGGGGCCAGGAGTGCCAGCAAGGGACCCGAGAAGAGGAGGATCTGGGCTGCTCTGTGCAAAATCACTGCTCAGAGTAGGTAAGTATAACATGTTTGTTATCTTTAAAGAAAACAAAAAAGGGGACTTTAGTATCACTTTAAAGCATAATGATGGCTATGCTATGGACATTAAAATATACTGTATGTATATTAACAAGCAATAAATGAGTTTTAAAATAATTCCTACTGACTTCTATGGCCGCATACGCTTTGGAGCAATTCATCTTCAAATGTTACAGCAGAAGCGCTGAAGTCATTGCCCAAGCCAGCTCTGCACCAGCTCCCCTTGCTTCTCTGTCTACCCAGTGACTTTGTAACCTTCTAGTAAGAACCCAGTCACACTATGGAGTGTAATTATAAAAAAATGCAGAGTTATATATCCTCTGGAATCGCATGTACATTTGTTATGTGCAAATGGGGGCAAAATTTAATGTTACTAGGCTGTTTTCTCTCCAGATCAAATGTTTTTCATTCAAAAAGAATAAAGTGAATTAGAAAAATACTGAATTATGGCCCCTAGATATATTGATGATCATAAGAGATAAATACTAGGGGCCATAACATGGTATATTCATTTTAGTCTCTTTGAATGAATACCATTTGATCTGCAGTGATCACAGTGTGAAAATAATTAAAGTGGTTTCAAGGTGAAAAACCTGTGCTGCAGAATCCCTCCCAGCCCTCCCTTATTCTTACCTGAGCCTGATCCGATCCCACAATGTGCACGAGAGCAGCGGCTCACGACACTGTCTCCCTCCTGTTTTGGTGGTTTTCTGAACCTTCTTTTAATAAAATTGGGTAAGAAAAGCCCAAGAAAAAAGCGAGTGGTTGAGTCCTTAAAGCTCTATCACTTGAGAGTTCTCACAGATCTTATATGTACCCTGTAGTGCTGTAGGGGTCGGCAGAAGGAACCACTGAACAGGAAAGCAGGAGATCAACACTTTTAGCCAGGGATTTGACATCAAGTGTTTGGCAGAACTAGCAGAAGAGGTAAGTATTCACTTTCTTTTTTACAGGGAGCTTTTTTATTGGGAACTTTTGTTGGCGACAATGTCACGTAAATATCCCCCCAAAAAATCATAACTTCTAATCGTTCCCACCTATACATAACATTACCAAAAAATACATTCAAGTGGTGTCTCACTTGGATGTTTGGGATAGGAGATGTTGTCACAAATGGCTGCATCAGTCCTACATGTAGTTCTTGTATGACCGCTTGTAACTACAGTCTTTTCAGATATCAAGGTACCACTATAAAATGAGAAGCTACTATGATAATCTAAATAACACTTTAACAGTAGAGGGCATGTAACATGCATATCCTCTGAGCAACACCCTTAAACAGTACCCAACACATCACATAGTACTTTGTTATGTCAGCCCTTATATTACTCCATTACTGATTAAAGCGGCGTTCCACCCTGTTAAAAGTTAACAATCAGCCATTCACCTGTCCCTCGTTCCAACGATGCGGCCGCCCGAGGGCTCGCTCGTCCCCCTCTCCCCTCGGCGGCGCCAGCATCACAAGCTTTGGCTTGGCGCTGCGGCTTGTGAATGGCTCGGCATATCTTCTGGGACCTCTGACGTGTCCCAGAAGATCTCCGAGAGGGAGGGGGGAAGGTGGACTTACGTGGCTCCAGGGGAGGAAGTGGACCTGGGACCCTGTGAAAACAGGGTCCCTGGTCACCCCCCAAAAAAAATACATGCCAATTGTGGCATGACGGGGGGTCACCTTCCCTTAAAGCGGAAGTTCCACTTTTGGGTGGAACTCCGCTTTGAGGCTGGATTCACACCTGTCCGGTGCGAATTCCAGCCTGTTTTCTGCCGGAAAGGGGCGGAGCCACCGTTCGGCGGCTCCTGTCCGTTCCCACAGCGCAGCAGTTGCGGGAAGAGAGAGATGGGGAGGAGCCACAAGCAGGGGAAATATCCCCGTTCAGTGCGGAGTGCATCTCCGTGTTAGATGCTCTCCCATTGAACTCAACGGGCTGGAATTCGCACCGCACTGCACAGAAAAGGCACACGTTTTTTGTGCAATGCAGAGTGCGACTGCACCGCACATATGTGAACCGGACACAAAAACAATGTGTTTTCAAGTGTCCTGCAAATTGGATGCGATGGATTGTTTAAGCCGCATCCAATTTGCATAGGTGTGAACCCAGCCTAACACCACAGAAATTAGGAAGGGCAAAAACAAATCCAACTGGATTATGTGAAATCATCTTTGATTCAACCCACTCTGCCGAGAAATGGCCACACACTGGAACAAAAGTATGTGCATGTCCATGTAACTAGCTTCTAGAAGCATAATGGGGACACTAGAAAGTGTGCTTTTAATTAAAGAAAGACGTTTGGGTTGTATACTTTCTTTTATTATAGTGTGTTATTGTTACATGGCAACTTTAGATACATTGATTTTTTTGTGTGTTCTTTAACCACTTCCTTACTGGGCACTTAAACCCCCCTCCTGCCCAGACCAATTTTCAGGTTTCAGCGCTGTCGCATTTTGAATGACAATTGCGCGGTCGTGCGGCGTTGTACCCAAATAAAATTGATGTCCTTTTTTCCCCACAAATAGAGCTTTCTTTTGGTGGTATTTGATCACCTCTACGGTTTTTATTTTTTGCGCTATAAACAAAACCAAGAGCGACAATTTTGAAAAAAGAACAATATTTTTTACTTTTTGCTCTAATAAATATCCAAAAATAAAAAAAAAATTATTCATTGGGTTTGGCCGATTTATATTCTTCTACATATTTTTGGTAAAAAAAATCGCAATCGGCGTTTATTGATTGGTTTGCGCAAAAGTTATCGCGTCTACAAACGATGGACATTGATTTATGGCGTTTTTATTATTATTATTTTTTTCACTAGTAATGGCGGCGATCTGCGATTTTTATCGGGACTGCGATATTGGGGCGGACATGTCGGTCATTTTTGACACTTTTTTGGGACCAATGACATTTATTCAGCGATCAGAAATTTAAATGTCCACTGATTACTGTATAAATGTCATTGGCAGTGAAGGGGTTAACCTGCAGGGGGCAGTGAAGGGGTTAACAATGTTCCCTGGGTGTGTTCTAACTGTGGGGGGGATGGGCTGGTCGGGACATAACAGATCTAACTGATCCCAGTGACAGGGATCAGTAGATCTGTTTGTCCCCTGTCACAGAATGGGGAACCGCCGTGTTTACATCGGCGGTTCCCCGTTCTACAGCTCTGTAAGGCGATCGCGGGTCAGGAGCGGACATCGAGTCCGCCCGACCCGCGGGCACGCCCACGCAGCGTGCGGCGGCTGCGCGAGCCGCCGCCCAGTGCGCGCAGGGGGCGTGTAAAGGGGCGGACGTCCATGGACGTCCACCCGGATTTTCAGATCCGCGCTGTAGACGTCTTTCGTCTATAGCGCGGATCTCTACAGGTTAAAGAATAAGGTTAATCTTTGAACATTCAAAAACATATTTTTCCAGAGCTCCCTTATATCAATGTAGTGCCCCATAGAATAGGTGTGTTTTTCTAGCAGGATTTGCTAGGTGAGGTAAAATTTAGTCAGGCCCGAGTGTAAGAGCAGGCCTGAATGTTTTGATCTGGGCTGGGAGGAGAGGCTCAGGGAGGATTGAGTGGACTTAACAGATGAGGTCACCAGAACCTCCCACTTCTTTCAAGAAACCTTGGGAAGGTTTCTGGTCATTGAGCTGGGAGATAGGTGGAGCCATCTGGAGTATTCTAAGGAGCCCTGACCCCAAGTAGGATTGCCAGGGGGCAGGCCTCCTTAAATACTCTGAGTCAGCCCAATCTGGGAGGAGAAGTGTCGGGTGGAAGTCTGGAGATGTAGCAGAGGCTCTGTGGAGGCCCCTACCCAGGAGGTCGCCCCAGTTTGGGGAGGGTGACATTGGGGCCTGGAGGTTCGAGTGCAGCCAGGAAGGTGGTGATTCCTGGAGTTGCACAGGAAACAGGAGAACAGCAGAGGTGCTACACAGTGAGAGACTTTAAAGTGACGGTCCCTGGGGACTGCAAGAGAAAGTGCTGGAGCAGGCTGGGAGAGGAATAGTGGACAGGCTGTGGGAGCCTTGGGACCAAGTTCAGGGAAAGGAGAGTCACTGAGCAAAAGGTCAGTGGGACCTGGAAGAAGGATGGTCTGGGAGTTGTAGTCCATCAAAGCCTGGCAAGCACTCAAGTACTTTTTGATACACATTCAGGGGCCCATGATCCTGGGACTGTAATGGGTGCTTCGGAGGCTCTGCTGAGAGAAGGCCTCTCCAGGTGCTAGCCGTGGTAAAGAGAAAGGAATGGAGAAGCTTGATAAATTTGCTTTTAAGCTGGAAACTAAGTGCAGTGCTGGAGAGAAGTAATGTTAGGAAGAATCATCTTTTCGGGTGTTTGACGCCTTTACCCCCCCTTTCCGCGGTGATGCGCGCGCCTGTCCGCGCTCCCGTGCGCGCGCATGTGCCGGAAATGGCGCCAAACGGCTCTATTTAAACCTGTGGAGCCCAGCAGAAAGTCCATTCTACAGCGTCTGTGACCTGTGAGCCCCAGCTCTAACCTCTGTTCCTGTGTGATTACCTGTTTCCTTTTTGACCCAGCCTGCCCTGACCTGCTGATTTGCTGCCTGCCCCGACCCTGGCTTCCTACAACCATCCGATTGTCTGATCCGCCTGTACTTCTACTGCCTGCCTGATAATGACCCTGCTTGGACTTGACCACCCTTCTGCCTAACCTATTTGTATCGCACAGCCTGCCCGTTGCCGGCCCAGCCTGCACAACCATCCCTCTGATCTGCACGACCCTCTGGATCATCACTTCATCATCAGTGACTTCCAGCCCTCGTGCCATCCCGCACTCTTGGACTTCCTGTCTGCTCTACCAGGGGTCCTTGAATCGGGTGCACAAGAGCGGTTGTTCCCTGCACAAGACAGACTCCACCACCAGGACCGTGACAAGTAATGGAGTGATGATTTACTAAGTTTAGTGCTGGAGAGAGAACAGTAGGAGAAACAGTCAGCAAGTTGAGTGCTGGAGAGTTGTGAGGAGTAACAGTCTGCAGAGGGAAGGTCTGCAGGGAAGTGTGCATATACAGGAGTGTATATGGACTTCATGTAATATAATTCTTTGGGCATCCCACAGTCATCCCTTATCCCCATCCAAGTTATTTCCCCTAAATAAAACAACAAAAACAAGAGCTGGCCTGGTCAGTGCCTACGGAAGTGTGAAATATGATGTGATTGAGGGCAGCTATAAGGTGAACCACTACTACCAGCCACTCTCAAAGGAGCACATGGCTACATCAGCATTGGGTGAAGTCCAGTTTTATCATACTGTATTGCATTAAATGTGCTAGGTTGCTGTCTAGGTGCGTCAATGGTTTTGCCCTTTGACTCCACAATCATTAGGCAGCTCTTAAGTAAGTAACATTTTTATCACTGATACAAGTAATGACAAGACTGGAATTTTTCCAGGAAGCAGTGTTTCATGTTTGCTTTGAAAAAAAAAATACTGCCTTCCAAATTAGCCCCACATCTTTCATAAAACTGTCCAGGATTCAAGCCATGTAACTTTTCTAAGAAAATGACTCTCACAATGTTCTGCGTAATGTCTTGGATAATTATTTAACAGGAGGGTGATATACGAAGATGCATAATTGTGTCATTTATGCACCATGCTGCTTTTGCCTAAAGGAACAGAAAAACAGCTAAGTATTGTATGCATGCATAATGGAAAAAGGAAGAAGGAGGGACCCATGACACTCAGCTGAGTTATGAGTAAACCATGTGTATGTTATACAACAGATATTAAAAGAAAGAACAGAAGGTGTAAAGAAGGGATGCCTGTGCCATTTTGAGGGAGCAGGTGGCACATAAAAACTGCCAAGAAAAAAAACATGTAATAAACATGTATAACTTTTATTCATTTTCCATATTTACATAAGCATCAATATATTACACAGTACTTAATATGTTTTTACCATTTTCACTTTTGAGCTTTCAGAAAATCTCCACACCATCTTAGATACAGGGAATAAGTGCACTCTCCTAATCCCTGCTGTTGCTTACAATGAGGCCAGGGGAAGGGGAAATGCTCACTATTATTCCATTTTGTAGATTGAAACTGGTAGAGAATCTTTTGCAGTGAATGTGAAGTGGAAAAAAAAAAGTGTTGTGCTGTCACTACACAGCAAGCTCCTACAGGTTGGCGCTTGTCATGTCCATTATCTATTTTAGCACTCTGGGTTCCCCTTATCATTAGGCAACCTGATAGCCTTGATCCACCCTATTCATCCTCCTTAACCTATAGACCCATGAGAACCCCTGTAGAAGCTGTGATGGGCAGAATCTAAAACCAGGTATTGGGGTTGATCTATGCATATCAGCGTGCCCAGGGTTTGGAGGTACCAGAAGCACTGAACTGGATAGGAAACCTGACTTGCAGACACCAGGAAGTGTTGCATGCTGCAAATGATTTTATTTTTTTAAGCAGGCCTTATACAGACTGATCTGATACAGCTACTGGACCTCAAAATGATTTATATATACTTAGCTTTATTCAGATGTATTTGGATTACATAGCTGTTTGGTCAGATGTGAGGATGGAAGGTCATTACAGGTGTAAAGTGGTGGTTGGATATATGCTGACCTAACAGGTGGCAGTCTTCTTTCAATTTGAACTAGTTTTGATAAACCCTTAAAGCGTTTGTTACCCCAACACTTCATATTCCTGATATGTGCCTGCTGTACCAAGTACTTGTATGAGAAAGTATCCTATTCTATTTGTATTGCTATGTGAAATCCCTGGTGCTCCTGCCAGTCCCTCTGCTTTCCTATTAAAAACCACACTAAGCAGGAGAGCACACCATGGTCAGTTCTCCAGTGTACTCTTACTCTTCCAATGATCAGACTTGTCCTGACATGCCCCCGCCCCCCCGGCACAACCATTCACTGGGATCTCAGTGTGCTTCTGCTTCTCCTCCCCTCAGCTCCTATGCAGCTGAGAACAGAGGGAATGTGATCACTTATAAAAAAGGGGGAAAAAAATTATGTTTTTTTATATCTACACAAAAATGTTTTTCCTTTCATTTCTATTTTAAACTCAATGGGTTGTTTTACAAGGTGATCGTTTACAATCGCTTTAATTGAAAAAATGATTGTGAGAGAATAAACGAACCAGGGAATAGGCCACACACAATTACAAACAAAGTTAAAGGAGTTGATTGAAAAATTATATAGAAGAAAAATGCATGGTCTGGCCCCACATTACAGTCTTTCTGGGGGAATTGCACCATATTTTACATTTCGCAAACCATACTCTCCTGGGATTCTATTTACTACACCATTACACATTTTCCCAACATCCATATAAAAAAAAGTAATCTATCCTACCCCATCTAGTCATTACCCCCAGAAGCTGCATTCAGAAAATATGGAAGCAACCCCTCACCATCTCCATTGCAGTATGAATAGCTAAGGAAAGAGAAATGTAAAGAATGGAAGACCTTATTGCCTCTGGCAGAAACACCCATTGGACCGAGAGTTCACCACTACAGCAGAGTATAACACCCTTTGCCCTAAGTTCAAATACAAAGGAGACAGGTCCTGGCTGAAAGGAGAGTTCAGGAGATGGAGAAACCTTACCCACCCTCTCCTCCCCTATACTCTGCACCCCTTCCCTTTTCTCTCTCGAGATATACTCATCTGAGATTTCTTTTCCTACCAAACTCCATAAAATCTGGAAACCCAATTGCACATTTAAAACTATTTCCCTTAAAAGCTCTTTTCTGGTATGCCTAACCCTAAGGTTGATGCTCATGTATAGTTGGTTTGATGTAATAGCATGCTCTCTTCAAAGAGACAGAGGTTTATTGCACTGCAAAATACAGTATACAATGTAATGTACTCAATTTGTGAGTCTTTGAATTAATAAGGAATGCAATATGAGAAAAAATAATTGCAACTGAACAAGAAAAAGCTGCAAAAATATTTTGGAAACCATCAGATTTGTGGCACTTTTGATCCAGATTTGTTCCATCTAGTTAAACCAATTGAAAAAAAAAACCAGAAGCTGTTGATCTCTTCCTTCAACTTTCAGGGAGATTTGCTGGTACCCATAGTATAAAAATGATTACCTTAGTTGAAATCAGACAGATCATCATATGTTTACATGTACCTTTAAGATTAGCTTGATGCTAACAATGACTAGTAATAGCATGAACAAATGTTTTTGACATTTTCCAAAACATGCACAAAATGGCTTTTCCTGCTTCCACTTTCTTGGGTAAAGAATCAACTGGTAGGCTGGCTTCTTCCTGGCCGATCACTGTTTCTTCAAAAGAGAGGCTAGCACCAGGGACGACTGTAGAGGGTTCCTTTCTCTTCTTCATTTAATTATTAGTGTCGACTCAGTGAAAGCCTTTCCTTTCAGCATCCAGATTCCATATGCATGGCTGGCCACCATTTCATCTATAGACTGCTTTAAATCTTTACAAGAGTAGTGCCTAAAAACCTGCACATCATTTTACCAAGCAGTTGCTCATGAAGCAAACACATCCTGTACTAGCCTTTTGCTATGCAACAAGGAAAATCGGACGATCGCCCGATTTTCTTATAGTGTGTACCCCACTTATAACTATACACACTTAGATTTCTCTCAGTCAGTCCCACAAGCTGAATAAGAGAAATCAATATTTTCGCCATCTAAGCTAAACAGCCAGGATAGATGGATCTACGCTGCTGTCCATTGTATTCAGACAGCTGCAGCACCCACACCTGTGTGTATACCCGAACAGTGACTGCATCTGACAACTGCTTATAATTGTCCACCTGGTGCTTCTGATTTTGAAATAGACTTTTGTCGAACCAGGTGGTGCTGACAGAGCCGCACACGGTTTAAATTCAGCCAGAATCTTCCAAAATGTGAGATGTTTATGGCAAGCTTAGCTGTTACTGATAGTTTGCCATTGCAAATGTGCCAAAAAAAAATCACACTGTCCTCAAAGTGTACACACTGATCTACGACTTCTCATATATGCTCCAATATATAAAAACAGCCCTAAGCATTATAGTAGAAAAATATTTCAGTACGCGGACGTAAACATTCCAGAAAAGTAGATCAGAGCACGCAGAGGCGGCTCTAGGCTTTGTGAGGCCTTAGGCCCCACTCATGCCCATAATGGGAAAAATACAGTACAGGGGGCAGGAGAGCACAGAACAGGGGGAGTGTAAAGTGGACAGTACAGGGGGCAGGAGGGTACAGAACAGGGGGAGGGTAAAGTGGACAGCACAGGGGGCAGGAGGGTACAGTACAGGGGGGAGCAGGAGGGCACAGCACAAGGAGAGGGTAAGTGGGCACAGTACAAGTGGAAGGAGGATACAGTACAGGGAGCAAAAGGGAAGGTGAACATGACACGGGTGAATGGGAGAGGAACACGACACGGGAGGACGC
>BLSH010175307.1:14710-27617 GCA_018402905.1 Glandirana rugosa | reverse complement strand
ATCCCCATTTATTTGTAGGGCACTTGCCCTAGTTTGAAGATGATTTTAGAACAGTTATATGGCTTCTACCGTTAATTAATACTTTTCAGACACAGTTTGAAGATGATCCACATTCACCTCCATTTTTGCTTTTTTTATGTTTTTATTTTTTTAAAAATATTTACAGTTATTTCCCTGTCCCCATTTTTTTGTAGGGCACTTGCCCTACCCTTACCCCCATTTTACTTCCTTTTGCAGCCCTCTAGGGCTTTCCAGGACTTTGTTACAGCCATTTTTGTGCATAAAAGTTCGGGTCCCCATTGATTTCAATGGGGTTCGTTGTCCGTGCGATCGTTCGGGTTCCGTCCGGACCCGGACCCGGACTTTGTCCCGAAGTTCGGACGGACCAGCAGAACCCGAACTTCCAGAGGTTCGCTCAACTCTATTAGAGAGCAGTGGACCCATTCATGTGGGAAGCATACAGGCGATTGAAGACAAGCCTTACTGAAGCTCCTGTGCGCCTATGCTGACCCTTCCAAACCATATGAGCTTCATGTGGATGCCAGCGGGGATGGTCTAGGAGGAGTTCTTTATCTTTATCGTTAATGACACTGCCTGCACCTGACGACCCTTTTGCCTGATCGTTCTGTACCACTTGCCAGCCAGTTGCCGACCTCAGCCTGCCTCACTACTCTACACCTGCCGAGCCTCTGAAGGACTTATCTTGCCACCAGTGTTCCAGTCCAGCCCTTGTGCCCCTCTGTGCTCTGGAACCCTCTGTCTGCTCTATCAGGGGTTCCCGAACCAGGGTAGTAAGAGTGGTTGCTTCCTGCACAAGACAGACTCGACCATCAGGTGCGTGACTGCAACGGACAGCCATGTCTGAGTCTGCGCAGGGAGCACCCTCTGCGATGGATGAGCTGTGTGTTCATCTAGCCGGCCTGACACAGGCAGTCAAGAGCCTTCAAGATGGCTACACCCGGTTGGAAGAACAGGTCTTGGAGCTCTCAGCACCCACCGCTTCTGGAGGCACTCAGGCCGCTAGCCGCACCATTGTGGCCCTGCCATCAGAGCCCAAGGTCCCCCTGCCGGACAAGTTTTCGGGAGACCGCCGCAATTTCCGGGCTTTCTGCAACTCCTGTGAGCTCTATTTTGGCCTCCAGCCTCGCACGTTTTCTTTAGAGGCTACTAAGGTGGGGTTGATTATCTCCTTACTGCAGGAAGAGCCCCAGACCTGGGCCCACCGGTTGTGGGAGCAGAGAGCCCCCGAAGTATCTTCTGCAGCTCTGTTTTTTCAAGCCATGGCCCGATTGTATGAAGATCCGCATCAGGTAGCCACAGCAGAGGCCGCACTGGAGGATTATGTAGTGGAGTTCAGACGCTGTGGCGCTGACACGGCATGGAATGATGGCACTTTATGCTATCAGTTCCGCCTTGGATTATCTGACCCTCTCAAGGATGAGCTGGCTTGGGTGGCCGCTACGTTGGCTGCCCTCATCAATCTGGCAATACAGATTGACCGGCGACTCCGTGTCGGGGGAATAAATAGTAGGGAGTGGTTATTGACATACAGTAGTTACTAGTTACTTCCATGCTCTCCTGTGCCCACTCTCGTGTACAGAATCCTTAGACTAGAAATAAGATATTGAGTTATACATTGTATTTCATTGTCATTTATTTGCAAGCGATTCCTATAACTTGTTAATTCAGTTCCTCTTTAACCACTTGCCGACCAGCTTGCATACATTTGCTGCTGAAGTGGCAGCTGATCGCCGTTTATAAAGCGCGAGCGTGTCCCCTAGCCGTGGGCCCGATGATTGGGTTCGCTTCAGAATCGATTAATAAAAAGGACCAGACCAATGAATTTTGGTCTGGACCTGATGATCGGTCCTGGTGAAATGCCTCCTCTGCCTGTGAAATGTAAACACAGGCAGAGGAAGTGATGCCACCTTCCCTCCTGGAGTCCTTTTCGGTTCCAGCGAGGGAGAGAGGACATCTAAAAGTCCAACAGTCCACTGTTGGACAGTGCACCAACAGTCCACTGTTGGACAGTGCACCAACAGTCCACTGACACCAGTACAGGTAGGCACACTTTCCAACCCCCTGATTGCCCCTTGATCGCCTCGCCCCCCCAGTTAACCCCTTAACTCCTGTCACTGTGTCATATTGTGCATTGATCAGATATTTCACTGATCACTATACTTGTGTCACTTGTGACACTAATCAGTGTTAGGGTAGGTAGTAGTAGGCCCAAGTAGGTATAGGTGCCCCCCTAATAAAGGTTTTAACCCCTTGATTGCCCCCTGTCACCTGTGATCACTGTATTAGTGTCACAGGTGACGCTACTTAGTTAGGTCTTTTTTTTTTTCATCAAGATATACATATATATATATATATATATATATATATACCTTATATAGGTTTTAACCCCCTGATCGCCCGGCGGTGACCTCAGTTAGGTTTTAGTCTAAGTTAGGGTCAGTGTAAATCCCTGGCAGGGTCAGATTAGTCAGATACTCTGACACGCACACACACACTAGATAGGTCAGTTAGATGTATAGTATCTGAACAGATTTATATCTGACCGGATCAGATCTATATTAGCGTCCCCAGTAGATCAGTGTTCTAAAAAACGACGTTAGTGGGATCAGCCCAGACACCTGCTAGCACCTGCGTTTAGCCCCTCTGCCCAGCCCAGCCCACCCAAGTGCAGTATCAAATAGATCACTGACATTTACAAAACACAGCACACATAACTGCAGTGTTTAAATATATTTCCGCGCTGAGGACACCCCCAGCGACTTATTGCGGGTCTTCACAATGAACATTCAGAGCCAGTGTAAAGACTGTGAAGACCCGCAAAAAGGCGCTGGGGGGTTTCCCTGCCGGAGACAGACATGCTGAGGAAGAGCCGGCCCCGGGGTGCCTTCAGTGCCAGAGACCGGGATGTGGAGAGCGCCCTGTGACTGGTTTGCTGGAATATCACTCAGAACCGGGATTGGAGCACAGGAGTCAGGACCTACTGATTACAGGCGGGCTACCCCTGCAGGGGTGCTTTGATGTGGTGAGTGGGGACCTGAAGGGGGAGCACGTGTGACCGTCACTTACCTGAGATTCATACAGATGAAGCACAAAAGTCACTTTTTGGATCTTTCTTTTCACTAAAGCTGCTATTATATATATATTGACTCACATACGTATTTTAATCACATCCTCTGAAAAGTTATATCAAGAAGTTTTATATTACCATGGACTAGAAGGACTTTTTATATATATATATATATATATACATTTTTTAATAGGAGTTTGTGATTTTTTTAAGATATTTATTTTATTTGATGAGTTTTATGAGTGTTTTGTTTTTTTGATTGCACTATTGCACATATTTGAACATATACACATTTATCTCACAGGACAGCGCCATTCCTTCCTCTTTCTCTTTTATCACACATAACTGCAGTGTTCACGCCTGATCCCTGTGAATGCTAACAGTTATTTTGGTAGCGATTTGAAGCAGGCTCCGACAACCAGGTGCACTTTTTTGTCTGTGAGTCACACTAGTGTACCTATAAATTCCAACGTGTCAAATCCAAGGTACACTAATGAAGAGACCTACACGTTGCTGAGCATGACAGATGAGAGCGATGGGGAGGCCTCACTGTCAGAATCAGGCTCAGCATATGAACCAGTAGACAGCAGCGGCACCCTGTCAGACGGAGTTGTGATCCCTGCTAAGGTCAGGCGCACCCGACCCCGTTCTGCTGTTGTTGAGGTGCAAGAACCGCAGGGCTCTCATATGAAGCAGAGAGCCAGCACTAGCGCCGCTCATCCTTCTGGCGAATTGGCAAGCACCAGCGGCCTAGTACGCCCTAGTTGTACAACCAGCACTGCAGTAACACTTGTTGACATGGCGAGTCCCATAAGTGCAGTTCAAGCTGGTGTGGGTAGCACAAGTAATGTCCCGCAGCCACGAAAGAGACAAAGACAGGTCTGCAGAACCCATAGTGCCCTTCCCGCTGAATATGCTAACCCTGATTGGCAACCCACCACTGATTCAGTGCCCGTACTTCCCCCATTCACTGGCCAACCCAGAATTTAGGTGGAAAAAGTTGTTTTTACGCCCTTGATTTTTATTCGCTGTTTTTTTTACCGAAGATCTCTATAGATCTATTGTGGAAAAAAAGCAATTTGTATGCTGGTCAATTAATCGCCGCTAATCCCCATTTGTCACTTGTCACTTGCCAGAGAATGGAAACTAATTATGGTTTCCGAAGACCTTTCTGGGCCTTTCCCTCCTCATGGGGATAACTAAAAAATCTGAGTTGCGGTCATATTGGTCCACTGACCCAATTCACCATATGCCCGTGTTCTCTGCTTCCATGACCAGGGTACGATAGGAGCAGATCCTGCATTTCATGCACCTCAACAACTATGAACTCTGTCGTCCTCGGGGTGACCCTGAATTTGATCGGCTCCACAAAATTCAGCCCCTTGTAAACCACTTCGACCAACAATTCACAACCTTGTTTGTTCTTGATCAAGTGACAGGGCCACAGGCTATACATATAGTTTAATGGTTTACGAGGGAAAAGATAGTCATGTGGAGCCCCCCAACTGCCCGGACTACATAGGGAGCGCTGGCAAGTTTGTTTGGGACTTGGTGTCACCCTTATTCGGAAAGGGGTACCACTTGTACGTGGACAATTACTACACAAGCGTGCCACTTTTTAGTCATCTTTCTAATCATGTAATTGGCGCATGTGGCACCGTACGACCTAATCGCCGGGGCTTCCCCCAATGGCTGGTAGAATCCCGACTTAGACGGAGGAGAGAGCCTGCTTGAGAAGTAGTAATTTGCTTGCTGTAAAGTGGAGGGATACAAAGAATGTTTTTGTTCTTTCCTTCCTTCATGCAGACACGGCAGTTCAAATTCCAACTGCGACTGGTGTTGTGGAGAAGCCCCTTTGTCCACAAATATAACCTTAATATGGGAGGGGTGGACCTCATCGACCAGTTATTGGCGCCGTACCTAATTGCCGCAAGGCCAGACGCTGGTACAAAAAAGTGTCTGTATACTTATTGCAATTAGCTTTGCTGAATGCTTATGTGCTATACAAAGCATCAGGACGGACTGGATCCTTCCTTAAATTCCAGGAAGAGATCAACACAGCCCTTCTGATTCTAGATGGTGCTGCACTCCAACTTCCCAATCCAAATGCAGTGACGCGGCTGCATGAGCGGCATTTTCCGCATGCCATCCCTGGTACCCCTACCAACTGAGCCCCTCAAAAGAGATATTGTGTCTGCAGACGACGCGGATACAGGCGTGACACCCATTTTTATTGTCCCTCCTGTCCTGGCCAGCCTGGTCTTTGCATCAGTGACTGTTTCCAGCGCTACCACACATTAGTTGAGTAGTAGCGTAGGGTACAGCACTACACAGGCATAAGGCACACTGTCACAGGGTCTCAAAAGATGTCACGGCATTTTGAAAGAGCCTAACCTGGAACCATTATTGTTAAAAAAAAAGCGTACTAAAAAAAAAATTTAAAAAAACAAAAAATAAATAAAAAATGTTATAAAAAAATATAAAATAAAAAAGCCAAAAACAGTTGTTTATTTCTTGTTATTCTCTCTCTATTGTTTTCTCTCTATTCTCTCTCTATTGTTACTGTTTTTAATGCATACCTTTAATGTTACACAGTGTGGAGCTGTAGGGGCCAAAACATAAAAGCATGCCACATCCTATGCTACAAATATGCAATTACATAAGTTGGTTGGGTGAAAAATGGACTTTGAAGGCATACTGGGTAAAATATTATTGGTAAACTTTATTTGTTACATATTAGCAACCAAGTGCCTTATACAAAAAACATCAAAGAAATCTTTAAAATATGAGTGAACAGACAAGTCATGTATTTGAGGTGGCTTAAGGGCCACCAATGATCTTTGAAGGTGCTTGGCCACTGGAGGTGAATCAGGACCTGGGAGGATAAAACACCATCAATAACATCACTAAATGATCCTGAATATACTATAGGAATTGGGTTTGCGCTTTCACGATACAGATCCCAGCACTATGTATGTTATTGATGGTGTTTGATCCTCCCAGGTCCTGGTTCAATACATGACTTGTCTGTTCACTCATATATTAAATATTTTTTAGATGTCTTTTGTATAAGGCACTTGGTTGCTAATATGTAACAAATAAAGTTTACCAATAATATTTTACCCAGTATGCCTTCAAAGTCCATTTTTCACTCAACCAACTTATGTTTTCTTTGCAGGTATGTCAATTTTATACGTTACTGCTTACCTGTAATGTTTTATTGTTACTGTGTTTTATAATGTTTTCTTTGCAGGTATGTAAATTTTATTTGTTACTGTTTACTGTGCTTTATTAATCGTTTTTTGCTTTTCAGGTATGCCATTCAGCTGCAGCACTGATTTATTCATAGTGACAGCAAACACCTTTGCTCCCAACATACGCAAATCAGCGACTACAGCGCTGTAGAAGGTGATTTCACCACCACAGTTAAAAAAGAGCATACATACTGGAGCATAGGGGAAGGGGGTGGAAATTGGGGTGGATTGCCCCTATGCTCCGGTATATATTTTTAGAATGGAGCTATGCCCATCATTAGAAGTGGGTGGATGCAGGGCGGTTTTCTAATGGTGGGTGTACCCACCGACTGATTGATTCTTTTTTTTTTTATTTAACCCACAGGCTGCATGAAAAAAAAGAACAGTACAATATATGCCCAAAAAGGACCAGCGACGTACTAGTATGTTGCTGGTCTTTGAGCGGATTCTCAGGCTCTCCAGTCCCACCGGGGAATGTGAGAATGCAGCCGGTGGTTCCGTCAGCTGACCATAGAGCTGATCGAAGACTAGAATGGCTCCAATTATCTCTATGGCCTATGAAACCGGAAGCTACGAGCATTTGGGTTTTGCCAGATTTAAAAAGTGCCATTAGGAAATTGGAAAAGCATCTTATCACACCGATATTGGTGTGGTCAGATGCTTTAAGGGCTGAAGAGAGATCTAGAGTCTAATAGACCCCAAATTAAAAAAAAAAATATCCGACACTACCTATTTTTATCATAGAGGATATTTAAATTCCCTGTGATGATAAAAATGATAAAAAAAGTGAAAGGGACAGTGTAAAAATAAAATAAAAAGCAAAATGAATAATTAAAAAAAAATGCACCCCTGTCCCCTGTGCATGCGTGCAAAGGCGAATGCAAGCGTTGGTCTTGTGTCGTATGTAAACAGCAATTGCACCATCTATGTGAGTTATCACCATGAACGTCAGATCGAGGGCAGTAATTATAGCAGTGGACCTCCTCTGCAAATCTAAAGTTGTAACCTGTAAAGGCTTTTAAAGGCTTTTAAAAATGTATATAGTTTGTCGCCACTGCGTGGGTGTGCATAATTTTTAAAGCATGTCATATTTGGTATCTATGTACTCAGCATGAAATCATCTTTTATATTTCACCAGACATTTGGGCAATATAGTGTATTTTTGTGTATTAAAATTTAAAAAGTGTTCCGCTCCGCAAATACTTTGTGAAAAAAAAATTGCAACACCCACCATTTTAATCTGTAGGGCTTCTGCTTTAAAAAAAATATATAATGTTTGGGGGTTCGAAGTAATTTTCTAGCAAAAAAAAAGTATTTTTTCATGTAAATAAAAATTGTCAGAAAAGACTTGGTGGTTTAACTGGTTAGAAGAGTGGGTGATGTTGGGCATAAAATGCCAGGACAGTTAAACCCCCCCCACCAAATGACCCCATTTTGGAAAGTAGACACCCCAGCTATTTGCTGAGAGGCATGTTGAGCCCATGGAATATTTTATTTTTTTGTCACAAGTGATTGAAAAAATGACACTGAAATGATATATTGCTCACCCATGCCATGGGTATATGTGGAATTACACCCCAAAATACATTCTGCTGCTTCTACTGAGTATGGGGATACCACATGTGTGAGACTTTTTGGCAGCCTAGCCGCGTACAGGACCCCGAAATCCAATCACCTCCTTCAGGATTTCTAAGGGCGAAATTTGCTGATTTTACTACTCACTACCTATCACAGTTTTGGAGGCCATTAAATGCCCAGATAGCAAACCCCCCCCAAATGATCCCATTTTGGAAAGTAGACACAAGCTATTGGCTGAGGGGCACATTGAGTATTTTGCAGATCTCGCGTCTTGAAATTTAAAAAAAGAAAAAAAAATACAATGACCCCATTTTGGAAAGAAGACACCCCAAGCTATTTGCTGAGAGGCATGTTGAGTCCATGGAATATTTTATATTTTGTCACAAGTTTCGGGAAAATTACTTTTTTTTTTTTTTTTTTTACACAAAGTTGTCACTAAATGATATATTGCTCGAACATGCCATGGGTATATGTGGAATTACACCCCAAAATACATTCTGCTGCTTTTCCTGAGTACGGGGATACCACATGTGTGAGACTTTTTGAGAGCCTATTGGTGTACAGAACCCCAAAAAACAATCACCGTCTTCAGGCTTTCTAAGGGTGTAAAATGGTGATTTTACTCTTCATTACCTATCACGGTTTTGGAGGTCCTGAAATGTCAAGGTAGCACAAAAGCACCCCAAATGACCCCATTTTGGAAAGTAGACACCCCAAGGTATTTGCTAAGAGGCATGGTGAGTATTTTGCAGCTCTCATTTGTTTTGGAAAATGAAGAAAGAAAAGGAAAATGTATTTTATTTTTCTTTTTTCAAATTTCAAAACTTTGTGACAAAAAGTGAGATCTGCAAAATACTCAACGTGCCTCTCAGCAAATAGCTTGGAGTCTCTAATTTGTGTCTAGTTGTGCTATCTGGGCATTTCATGGCCTCCGAAACTATGATAGGTAGTGAGGAATGAAATCAAAAATGTACGCCCTTAGAAAGCCTGAAGGCGGTGATTGGATTTTGGGGTCCTGTACGCGGCTAGACTACCAAAAAGTCTCCCACATGTGGTATCCCTGTATTCAGAAGAAGCAGCAGAATGTATTTTGGGGTGTAATTTTATATATACCCATGGCATGTTTGAGAAATGTATCATTTAGAGAAAAATAAATATATAAACAACTGTGTGACAAAAAAATGTAATATTCCATGGACTCAGCATGCCTCTTAGCAAATAGCTTGGGGTGTCTACTTTCCAAAATGGGGTCATTTGGGGGGGGGGGGGTCTTCTATTTGGGCATTTCATGGCCTCCAAAACTGTGATAAGTAGTGTAAGGTGAAAGCAAAGGTTTACACCCTTAGAAATCCTGAAGGCGGTGATTGGTTTTTGGGGTCCTCTACGCGGCTAGACTGCCAAAAAGTCCCACACATGTGGTATCCCTGTATTCATGAGAAGCAGCAGAATGTATTTTGGGGTGTAATTTCATATTGGCATGGGTGAGCAATATATAATTTCAGTGACAACTTTGTGTAATTTTTTTTTTTGTCATTTTTCAATCACTAGTGACAAAAAAATAAAATATTCAATGGGCTCAACATGCCTCTCAGCAAATTCCTTGGAGTGTCTACTTTCCAAAATAGGCTCTTTTTAGGGGGGTTGTACTGCCCTTCCATTATAGCACTTCAGAATACGACATGTGGCTGAATGCATTTTGCCAAAAATGTATGACTAAAATGGAGTTTATTGTATTTTTTTCAAATACCACTAAAAGAAAGCTCTATTTGGGGGAAAAAAGTACACAAATTTTGTTTGGGTACAGCATTGCATGACCGCGCAATTACCAGTTAAAGCAGCACAGTGCCAAATTGTAAAAAATGATCTGTCATTAAGGGGTAAATACTTCTGGGGCTGAAGTGGTTAGTATATCATAATTTTTGAGTAAATACTATTGATTTCTCAGAACTGTGTGATTCCTTTACTGTGTCGTGTTTGAAGAAGAGATAACACTATGAGTGAACCCAGTGCGTCAGGGGTGGCGGAAGACTCTCAGAGTCGGGGGAACAAAGGGGGAATTAACTTATCATGCGACCCTCAAGGGGGCAGCACTACATTACACAATACTCTAGGGAAAGTTTATTCTTGCACATAAAGTGCCAAAATCATATTTCATTCAAATTTAAATTAGTTTTGGATCACTGGGATCAGATAAACCAATGACTGAGATATAAAGAGACTCTTCATGACAGAAAACACTGTTTGAAATTTGAATACGAAATCTGCACATTATTTAGAAGTCAATTATGTTTTCACCAACACTAGCTTTGTGGATGCTCTTCTAAATCAATGTATTAAAGAGGTTGCACATAATTAGATTAGATTTTTGTGGTACAATCATGGCACATTCAAAGCTTGTACAACACCAGTGCCAAGTTCACTTGAAAAGGTCATCATACAATCCTTATACATTGTTTCAAATAGATCAGAGCTCAACTGAATTATCATTTTAAGGCAACTAAATATATTTGGGGAATTTACAAAAACTTCAGCTTGTTTAATTAAAATGTCATTAAACAATCAGCTTTTCTTAGCCTAACACATTATGTACAATAAAATAAACATTGCCCAGTAAACTATTTTTTTTTAATTCTTACCCTAGCACTTGCAGGTTACACATTTTTAATGCTGCTGGCTCATGCTATCTCGGTGCTGCCTCCCTGAACTTCCAATCTTTGCAGGAAGGAGTAAACAGTGGACAGTGCAGTCTCCAATCAGTTAGTTTTTAGAAGGAAGTGATAAGGAGATGAGAAGAGCAGGGGAGTGTCTTTCTGTCTTAGGCTATAGAGCTATGTGTTGCTATTAATGCACACAGTGTAGTGATATTAAACAGGGAATTTTATCATTCCTAATCAAATCTTACTTTTCTCTGTATCTGGGAAATATTACATTTCACATTAGGTGTAATGTATGTCACACGCATTACATATTACATGTCCACCCCATCGAAGTCATTGTTTTTTTTAAATTTTCCTAATACTGATAAATTCTCTTTTCTTGATACCAAATCGTGTGTAGTGTGTGTTTATTTACATATTGCACTTTCCCTATTTTGTTTATTTGTAGAGTTGAGCAGACACCTGGATGTTCGGGTTCGATGGGTTCGGCCGAACTTCGGGAAAAAGTTTGAGTTCGGCCCCGAACTTGACCCGAACCCCACTGAAGTCAACGGTGACCCGAACTTTTGGGCACTAAAATGTCTCCAAAAAAGTCCTGGAAAGGGCTAGAGGGCTGCAAAAGGAAGCAACATGGGGGTAAGAGTAGGACAAGTGCCCTGCAAACAAATGTGGATAGGGAAATAACTTAAAATCACATTGAAAAATAAAAAATGGAGGAGGAGGTAGATGTGAAGTAGGAGGTTGAGGAGGCGGTGACCATGGCGGTATAGGTGGAAGTGGCGGTGGAGGAGGAGGAGGTAGCCAACACTGTTTTTTGTTTGGTTGGTTTTTTCGTACTGTGGGACAGCCACCGCCATCAGGTTTTTAAAACTGTCCGTGTCCACCAGACGGAATGACAGCATTTCAAAGGCCAGGAATTTGGAAATGCTGGCATTCAGGGCCAGGGATCGCGAATGGGTAGGGGGGTTTTTCCTCTTTCTCTCCAGTGTTTGGGAGATGGACAGCTGTAAGCTTCCATGGGACCGTGTGGAAATGCTTGGGGACGGTGGTGGACATGGTGGCGTTGCTGTCACATCTTCTGCAAGGTGCAAATGTACCATGTAGCACTATTTTTTTTTTTTTTTTTTTTAAACCAGCAATGTCGACGCACTTTTTAATTTTGTGCAAGAAATGCACAGCAAGGTGCAAATGTACTATGTAGCACTATTTATTATTCTTTTTTTTAAACCAGCAATGTAGACACACTTTTTATTTTTGTGCAAGAAATGCACCACTGGCCGCAAATATAGTATTTAGAATATTTTTTTTTTTGTTAACCAGCAATGTAGACGCACTTTTTATTTTTGTGCAAGAAATGCACTGCTGGCCGCAAATGTAGTATTTAGAATATTTTTTTTTAAACCAGCAATGTAGATGCACTTTTTATTTTTGTGCAAGAAATGCACCGCTGGCCGCAAATGTAGTATTTAGAATATATATTTTTTTAAAACCAGCAATGTAGACGCACTTTTTATTTTTGTGCAAGAAATGCACCGCTGGCCGCAAATATAGTATTTAGAATTTTTTTTTAAACCAGCAATGTAGACACACTTTTTAATTTTGTGCAAGAAATGCCCCGCTGGCCGCAAATGTAATATTTTGCACAAAAAAAAAATGTAATTTGTCTAACTGCAATGTAAAAGCAGTATTTAAATATGCCAAAATGTTGTCAACTGAACTAACAGAACACCATTAAAGTAGTGTCCCTGACACACAAGCAGTTGCAAGTGCACTGCACTTGCAAAAATGGCTGCAAACGCCCACCTAATAAACAGAAAAATTGCTTAGGTTTTATATGAGGCACTTTGCTTAGCAAACAAAAATCTCCTCTAGCACCCACCCACCAATAAATCGCTGTTTTAGCAACAGCAGCATCCTCTCCCTACACTAGTATGAGATGATGTGACATGCAGCACTGCGTGACTCCAGCTTATATAGAGGCTGGGTCACATGATGCACTGGCCAATCACAGCCATGCGTACCGACACTAACCGGTCACGTAGTACACTGGGTCGGAGATATATTCGACCTCAGTGCGTCACGACGTACAGTGTAGTAGAGTATGATCACATCCCTCTCCTACGACGACAACGATTTTGTCGCTAAATAACCACCCACCCACGATCTCCTCTAAAAACAAACGATTCGTTTCACGGAGTATATTTTGGATTCGTTAAAAAGACAAATAATCCACCCGCAAACGTCGGTAAAAACGTTCACGTCACGTGAACGTTGACGAACACACAGTCCCTGTGATGAAATTACCACAAGACAATCAAGTCAACTGTTGT
>BLSH010175260.1:89999-100275 GCA_018402905.1 Glandirana rugosa | reverse complement strand
TTCCTGGTGCATCTTCATGGCAGCATACAGATTCCTGCCCAAATTGGTGAGAGTTACAGAGAATGCTGTGATCCGGGTCTGTCTTTGATTTATAGTTAACCAGTCCTACCATGTTGTGGGGGCGGAGCCACAACCCATGTGTGTGCTGCCATGAAGATGCACCAGGAAAGGAAAATTACGGAAAGGTGAGTATACAATTTTCCGTTTTATTAGAGTCTTATATTAGGGAGATCCTGGATGTAGCTGTGTACAGACCTTTCCTATTTCTACTTGGGGCAGTCATCATTTTAGCTTTTGTTGCTGTGCCATTTTTTGTAGTCATTACTGGAAGTTTTTTTTTTTTTTTTTGCTGTAACTGCTCTTTTGAATTTTTGATCTAGTTGCTGTGATATATATACTGTATGTATTTATATATATATATATATATATATATATATATATATATATAGAAAGTCAAGTATGGTGACTTGAATTTATGGGAGGAGGCCGGGGGGCAGTTAAAGCGGTAGTAAACCTATCCATTTAACAGTTTAAAAACCAGTTATATTTCTGGCACATGCCAGAAATGTAACACTCCCATTGGTTGTGCTCTAAACCAAACTGTCTAACCATCCAATGGCTGGTATCATAGCTGATCACATGTGCAGCATCATGGCAGTTGTAAATTAAACAGAGGCCAAGATGGCAGCTTCCTTGGCTGAAAATGATAGGAGTGTTTACTACCACTTTAAGCAGACCACTCACCTGTCGCTTCCAGTGTGCGATTCGTTACATCATTAGACCGACTCTTCCCAGCTCACTTCATGTTCGTGAGTCTGTTTTCCCAAATTCAGTGTGTTGCAGTTGCTCTATTTGTGGTTTTGTCGATCGAGTCTTGCTCACTGACGCAGGTAGGTTTCGTAACCACTTCTCGTATCATGTCCAATCGTTTCGGTTTGTTGTGTTCCCCATTTCATATTTACGAACCCCATAGTAGAACTTACAAATTGTTTGTAAGTCTGCGAGTGCAATCGGTTATTTAACCTTCGTACTAACCACAAATTAATTTCACTAGTGCACGTTGTTACACCGCATGGGCAGTCACAGGCCTTTTCAATTTTGTTAAAAACATTTTTTGTAGCCAGCTTCCAATCTAGTCGCATCGACGGCACATCGTTTCGCATTGGATCCATTCCATACTCCCCATAACCGTTTCGTATAGGATACGTTCCATACACACTACAGTCCGATTTGAATCTAGTCGCGTTGGTGGCACAACGATTCATATCGGATTAATTTCATATTCTTTATAGCCGATTCGTATTGGTTTCATTTCATTCACCCTGCAACTGATTTGTATCGGATCCATTCCGTACACACTAAAGTCCAATTCAAATCTGGTAGCATCGATGGCACAACAATTCATGTCAGATTCATTTCATACACTCTATAGCCGATTTGTATCTGTGTAATTTCATACAGCCAATTCCTATCGGTTTCTTTTTTTGCGCTCTACTGCCGATTTCTATTGGTTTATTTCATACACTTTACAGCTGATTAGTATCAGATTGAATTCATACACTCTACAGTCGATTCGTAACGCATTCATGTCATACACTCTACAGCCGATTCGTATCAGAGTCATTTCATACTCTCCACAGCTGATTCGTATTTGATTCATATCATACACTCTACAAGCAATTTGTATTGGATTTATTTCATAACTCCATAGCCGATTTGTATCGGTTCATTTCATTCACTCTTCAGTCGATTCATATCAGTTTAATTTCATACACTCTACAGCCGCTTCGTATCGGTTCATTTCATACACTCTTCAGCAGGTTCGTATCGGTTCATTTCATTCACTCTACAGCCGATTCGCATTGGATACATTTCATACACTCTCAGGCACGGTTATAATCATTCAGGATTATACTCAATCTTCTGCTATCCTTATTTTTCGCTTTCCTAATAAGGCAAATTTCTTGCGATCATTGCAAGAACGTCGCCATGGGCACAAAATCCGGCCACTCATCATTTCTAGTGGCACACATTCCAGCCACACATCATTTCTAGTGGCACACAATCTGGCCATACATCATTTTTAGTGGCACATAACCGCCCACGCATCGCCTCCAGTAGCATACAATTGAGCCACTCATTGTTTCTGTCTGTTGTTTCTCCTTTAGGTCAGTCGAGTTTAGGTTCCATCCTGCACCAGGCTGGACGTTATTACTTCAGGTAAAAAAACAAAAAGCAAAGGGATTACATCTTCACCAGGGCCAGTCGCATAGCAGGGGTGGAACAGGTCATTTTACAGGTAAAATAATTAAAAAAAAATGGATTTATGTCACCCTTACTACAGGTTTCCTGGTCAACTGAATTCTCAATCTCAAATAGGACTTCGCTACTAGGGCACCAGTCAGGTGTGTAGTACACGGGATCCTCTCTCATATCATCTTGCAGCACCCTTTCACTAAACATTTACTTCACATATACGATTTTGGCAGCTCATTGGGCGTTAGTTACATGTTTCTTTACATTACACTCTGTTTTCGAAGGGTGACCCTTCACTTACACAGACAAGATCGTTAAATGATGGAGCTTGCTGACAGTGCAAGTATCAGCAGACCGAGTACACGTCACAAAATACAGATCGCAACTTTCCTACTTAGGCCATACCAGACTTCAGATTCTCGCCCCAGTACGCCTTGGGGCTCTGGTCCACAGGTTTGTGCTCAGCACAGACAGGCACCCGAGCTATCAGTTACATGGCCAGTCCCCTCCTGGTTCACCTCGGTTGCCGTGCACACTTTTGAGTTTTCTAAATTTTCACTCAACAGTGTTCAATGCTTCAGAATGCTAACCGGCTTCTTCACTGCACCTGTCATTCCTTTTCCTGTCCTTTTCCTTTTCCTTCTTATCTAAATTTTCTGTATGTAACTCTGCTCACTATCCTACTCCTATGACTCCTCTTAACACATGCCCCCCCCTTTTTCTTATCTTATAGCCAGAGCCATGTCGCAGGCCGGCAGTGAAGATTTCACGCAGGCCCCTCTGTCACCCTCCGCGGGTTCAGAGAGTGGCAGCATGCAGTCCCTCAGGGGATGGACCATCCCCAAGCTCACAGCAGAGCTGAGGCGCAGGGGCATTACTTACCCCACTACAGCCAGGAAAGCAGAGCTCTTCAGGCTGCTCTTCCCACCACCAGCAGCAGCTGGGCTCAGCACTTAGCAGGAATCCCTGCAGTCAATTTCCGTGGCTATTGCTCAGCTTCATGGTGACCTCATTGTCTACAGCAGTCTCTGATGTCCAAACCAGAGTAACAGTCCTGGAAATGCGCCCAGCTGGGGCCCTCCCAGACTCGGTCGCAATTCTGGTCTTAGCATCTCCTCCTGCAGGTATGCCAGAGATAAGTTCTATCATCTTCCCTGCTCATCTTTTCCCAGTAAACATCAGGAAGGACATCTTGGATGGCAAGGACATCAATCTGGTTTCCCTCTTTATATCAGACCATGACCTGGCCAAGAATAAGTTCATTGGCTTTTGGGATGTTGAGAGACGTCCTTTGCTTGGCTAGCCCCAGCAGGAGGGAAGAGCTGGACTTGTACCTCCATGCAGTGGTGGAACTAGGCTATAAGTATGGGGGTATTCATTCTATGACTATCACCGATCATTTGTGGCCAAAGCAGCAGCCAGGCTCACGCAGTTTCAGGCCAATATGACCTGGAGTGTCATCGGCACAGAGCTTCTCTGCTGACACTTTGACCGTCTGTACTCCCCGCTCTGTACTATCTGCCAGTCCTCCACCCATACAGCAAACTGGTTCTCCAATGCAGCCACGAGATGCCCCCTCAACTTCCCCTTAACCTCCAGTACTAGTCAGAGCTCCATATTTGTAGGACGTGCCACAGGGCACATCCAAAGATTGCGTACCATCTTATGAAACTCAACACATCCTGACTAGGCCAAATATATGTCTGGTGGTTAGGGTTTTACCTCTCTGCACACCCCACTCCCCCACTGGCTGTTTTCCTGATACACATCAGGATTCCACACCGGCCTCATCACTTTATCCCACTTCACTAATGAGTGCAGGACTCTCCTGTCAGCTGTCATCAATGAACAGGTCATAGACAGTCTATTGCAGGCTGAACTGGAAAGAGTGTTCATCATCGGCACCCTCACACAGTCACCTTTTGCTACCCTTTGGAGAGTTAGCCCTATTGGGCTTGTCAAGCACAAGTTTTCAAATAAACTTTGGTTGGTGTATGACTTGTCTGTGCCTCATTCTTCTCATATCCCAAGTCTGAATTCCCTAATTTCTTCCGAGAAATTCTCCCTGAAGTATGCGTCGATTGACTTAGCTATTCAGGCCATTATTAACATAGGTACAGGCACCTGGCTGTCTAAAGCAGACATTTCATATGTGTTTAAACTCCTGCCCATCGAGCCATCCCTCTGGTGATGGAATGGTATCAAATGGAGAGATTCAAATTACTTCACCACTAAGTTGACCTTCGGCTCTAAAAGCAGCCCGTGGCTGTTTGATATATTCACCCAGTCCCTTACCAGGATCCTATTGCACCAGGCCCAGTGCCAGATGGTCAATCCTTACTTTGATGATTTTCTGCTCATCAAACGGCCCGGCATGCCCCTGGTAGCTCTGGACAGATTAAGAGCGGTGTTTGGCAACCTCAATATGCCTATAGCCGAACATTAAGTGGAAGGCCCAGCACACTCCATCACATTCCTAGGCATTACTCTTGACACTCATTCCAGACAGGCCAGACTGTCACTTGACAAACTAGCCTGAATCAGGTCGGTCATTCACAACTTTACCCTTTTGCAAGGGTGTACTTTGGCCTGAACGTTGGTGACTGTTGTGGACAGTGTGGTCACAATGGAATGGAGCTGGGCAATAGCTGAGGAGATCAACTGCAGAGATGCCTGTGAGCTGGGCTGCGCTGCCATTGGTGATGGGAAAAGCAGCCTAAAGAGCTCAGCTTTTCTGTGGCGGGGCAGCAAATACCCCTATGCTGCAACTCTCTTGTGAGCCTGGGGAGACTGAGTGTTGCTGCTCTCTGAACCTGCGGAAGGTGACAGGGGGGCAGAAGCAAAGTCTTCACTGCCGACCTGCAACATTACTTCAGCTATGAAAAGGAGAGGGGGATGCATATTGTTTGGATAAGCCATAAAGGCAGGATGGGATGGAAGAGTTGCGTATAGAAAAGAGAGAAGAAGGAAAATGAGAAGGACAGCAAAAGGAATGACAGATGTAGTGAAGAAGCCAGTTTGCATTCGAATGCTGTTGAGAGGAAATTTAGAAAACTCAAAGAGTGCGTGGCAACTGAGGTGAGCTAGGAGGTGACTGCTCATGTAACGAATAGCTCAGGTGCCTTTCTGTGCTGCGCACAAACCTTTGAACCAGAGTCCCAGGGCATACTGGGCAAAGAAGTTGGAATCTGGGACTATGAATGTTGCGATCTGCAGTTCGTTACGTGTGTTTGGCCTGCTAACGCTTGTACTGCCAGCAAGCTCAATGTTTAGCGGCCTTGTCTTCGTGGGGGAAGGGTCGCCCTTTGAAAATAGAGTGTCGTGCAAAGATACATGCAAAGGAACATGTGATGACGCCTGATGAGCAGCCCGAATCATGCATGTGAAGTGAACATATAGTGAAAGGGTGCTGCAGATAATGTGGAGGAGGTACCCGTGAACTACACACCTAACTTGACGCCCCACCTGTAGTGTGGTGACACAGTAGTCTAGATAAAAAAACCTGAAATGGCATAAGTTGCCACTTGGGAGGTGACTGACCCCATGGTGAAGATGTGAGCCCTATATTGGTGATGTTTTTTTTTTTAAACTTATTTTTTTTTTCTTTTTACCTGAGGAAAAATGTCCAACCTGGTGCAGGATGGACCAACCTGAACTGGACTGACCTAAAGGAGAAATGACAGACAAAAATAGTGCCACTGGTGACGATGAGTGGTCCAGATTGAGTGCCACTGGAAATGTGCTTGCAACGATTGCAATATAGTAGCCTTATCAGAAAGGCGAAGACAAGGATAGCAGAAAAATGAGATGAAAAGGCGATGGACTGGCCAAGCATGTTTCCAGACCTAAACCCTATTGAGCATCTGTGAAGCATCCTCAAACAGAAGGTGGAGGAGCCCAAGGTCTCTAACATCCACCAGCTCTGTGATGATGTCATGGAGGAGTGGAAGAGGACTCCAGTGGCAACCTTTGAAGCTCTGGTGAACTCCATGCCTAAGAGTTTTAAGGCAGTGCTTGAAAATAATGGTGGCCACACAAAATATTGATACTTTGGGCCCAATTTGGACATTTTCACTTAGGAGTGTACTCACTTTTGTTGCCAGCGGTTTAGACATTAATGGTTGTGTGTTGAGTTATTTTGAGGGGACAGAAAATGTACACTGTTATATAATCTGTACACTCACTACTTTACATTGTAGCAAAGTGTCATTTCTTCAGTGTTGTCACATGAAAAGATATATATATATATATATATATATATATATATATATATGTTTTTTTTTTTTTTTGAATATTAAGTCATTGTCAGGAGCTGATATTGAAGCTATTATTAATTTAATGCTTACCCATTATTTTGAAAGTGGATTGATTTCAGATTAGGTGTTGAAAAGTATCCTGTGGAGAAAAAAAACAGATACATAGGCATAAACTTAAGCCCCGTACACACGTTGCGACGGTCGTATGAAAACGGTCAAATGACCTCTTGTTGTATGATCATCTGACCGTTAGTACGCACGATTAGAACAGCCGACGTACGCGGTCGTACAACAGAAGTTGGATGAGCAAACTAGAAAACTTTGGTTATACAACAAGCGGTCATACGACCGTTGTATTGTGTGTACAGAGAAGTCGGTCCAACAAGTTGTACTGTGCAAAACACACATGCTCAGAAGTCAGGAACGCTCAGAAGTGTCCGTTCTTGTAAACCTACATTCCTAATACACAAATCACATGCACCTTAACTTCCTCTTCATACGCTCGTAACACGTCACTGCGTTCAGCTTGGTTGTACGATCGCTTAGTGCATGTCAGTGCGCGAGATACATCAGCCAACATACGATTTGGGCCGTTCGGTTGTTCAAGGCTTAAAAGTACAACTTTCTCAAAGTTGTTCTATGTTTGCAAGAGCCAATACATGTCATAAGCTGCGCTGACATTTGAATCCTTAATAAAAAATCATCTCTATAGTTTGTGCCCAGTCTTTAATATCAATATGCATTATGTATTTGCATTTGCACTGGTCAACTTTCTGTGCATTACAGTTTGGTTTCCTTTGCATTATGGTTATCATTCGGAATGCCTCAGCATGCTTGGCTGCTGTTACCATCTCTGGATCATCACTTAGGTCTTAGAATACTGTTTTCAGTAACCCAAGCCGAGAATCCCAGCCCTGAACAACTTTCTGCTGCTCAGCTTCATCTCACGCCCATTCCAAGTAAATGCAGAATCTTCCACTGAAATGAAGAAGGCAGAACAATCTGTAAATATTGGTCTCTTCCGTCCTAGGCACACTATTCTATGAAGACATTTGTTAGATATTTGAGTATTAAGAATTAACTTCTGATGATGAAAGGTTAACGTTTCAAAAATTTCTATTTAAGTAAAATAATCTTTTTTATCTGGGTATAAAAACACAATGATTAATGACGGGGTAAGTAAAGGCCCCATATTACTTTACTTAGTTTCTCTTTTCTCACATATAAAAAATACAACTCTGATTCTGAACTTTGCCCTATTCATAACTTGAACTTAATAGTGCTCATGCTAATCTTGTTAAAGTTGTGTAAAATGCAGTATTGATCTAACAGCCTCATCACCTTTCACTGAGCAGATTGCTTTTGGATTCTGCTGTGAATGAATGCTGATAGGGAAAAACATGTTTACCCTGCTAATAGCAGCAAATGATGGCAATAAGAGTCTGGCAAGAAATACTAAACAGACTGCATTCAAAAATAATGTATGCCACATTAAGGTACAAATACTCTGGATACACATATGTCATTTCACTGGATATCATAAGACAGCCTAAGTTGTTAAAATCTATCATCTTTAATATAGAAGAGACTCTCATTCAGTAAGAGTTTCATTTTCTTTCCATATAAAGTATCCAAAGGAAGCCACAAACAAACTTTTCAGCATAGAACAGAAAAAGAGCAGCGCCAATCTAAGTGCAGCAGTATAAAAACATCTTTATTAAAAAGACAAATGGCAACTTTCAAGATAAAAGCATTATCAGCACATGTATGGCAATAGGCCTAAACTTTTCAGCATGAAAGGGACTTTACTGAGTACTATAATACACAGCCCAATCACCAACCCTTGTTAGCAAATTAGAATTGAACTTCCAGCCAATGAGATTTTCAAACTTTTAGCACACCAGTAAACTGCTTTTTATTCTTATATTATCAGAAACTAAACTTTTCTAACTCCCTCCTTCCTTCCTTTTTCTTCTCTCCCCCTCCCCCTTATTCCTTCTACCTCCTCCTTCTCCCACTCTCTCCTTCTCTAACGGTCAGGGCCTGACTCTCAGCCCTCCCTTCTAGTGCTAGGGCTGGGCTCTCAGCCCTCCCTTCTAGTGCTTGGGCTGGGCTCTCAGCCCTCCCTTCTAGTGCTTAGGTTGCTCAGCTGTCGGATAATTGCCAGCACTCATTGTTCTACAGTGGATCACCTGGTGATCATTTCCTGCTCATTAGTCCAGCCTACAGCCAGCCCCTTCTGGCTGTTTAAACTGCCTGGTTCATTCCTTGGGTGCCTTCGCCTTGGTCTAACATATTTGGAAGCTCTCTGCTGTATTCCTGTTGAAGACTTGCCTGGCTGACATCCCTTCTGGTTCCTGATCCTGTCTGCTGCCTCAGACTACGCTGATCTCTGACTTCCTCATTTACTGGCTTGTTCTGACAACCCACTTTGGCTACCATACCCATGTTTTGACTACTTTAACAATTGTAAGATTTTTACAATTAAATTAAAAGGTGTGAATTTAACTGAATTTTCTGTCTCCGTCTGATTCATGGTCCCGGTTACCTACTTACCATCCCCCCCTTTTTTCTCCTCTTAACTTCTTTTCCCAACCCCTCTTTTGACCCTCTCTCCCCCTCCCGACTTCCTACATTCTTGTAGACCCTCAGTCAAGTCACGTACAGATTTCTTTGGCTATGATCTCTGTGCTGTCCATTTTTTTATACAGTTTTGCAGAACGGTAAGAAATGTATATTTTCCTTGTTGTCAGAATGCATCTCACTTAATGGCAAGGGTTTGAACATTCCAAAAAGAGAATGCAGGTCTTGTCTGCTCTACATAAAACTTAATTGATCTTCCTCCAAGAGACCCACTTTCGCTTAGACTCCATTCCGAAACTCACCATCATGTTCTCCTTGATGGTTAATTTCACAAATCCCCACTCCAAAACTAAAGGGGTATCAATATGATTTCTAAACATAAAATAAAAAATGTGTACTGTTATAAGCTTATGCAAAATCACTATAAATGACTTGATAAGTGAGAACATCAATAATACAATAAAATTATAATATGAAAAATAATTAGTAAGTGCCCATAAAGAAAGTCCAATAAAGGTGGTTCACAATCAAGTGCAGATGACCTCCAATTCTTAATTGGTGTAACACACAGTGTTGCCCATAGAAAATAAGGGTAAATATATCCTCTTACCAGATTCTTAGACCTCTCAAGGTCTGTAATTGCATCAGTGAGTTTGACCTCTCACATCAGGTTTTTCACCCGCCTTGTGGATGTCACTAATGGAATTCACCATATCACCAAATCTTTAGGAACCTTTCACCCTCCACAGGCGCCACAACTTCACCGCTGCTTCCTTGCCTAGCCTGACGTACGTTTCATCCAAATGGACTTCTTCTGTGAGGCAGTAAGGGACAGCGATGCTCACATTACTTCCTTATATAACGTCAGTAGCCACTGGAGGACAGCAGTGGATTATCATGATGATGTTCAAAACTACTTTGAACTGCATAGTCATTTTGTCCCCATAGCCACAAACGGTGGCCATTTCCTTGAGGATCTGCTAATATCTAGTGGATGGAAAAGCACTGGAAAGACGTCCCAGTTAGTGTTGAGCGAACCCGGACTGGAACGTTCGGGTCCGTACCGAACTTTTGGGTGTCCGTGGCACGGACCCGGACCCGGACATTTCAAAAATCGTTCGGGTTCGGTCCGGATGCCTGGGCTTGCAAGGTCAGGCCCAAGCGAGTTGTGATTGACCCTG
>BLSH010175260.1:22249-36532 GCA_018402905.1 Glandirana rugosa | reverse complement strand
CACAGAGGAAGAAGCAGAGGAGGGGGTGGAGCAGACAGATGTGGCAGAATCCCCACCAGCTTTTGGAGGCATGGTGGCGGAACTAGCTCCAACACTGAACCCTGTCCTGCATCCTTCCCAGCTGTCAGCAGAGTTGCCCAGTGCACTGTGAAGGAAAGATAAAATCCCTGACCATGCCTGCTTGATCATGAGTCAGCAGTAATATGAACCTTGTTGCTGACTGCCCAATCTAACGAGGCCAAAACAATGCCTTCCACATGATGGTAGAAAGCTGGAATGGCCTTACGTGAAAAGACATTTCTTTTTGGAACCTGCCACTGTGGGACAGCACATTCCACAAATTTATGAAAGGGGACAGAGTCTTCCAGCTGAAAAGGCAGCAGTTGTAGTTCTAGCAATTTGGCCAAGCTAGCATTTAGACGCTGAGCATGTGGGTGGCTGGGGCAGTATTTTTTTTATGGTTCAGCAACTGGGGTAGGGAAATTTGCCTACTGAAATCAACTGGTGGTGTACTGCTAGCAGATTGGCTGGAAATAGTTATGGCACCCATTGCCATACCTTCATTCCTCTCAGTGCAGATTTTTGAGAGGACTATAAGTATAGTAGGGGTTGAGATCACAGATGAGGAGCAAGGAGAAGTTTGCCTTGTTTTATGATGTGGGTCTTTCCGGTGCTGCTGCCAATGGACTGCATGGCAGGTCGTCATATGTCTTGTCAAGCATGTGGTGCCCAAGCGGATGCGGTTCTGGCCGCGCTTGATCTGCTTCAGACATAAATTGCAAACAGCAACAGTGCGATCTACTGCACATGTGTTGAAAAAAGTCCACACTAATAAACTTTTGGAAGTCAGTGGGGAGTCAGCACCTGTGGAGCTCTGTGGTGTGATGCAATAGGGAGACCGCCCTTAACCTGGCCCCTGGAAGATATCTTGCCTCGTTGGACTTGTGCTTCCTCCTCCTTGTCCTCATTTTCCTCCTTTCTTCTCTCAGGCACTCATGTACAGTCAGTGACCTCATCATTCCCTCCCTTCTAATCACTGGAGCAAACTTAGCAGTATGCTGCAGCTGGGGGAACGTGACTGCTAGTTTCTTGTCCTTCTGTAGCACCCCCTCTTTCTAGGCTCACATTGCTTCCTTCCTCTACCTGTGAACCAAAATCAGAGCCTCCAAATTGCTGCACATCAGCATGTAACCGAAACTATGGTGAAATAATTCTGGTGACTCCTCTGTGCATAATAATGGGGATACGGATGGAGTAACTGTGGAAAAGGATCCTGTGGAATAAGCCGCTTTGGCAGCTGCATTGGAAGGCAAACTAGTATGAACCTGGGTGACAGAGGATGAGGAGGATGAGAACAGCTTAGTTATCCACTCCACCAGCTCTTTTGCATGTTGTGGCTCAATAATACGGCCAGCAGCAGAAAAAAAGGACAAGCGTGACCCGCCTGCAGAGGATGCACCTCCACCACCACTTTTCACTGTAGACACAAAGGCCTGTGAGCGTCTGCCTCTCCTTGGTGGCCTTCTGGACATGATGGGAATTTTTTTTTCTAACACCGCACTACACAGCGGCCATATGTAGTGTGATAGTGGACTGGAGATTGGGAGAATTTGAGCTAAATTAGGCAGGTTAGTTAGTGGCGTGGAGGTAGTGTATTAATATATATATATATATATATATATATATATATATATATATATATACAGCATCTCACAAAAGTGAGTACACTCCTCACATTTTTGTAAATATTTTTTTTTTTTTAAGTTTTTATTCAGCTTTTCAATTAACAAACATGCAGAATTAAATATAAACATGTCTATGTGTGAGACAATTCGACACAATGTACATCATCAATTTTTTAAACAAGGCAACAAATGCAAGGTACAGTATGAGTTCGTAACTTCCGTGCTATAGTTGACCTATGATTATCTGAGGTATCTTTTGTGAGGTATTGGATACGCCTCCAGACCAACCGCTCACCCCTGACGGGGACTCACTGTGAGAGGATGGGGACGTACCCATTCCTCTCCTCATATGTTCATCTATTTATGAGGGAACCTTGACTAGAGGCATAATGTATGTGGATAATAAAGGTCAACAATTTTTGGAAGCGGGGGTTTCCGCTACAAAACTGGTAGACTGAAAATCTAATGGGATGTAGCCAATATATTGGGATCTGTCTCTTTTAGGGTTGTATAGGTATGACATGTGTTAGGCTCAGGCATTGTTATAGGTAGGAAAAAAGGGAAGGTAGGACAGGAAGAGAGGAGGAGAGTGAGAGACAAAAAAAAGGGGGGGGGAGGGGCTGATAGGGGGTCAGATCTTCTCTCTTGCTCTGGCCTGTATGGATATTTTTATAGTAGGAGGTGAGTGTACTCTGTCATGGTAAAATAAGTCCAGCATGCCAAAGTTGTTGTGAATTTTTTGGGGGTGTCTCTGGCCTGGTGGATAAGTTCCTCCACTTCAGCTGTTTTTTGAACGTAAATATTTTATTATATCTTTTCATGTGACAACATTGAAGAAATGACATGTTGCTACAATGTAAAGTAGTGAGTGTACAGCTTGCATAACAGTGTAAAGTTGCTGTCCCCTTAAAATAACTCAACACACAGCCATTAATGTCTAAACCGCTAGCAACAAAAGTTAAAATCTCCAAATTTGGCCCAAAGTATCAATATTTTGTGTGGCCACCATTATTTTTCAGCACTGCCTTAACCCTCTTGGACATGGAGTTCACCAGAACTTCACAAGTTGCCACTGGAGTCCTTTTCCACTCCTCCATGATGACATCACAAGGCTGGTGGATGTTAGAGACCTTTCACTCCTCCCCATTTCATTTGATGATGCCCCAAAGATGTGCAATAGAGTTTAGGTATGGAGGCATGCTTGGCCAGTCCATCACCTTTACCCTCAGCTTCTTTAGCAAGGCAGTGGTTGTCTGGGAGGTGTGTTTGGGGTCATTATCATGTTGGAATACTGCCCTATGGCCCAGTCTCCAAAAGGAGGGGATCATGGTCTGCTTCAGTTTGTCACAGTACATGTTGGCATTCATGGTTCCCTCAATGAACTGTAGCTCCCCAGTGCAGACAGTCCTCATGCAGGCCCATACTATGACACTACCACAACCATGCTTGACTGTAGGCAAGACACACTTGTCTTTGTACTCCTCACATGGTTGCACCACATAAGCTTGACACCGTCTGAACCAAATACGTTTATCTTAGTCTCATTAGACCACAGAACATGGTTCCAGTAATCCATGTCCTTAGTCTGCTTGTCTTCAGCAAACTGTTTGCGGGCTTTCTTGTGCATCTGGGGTGTACGCACTTTTGTTGCCAGCGGTTTAGAAATGAATGGCTGTACATTGCGTTATTTTGAGGGGACAGCAAATTTAAACTGTTATACAAGTTATACACTCACTACTTTACATTGTAGTAAAGTGTCATTTCTTCAGTGTTTTCACATAAAAAGATATAACAAAATACTCACAAATATGTGAGGGATGTACTCACTTTAGTGAGATACTGTATATATATATATATATATATACATTTTTATTAATACACTGCTTGAAGTTTATTATATACTGTACACCGCTGAATGCTCTGTATATAGTCTACACTGAATGCACTGTGTGTATATATGTATGTATGTATATATATATATATATATATATATATATATATATATATATTGTGAGGGATTACCTCAATTGGGATCACCTTCCCTGGGAAAAAGGCAGTCCAAACTGCAGCTTTCCTTAAAATCTGACTTGTAGCCAAGGTTATTTTTAAAAGGTTTCAGGTAAATCAAATAAACAGAACAGAAAAGAAATCCTTGCCATTCAGGCACTAACTAAACAGTTTCAGTTTTCCTAACTCAGAGGTGAAGGTCTTCTCCCAGTCATCCACAAAACAAAGATAATGCAAAACTTTTTTCAGTCACAAAGAAAAGTTCATTTTATCATCTTTTCTCAGGCTTGATGGCTTCCCAGGTCAGAGCCATTATCTCATCCAGGTCAGCTTCCTTTATACCACCTGTTGATGGACACAAGTGAACCGTAAGATCTGGTCCGGAACCAACCCAGCCAAGGTGGTTGGAAAAACTCGGATTGGATTCCACCTTAGTTTCCTGCCAGTGAACAAATGTGAGCCGAAACATAACGTCCATTGATCACCTTGCCTTTCATAATGCCGCAATATATACATTATCTCACAAAAGTGAGCATACCCCTCAAATTTTTGTAAATATTTTATTATATCTTTTCATGTGACAACACTGAAGAAATGACACTTTGCTACAGTGAGTGAGTGTACAGCTTGTATAACAGTGTAAATCTGCTGTCCCCTCAAAATAACTCAACATACAGCCATTAATGTCCAAACCGCTGGCAACAAAAGTGAGTACACCCCTAAGTGAAAATATCCAAATCGAGCCCAAAGTGTCATTATTTTGTGTGGCCACCATTATTTCTGCCTTAACCCTCTTGAGCATGGAGTTCACCAGAGCTTAACAGGTTGCCACTGAAGTCCTCTTCCACTCCTCCATGACGACATCACTTTGCTGGTGGATGTTAGAGACCTTGCGCTCCTTCACCTTCCATTTGAGGGTGCCCCACAGATGCTCAATAGGGTTTAGGTCTGGAGACATGCTTGGCCAGTCCATCACCTCTACCCTCAGCTTCTTTAGCAAGTCAGTGGTCACCTTGGAGGTGTATTTGGGATCGTTATCATGTTGGAATACTGCACTATGGCCCAGTCTCTGAATAGAAGGTATCATGCTCTGCTTCAGTTTGTCAAAGTACATGTTGGCATTCATGGTTCCCTCAATGAACTGTAGCTCCCCAGTGCCGTCAGCACTCATGCAGCCCCAGACCATGACACTCCCACCACCATGCTTGACTGTAGGCAAAACACACTTGTCTTTGTACTCCTCACCTGATTGCAACCTGATACGAACCAGTGAAGGGAGTAGTGAGCACAAGGTGTCTTTCTGGAGTATTTGCCTTATCACACTTCATAAGATGGACTTTTCAGGCACATTTTTTTCCATTTATTGCACATTCACTTTTGCAATTTATTGTATTTTTGCACTTTGTGACCTTTGCACTTTATTATTAGCAAGTTGCACTTTATATCCTTTATTGTATGGACATTTAACACTATGTCCTTATTTGTGATACACTAAATAAGATTATCAGCACTTTATTCACATTATACAGACATTTATGCATGTCCCTTCATTGAGACATTGATACATGTCTCCTCACATAAAGGAATTGCACGTTTATTATTTGCTGATGTTTTGAAGTTTTAGCGCTGCACTATGATTTCATGTTTTTGTTGTTTACCTGGTCAATTTTTGTGCTGCCGGCTTGAACACAAGTAGATTTGTGCAGTATTTGATCCACCCTTTTTTCCAATTGTATCTGATCACCACTTGTAGGTTACTCACAAAACTGCTGACACTGTTATCGGTTGTCACCTTGGGTGATGAAACATGTGATGAACATCAGATATTATGAATCAACTTATGTAACTACACAAATGATCTTAAGACGTTCGCCATTCTCTCACAGTGGAAGCAGTCAAAAAGTATCCCAACGACAGCCAGACAATTTTCATATTGCAGGATCAGTGGCTTCTACATCTGTTAATCTACATATGGGGAAAATTAGGGGGTTAACCCCTAACCTTTAAAGGTAAACTGCAGATGGAACAATAAAAAAACAAATGGTGCAGACTGGGGTGTACCAAGATATAAAATTTCACTCATATCTAAAATAACTTAAACCATTTCATCATTACTTCCTGACCTAGTTCTTGCTTAAAAAGCTTCCTCAGAGAGTGACAAAATAGTCACTTGGATTAAAAGGGGCAATGTCATGAAAATTGAAGGTGTATGTTAGCAGCTCTGTGACTGGTGAAAAGCTGTGAGCAAAAGAATTGCATATGTGGAATGGTACTTAGACTGTAAATATTTGGATGCAATTGTGATTTGGAACTTTACAGTGTGTGGTCAAAGAAATGTATATAAATTATTCTATGTACTTTATAAAGTGTTATTAAAGCACTGACAACTGTGTAGAATTGCACCTACATTTTCATATAGTAATCACAAATTTCAGCAGATTTTTTATGGTAGAAAATTAGTAAAGCCGCCACTAAAATCTGCTATAATGGGTTGTTTTCTTCATTCTACAAAAATATAGAAAATTGGTAATGGTGTCTTTTAGATTTCTCACTAGTACACTATGGAAACATTTATCCTTTCAAATTTTAGCTAATGCAAACCCATCATTGGTCAAAATGTGGGTAAAGCTCATGGCAGAAAAGCCAGAGCTGACTGTACAGTTCAAGTTTCAGCTACTTATGTTTAAAACAACATTTCATTAATAATAATCAGCACTGGAACAGGCCTTTTTATACAAAGGTTGTAAAAAACTAAATCACCAGACCAACTGAACAAATTGGTCTGTACCTGCTATCAATAATCCTTGGTTCTCTTTTGTTACATATAGGAAATTATGTTCAGTTTTTAAGTTCTGTCTTACCTAATGTGTACTGTAGTGGAAACTTCTAAATATTACAAAATTTAATTTGGCCCTAATCTGTGACAACAAGCTTAAAATGTATATTTGATTTCAGTTTAATTGAAATGTGCCAACAGTGTTTAAAATTACACTCATGCCTGTAAATTATATTTCTCTAAAGACTTAAAAGCCCTTTTTTTAATTATGCAAACTACTTAGTAACAGATGCAAGAAAAATGGTGGTAAAATTCATTATACTGTATAGTTATTATGCTTATCTTTTTTAAGTTGGTTAGTATTTTTAATCTGCTAGCTAGACCTGAAAATAAATAGGTACATAAAAACTTACTTTTGCAAAATAAAAATCTGGATGGGGAAGTAATGTTTCAGAATTTGGCAATTTTTACACACATTGCTAAAAATACTTTCAAAGACATTATTCAGAGACAACTTCATTTTTTGCAGTAATACATTATCAGTACAGCTTTCAAAGATGATATATTACTTTAAGCATACCACTACCCAGAAGTAGATTTAAGAGAACTGAATGTAGACAGTCAACATTTTCTAAGCACCAGATTTAAACAGTGGCATTAAATAACTTTCCCTGGATCTGTTATAGTAACTGATCAACCTTGTCATTTGTAGGATAAAATATCTGTTGGTTTACTATGCAGAGAAATGTATGCTGCTAATCCCCACCTATTAACATTTGAACAATAAACACACAATTAGGTGTCAAATTATGTTCAAGAATTTATTCAGGGTTTGCTGACTAGGAGGCAATTATGTATTTTCTCATTGCTCAAGATGTTCAAGTACAACATTTGTTAAAACAAGTATTGTGAACCGATCAAGGAAAATAAAAGCTATAAGCCAATGAATGCAACAAAGGACCAAGCAGCCCACAAACATTCCCTTGTGTGCATATGAGTTACTTCAACCTGTACAAATACCCCTTACAGTGGAAGACTCAATCTTCTGAGATGAATTTGCCAAGTGATTGCTACTGTTTCCCTGAGATAAGGCTGAGCCCGAAAATAATATAACTTGTGCAGTCAGGCAATGCAGTCCAGGTGCTGTATGAGAGTACCACTCACCATAATAATTTATATACTGGGCTATCAGGTGCCTAATCTTTCATCAAACTTTCAAGCAATGGATATTTATTTGGGCAAGAGGGCATCTTATCTTATTATTACGGCTGTTTATTTTCTGTTGAAGATCAACAATAAACCAAGAAATAAAAAAAATAATCAAATGCTTCCAACATTAAATAAACAAATAAAAGCAAACTAAAAATATAATTTATAACCATTATTTGTTTGCTGCCAAGTTGTCGTGATTGCCCAGCTGTTGCTTGTATAATGTCAAGTGTGCCTGCGTGTAGCCCATATATTGTAATAGCCCATTTGTTGTCCATGTATTGCTTGTATTTTCATGTTTTTACCTGTATGTATTGTCAATCAATGATTTTTGCTTAGAGGACAATATTAGGAAATAGAAAAGAATTCAACAAAATTGGGATTTTCTCGGTACCATATAAAACATATACTCCACATGATTTATAAAAGTAAAAAGTTTATTAATTCATATTAAAATTTGATATTTTTTTTAAAAAAATTGTTTACCATTTTAAACCCCTGAACTGCTGCATGATAGTGGACTGCATTCCTATCCTATTCAATTGGTATATAGTACCTCCCAAAGTCCTACAGTGGCATTGATATAATTAATATTATTACAATTAATTCCATACACATTGGAAATCAATTGAAAAATTAGGATGTATTGCAGATATAGACAATGTGTGCCCACGGTCATGCAGGATAGCTCATTCTTTACATGTTTTGCATTTTCACAATAATGCTTCCTCAGAAGATCAAGGGGTTTTTGATTTCCAATGTGTATGGAATTAATTGTAATAATATTAATTATATCAATGCCACTGTAGGACTTTGGGAGGTACTATCTACCAATTGAATAGGATAGGAATGCAGCCCACTATCATGCAGCAGTTTAGGGGTTTAAAATGGTAAAATTAAAAAAAAAAACATCAAATTTTAATATGAATTAATAAACGTTTTACTTTTATAAATCATGTGGAGTATATGTTTTATATGGTACTGAGAAACTCCCAATATTGTTGAATTCTTTTCTATTTCCTGATTAATAAGGGATGAGGTACCCATTTACGATTTAGGGTCCCTGGCAACCACCTAGTGAGGACCTTGATTATCTTTATTAGAGGACAATATTGTTATAATTCAATGCAGTTCAGACATCTTAATTTCAAACCATTCCACTATTATCCGAATGTTTTGTCAGGGCACGCTACATGTGCTGCTATTAAACCATTTCATTTATTGGGTGTGGCTTCAAGAACATCACAGGGCAAAAGGGAAATGCATGCAGCTACCTCATCTAAGGACTATTACACTGCAATATATTGCATTTTTGCTGCTGGGTCTAGATACAGTTCAACATATGTGCTCACCTGCAATTTTAATGACAAGTGCTACAGGGAGGTCACATCACCACATAACAGGGGCATTGCTAGGGGGTGGCTTCTGGGGCTATGGCCCCAAATCTGGAGCCCATAGCCCTGAGTCTCCTACTGCAGGGGTCCCTAACTGTGGGGCCATGGGCGTGCCACAGGGGGCTGCCTGTTAGAGCCATGGGGGGTTGCCTGTGAGAGCCATGGGGGGCTGCCTGTGAGAGCCACAAGGGGGCTGCCTGCAAGAGCCGCAGGCAGGCGGGCTGACTGTGTGAACCACAGGCAGATGAAAGAAGCGAGCGGGCAGGCGGGCAAGCAGAGATGTCATCATCTCTCTCTACCCACCCCGCATTACTACTCTTCCACCCTCACAGCTGAGCCTCTGCAATGTCAGAGGTGTGGCGGGAAGCACAGAAATTACATCATCTCTCACTGCCTGCCCCACATCACCGCTCTCCTGCCCTCACTCAGAACCGACTGCACCTGCCTCTGTGCTAAATGGACCAGTGCTGCCACCAATGCAGTGAAAATGCACATTTGGTGGCACTGGCTGGCATGGCAATCGATCATCCACATCTGGTGGCAGGTAATATGACAATTGATCATCTGCATCTGGTGGCATGTGACATGGCAAGTGACAATCTGCAAATGATGGCAGGCGACGTGGCAAGTGACAATCCATATCTGGTGGCAGGAGGTGGTGGCAAGTGACATTCTGCAAATGGTGGCAGGCGACATGGCAAGTGACAATCCACATCTGATGGCAGGTGTTGGTGGCAGGTGACAAGCTGCATCTGGTGGCCGGTGACCTGGCAGGTGACAATACACATCTGGTGGCAGGCGGTGGTGGCAAGTGACAAGATGCATTTGGTGGCAGGCGATGTGGCAGGTGACAATCCACATCTGGTGGCAGGTGGCCGTGGCAAGTGACAAACTGCATCTGGTGGCAGGCAATGTGGCAAGTGACAATCCACATCTGGTGGCAGGCGATGTGGCAAGTGACAAACTGCATCTGGTGGCAGGTGACATGGCAAGTGACAATCCACATCTGGTGGCAGGCAACGGTGGCAAGTGACATGCTGCATCTGGTGGCAGACGATGTGGCAAGTGACACACCCAGGTTTCCCACTGATTCTGCATTATGGTGAGTTGAACTATTTCATTTTATATTACAATGTAATAATAGCAATAATACACTTCAATCATCCTGACACCATACCAACCATGGTGTTTAGAGTATCTTTATCTGCAGATTGTTAAATTTTCTGGAATACACATATTGCTATTGTGGTGTAGGATCTGGGCCTGCTGAAGTATTTATATGATTTGAAATGTATTTTACAATCAATTTAAAAAAAAAAAAAAAACATTTCATGAAAATATGTGAGGTCATTTTATACTATAATTACATGCAAAATTGCTAACATGGTAAAACACATGAATTACAGAAATACATGATTTGCAAAAAAAAATGTATATATACATAACGATACATAGCATAAGCCGAGCTGATCTTGGCACTCTAAAAAACTCTATGGGTTTTATGGCTCTTTACCATTCGTCAGACGTTAGGTGCAAATATAAAACTGTAAATACAAATGATTTGAGTTAATAAATGCTACCCTTTCAAAAAGGGAGAAAAAAATGTTAAGAAGCAGGGGATCTATAGTCAGCTGTGAACTAAGCCCAGTTGATATCAAGGAGGGAGGAACCCCAGATAGATTATCTGTCCTGGGGCTGAGGCAGGGTGCCCCACCCAGACCAAGGAACCCAAAGGCAGGCCAAATCGACATGACAAGCTCCCCATGTATGGAGAGTGTGTAGTCCATAATGATCTAGAATAAAGTGTGAAATGTGAAAAAAACAACACTGCGTGAAAGGGTGTGAGTGCAGACTGAAAAAAGGGAGGGCAAGATACATGTGTGTGAATGCGGGGGAGGAAAAAGAAGGGGTGGGGTCGTCTTTTAAAATAAATGTCAAATCATATATTTACTTCATGTATTATTATGTCTCATATAAAGTCCCACTATACTTTTTCCTATCCAAAAATTCACTAAAAATGGGTGGGCTCACAGCAACTATGCTGTCAGCGTGTCATGGTGCTTTAATGATGATCAAGATAAAATGATTCACGATTCATGAAACAGACTGTAAATAAAACCCAGGTCTAGCAGATATTAACATTTATCACCCATCCTTAGATTTTATTGTCTGGGAACATATTTGCTTTAAGGTTATTAAAAGTTCACAGTTTCATTATTTAACATAATTATTTGTATTTCTGTCAAAAATCTGTTCATCTGTTCACTTACAACAGTGTTTTTGCAACCTCCTTTTTTTATTAAAACAAATGTATAGCACAATAAATATACACTAAACTGTGGTTTATGTAACAAATGACTAGTGTTTCATTTAAAGTCCTATAATTTATTTTGTTGTTTTTTTTTTTGCAAATTTTTATAAGAAAAGCCAAGGGCTAAACAGTGAAACAACTATGTCACAATAGAAAATTGCAATAAAATATGATTAAACATTAATCCAACCTTGTAATTAGAAATGGTCTAGAATTAATAGTTAAATATTAATGGCAATATAGTAAAAGGTTACCACTGTCAATATTTAATGAATTCTTTTAATTATTATGATAAGGACATAGAACCCAAACTGCTTTAAAGTCAGAAATCTGCAGTCATTTGAGGCATGAACTTCAATTTCCATCTTTTCCTTTGTGATAATTGTGTTGATTGAACACTCAGAATCAACCTCTGTGAAACTTCCCACGATGTTTTCATTTTGTTGCCGTTATCGTCTTGGAAATATTCATTTAGAAGTTCAATGACCTTCTTATCTGCACTTTTTGCCATGCTTTGAATATGGAGGACTTATTTTGGTGTCTTATTAGATATCCAAATACATTTTCCAAGGCTTTTATATGCTGATTTTAGATGAAACAAAGATAGTTCTCTTTTCTTTTAGCTGTCCTAAGTCCAACCAAAATCAGTGACCTGACTGCATGAGCTTAATAATATGGTACAAAATAGCAAGCTTTGCAATTCAAAGAAGTCAGTTAAACTTCTACATTAAAGAATGCAATTTGCACTAGACTGACTAAATATAATGTAAAGATATTAACGGGTATTATGGATGTACTGGCATTTTTCATGCAACATTATGGCGACTTTTGGATCAATGTTCTCTAGCCCAGATTGCACAGAGAAAGATTTTAGGGAGGCATACATAAAATTAAATTTGACAAATTGGATTCAATGATTGAGTATTGAAGGACCATACATAAACACACATGAAACAGGTCCCATTCCCCTAAATAATTATGCATCTTTTAATGAAACCCACATATATAAGATGCTTATCAATGAAAACCTAAACATTTAACATGACTGTTGGGCTCTTTATGATGTGAAGGAATTCCAGTAGGTAAACCACTGACAAATCAAAGATCTGCTAAACTAGAATTTGCAGTACTGTAGGTCACAGGTGAACATTATAAACACAGTTATTTCTATATATATTTCTAGGTTAAAATGTGGTATTTCCATAGTCATAGTGTAACACCAGACTGTACATTATGTCTATGTCATCTGTGAAGATATTTACAGTCTAAACTTGTCACAAGTACTAGAGGAAATATGGGAAACCCACAATTTGTAAAAAAACAGCCCTTATTTTGTTTATATAGGTTAAAAATACAATACAATTTGGAAGTGAGCCACAGAAAAAAATGTAACCAGTGCTTGATTAACAACTTTTAGAGGCTATTCAGTGGATGGTTCTTTTCTTCATTGAAAATAATGCTATCTTTTGGATTTAGCATTGTGGGCAATAGTAATTTCACTTTAACCACTTCAGCCCCGGAAAGTTTTACCCCCTTCCTGACCAGAGCACTTTTTGGGATTCAGCACTGCATCGCTTTAACTGACAATTGCGCGGTCATGCGACGTTGTACCCAAACAAAATTTGCGTCCTTTTTTCCCCACAAATAGAGCTTTCATTTGGTGGTATTTGATCACCACTGCGTCATTTCTGATCGCCACTATAAACAAAAAAAGAGCGACAATTTTGCAATAAAAACAGTTTTTCTTACTTTTTGCTAAAATACAAATCCCCCAAAAAATATAAAAAAACATTTTTTTCATTGGTTTTGGCCGATTTATATTCTTCCTCAAATTTGTGATAAAAAAAATCACAATTGGCGTTTATTGATTGGTTTGCGCAAAAGTGGCCACGTTTGCGGATGATGAGAATTAATTTCTGGGGTTTTTATTTTTTACATTTTTTACTAGTAATGGCGGCGATCTTTAGCGGTACTGCGATATTGGGGCGAACATGTCGAATATTTTTGACACTTTTTTGGGACCAATGACATTTATTCAGCGATCATAAATTTAAATGTCCACTGATTACTGTATAAATGCCATTGGCAGTGAAGGGGTTAACCTGGGGAGGGAGAGCTAGGGGTTAACTGTGTCCCCTGGGTGTGTTTTTACTGTAGGGGGGCTTGGCTAACATGGACATAGGAGATCTAACTGATCCCAGTGACAGGGATCAGTAGATCTCCTATGCCTGCACTGACAGGGTGGGGAACCGCCGTGTTTACATTGGCGGTTCCACGCTCTTTGGCTGCGGCCGCTCATCGGGTCCGCCAGAGCCGCGGGCACACTCCTCTGGAGCCATCCACACTGCCGCAGTAAATATACTGCGCGAGGTGTGGAACCGGTTAATCAACAGCCGTTATTCCAACCAGGCATAAAGATCTATTTTCTGGTATTGTTAACGTTTATGAGGTGCCTGTTGGTTCAACAATGCATTTTTCTCAGATTCCTAGAAACATTAGTCCTGTAAGTCCAAATCATTTGATCCGACAACTAAATGGTCTTGACTTCTCACATTTTAGACCACATTGACACGTACCATCGGTTAGTCGAAGATTGAAGTCGAACGAGTTAATTCGAAACTGTTTTTTAGACCTTCGCCTAATCAAAGATACGTCTCGACGTGGTCTAAAACGTGAGAGTTCAAAATCATGTAGTTGGGGTTTCTCAGTATGTAATACTTCTTTTACTTAATATAAAGAATCCCTCTTGGGTTAATAGATTAATAGATAGTGTCTCTTTTTACGTAACAACTTGGTTGTCCGTGGAGTATTTGCAATTGTTATGGTCTTTTATCTAGAAATACGGACCAACCTTATTGCCGACAACTAATTGGCCAAGGTGTGGAGCGCGTCATATAAATG
>BLSH010175175.1:32467-62988 GCA_018402905.1 Glandirana rugosa | reverse complement strand
CCCTTGATGGCGTCGTTTTAACTTTTATATTACGACGTATGTTACGTTCCACACGACTACTGTAGACATCCTATGCTTGGACCTCGACATTCGAAATCTTACGTAGCCTTATTTGGTGATGCTATTTCTGAACTGATGTTGGCCTGTCTTTTTTATGTAAATGATTAGAACATAAGAGAAGTAAGAGATGTTTGATTGACGAAGGTGGAATTGATCTCACACTATTAAGGTTAACGTGTGGTATTATAATTACTGACACATGTATGGTAACGTATTCAAGTATCATACCTTCGTTAGTTTGACTACCCGTAACCGCTTATACGGAAGTGTTCAACTTCATAGTGTAGTGGTTCCTTCGAATACCTTTAAAGCTTACAGCTACAGGTTTGGATCCTACAGGTGCCATCACTACACCTTGCATTGTAATTGGCATTATATTTTAAAAATATGTGAAGGCATATTCGCCAATGCCCATCAGTTTGATTGCTTCCATACTATGAACTTATGCAATGGTATGTACACAGTCATTAATATTATGGTGTGCAATTGGAATTATCACACTCTAGTTAAGGTGGAAGCAGTTAGTTTGTAGAGAATGAAGAGAATACAAGATTAGTAAATGTATTTTTTCTGTCCGGTTGTAGTCAAGTCTTTATCGTAGTGGTTTATTCCGATGCATTCTAAAGCTTACAGCTCCAGGTTCGTATCCTACAGATGTCATCAGCACACCTTGCATTGTATGCAGCATTATATTTTCAATTTTGCTGCGGTAGTTCCCATACACTTTTTTCAAGCAAATCATGTTCATACAAGTCTTCAATGGATTCTGCAGGTTCAAGCCCAGATGACATCAGCTATTCTCATATAAGAAGGCATATTAGCGGCAATTACGCGATTTTGCGATCGCCTAAGTGATATGTTAATTGGCTTTCATGGGCGTTATTTTTGAGCGTTATGCGATCGCATATTCGCGATATAGTGAATTAGGCCCAATATATTATATATAAAATTACATTCTTTATTGTTATTTTTTTTAAAAAGAAGGAATTGCTTACCCACTTACCGACCAGCCACCGTCAAACAGCGGAAGGTTGGCTATCCTGCGTAAATCGCCATAGCTGTATGGCGGGAGCGAGTGGTGTGGGCGTGTGCATGCCGCCAGAGGAGCGCACGCGTGCGCTCACTGGCTAGCGGGGGAGCCATTCAGCGAGTGGGGTGGACTCGATGTCAATCGCTCCAGAGACAGCCAGAATGGGGATCTGTGAGTGTAAACAAAGCAGATCCCTGTTCTGACAGGGGAGTTGAGAGCGATCGTCTGTTCCCAATGATAGGGAACAATGATCTCTCTCCTCCCCCAGTCAGCCCAGCCCCATACAGTTAGAAACACTTCCAAGGAAACACAGTTAACCCCTTGATTGCCCTCTAGTGTTAACCCCTTCCCTGCCAGTGACATTTATACAGTAATCAGTGGCTATTTAAAGCTCTGATCACTGTATAAATGTCATTGGTCCAAAAAAAGTGTCAAAAGTGTCTGATCTGTCTGCAGTCCCGCATTACTCGTTAAAAAAATAAAAATAAATAAAAATGCCATATATATATTCCTGTAGTTTGTAGACGCTATAACTTTTGCACAAAACAAATCACTATACACTTATTGTGATATTTTTTTACCAAAAATATGTAGAAGAATACATGTCGGCCTAAACTAAGGAAGAAATTCATTTTTTTTTTTACTTTTTTTGGATATGTAAAAAGTAAAAAATATTGTTTTTTTTCAAAATTGTCACTTTTTTTGTTTAAAGCGCAAAAAATAAAAACCACAAAAAAAAAAAGCTCTGTTTGTGGGAAAAAAAGGACATCAATTTTGTTTGGGTACCATGTCGCATGACCGCGCAATTGTCAGTTAAAGTGGCACAGTGCCGTATCACACAAAAAAATGCTCTGTCAGGAAGTGAGTAAATCCTACCAGGGCTGAAGTGGTTGAATATTAACCACTTCAGCCCCGGAAGGATTTCCAACTTTAGGACCGGAGCCCTTTTTGCGATTCGGCACTGCGTCGCTTTAACTGAAAATTGCGCGGTCGTGCAACGTTGTACCCAAACGAAATTTGCATCCTTTTTTTCCCACAAACAGAGCTTTCTTTTGGTGGTATTTGATCACCTCTGCATCATTTCTGATCGCCGCTATAAACAAAAGAAGAGCGACAATTTTGCAAAAAAACCCAAATTTCTTGCTTTTTGCTAGAATACAAATCAAAAAAAAAAATATAAAAAAACATTTTTTTCACCGTTTTTGGCCGATTTATATTCTTCCTCATATTTGTGATAAAAAAAAATCGCAATCGGCGTTTATTGATTGGTTTGCGCAAAAGTGGTTGCGTTTACGGATGATGAGGATTCATTTTTGGGGTTTTTTTTTTTTACTAGTAATGGCGGCGATCTGCGATTTTTAGCGGTACTGCGATATTTCAGCGGACATGTCAGACTATTTTCACACTTTTTTGGGACCATTGGCATTTATACAGCGATCAGTGCTATAAAAATGCACTGATTACTGTGTAAATGTCATAGGCAGTGAAGGGGTTAACCTGCAGGGGGCGCTCTAAGGGTTAACTATGTTCCCTGGGCATGTTCTAACTGTAGGGGGACTGCACTATCTGGGGAAGGGAAGTGGTCACAGCCTTCGTATACAGGAAGGCTGTGATCACAGCCCTTCCCCCTTCACACAGAGCGGAGGTCCGTGTTTACATACACGGACCTCCGTTCCTCCGCTCGGGGGGGCCATCGCGGGTAGCCGGCGGCAATCGAAGCCGCCGCACCCGCTCCCTGGCCCTCCCCGAACACAGTGAGCATGCGGGCGCGCCTCCGGCGGCACGCGTGCGCTCACTAAGCTCGATCCTGCAGCCGCCGTCGTACGACGGCGTTTTGCGGGAACGGACCACTTTGCCGCCGTCAGATGCTGATCGGCGGTCGGCAAGTGGTTAAAAAAAAAAAAAAATATCATAGAAATTGGTTGTCACATAACACCCATTTTAAAATTTAATGATATCCCATATATAACAAGTCTAGATGCACAAAATGGTATTCCCCAGCTACTTACTGTTCATTTCCATCACTCTATAAGCAATCAATTGTTCCAAGAGTTGGGGATACCCACCACGTTTCGAAAACAATACATGTAACACTATCATGATGCGCTGTTTGTATAACAAGTCTTGATGCATAAAGTGGTATTCTCCAACTACTTGCTGTTCATTTCCATCAACGTACAAGCAATTGATGGTTCCAAAAGTTGGGGATATCCAATGCATTTCGAAAAACAATACATATAAAATCTTCTTCAGGGATTTAATACTACTCTGCAACATAAAACAGTTTTGTTTAGAGTCAATACACTATTTAAACAGTACATAACTCTTGTTGTGTGCATTCAAAAGCACTTACATAATACAATGTCTGTTGTGGTTAGGATGCTCTCCCATAATTCAATGTGTCCAAGGAAAACATTGAGATCTATACTTATGGCACACAAAGACCGCTACACCTTTTTGAAAAAATATGAAAAAGAAAAGAGATATAAATGATCTAATAGGATAAGCATGCCCCTCTTCTGCAATAAAATAATGTATAAGTATATAGAATAATCAAAACAATCAATTGTAAGTCTCTTGATAATAAATATCAAGAAACTAAGCCTAGGGGAGTACTTGCATGTAAATAAAATCCTATAGAAAGTAGAGAGTTCAAATTGCCTCTATAAGGTGTGATGTGTCTATCAAGCCACTTCCCAATACATGTTTGCTGGGGGGCAGCTAATACAAAACAGTGGCCCTTGCTACCTCTGTGGGGAAATTGTCCATCAGCATTGTCTGGTGGAGATAAAGGAATGGTGACTGGTGTGGTCCCAGGCATCTCCATATATTGCACATATGCGTCAAACTGACGTCATGTGCCGCAAAATGGGGACCAAAGCCGCAGACACAGGAGTTTGGTGCTATCAATGACATTAAGCTCCGGGACTAGAGTTGAGCGAACCTGAACTGTAAAGTACCGGACTTTAGGATGTCCGTGTCCCGAACCCGGACATTTGAGAAAAAGTCTGGTTTCACGTTTGGGGTTCGGGTATTTTTTCGTGCCTTTTGAATAGCTGCAGGGCAGCCAATCAACAAGCGTTTCACTTGTTTGCCCTTAGAAGCCATCACAGCTATGCCTACTAATGGCATGGTTGTGATTGGCCAGTGCATCATGTGACCCAGCCTCTATATAAGCTGGAGTCACGTAGCGCTGCATGTCACATGATCTCATACTAGTGTAGGGAGAGGATGCTGCCACTGCTGTGAGGAACAGATTAGCGCTATAAAATCATATCATACTAGTATAGGGAGAGGTTCCTGCTGCTGGTGTGAGGGAGAGAATAGCGTTATATAATCATCTCATACTAGTATAGGCAGAGGTTCCTGCTGCTGGTGTGAGGAATAGATTAGCATTATAAAATCATCTCATACTAGTATAGAGAGATGTTCCTGCTGCTGGTGTGAGGGATTGATTAGCGTTATAAAATCATTTCATACTGGTGTAGGGAGAGGTTCCTGCTGCTGGTGTGAGGGACAGATTAGCGTTATAAAATCATCTCATACTGTGTAAGGAGAGGTTCCTGCTGCTGGTGTAAGGGACAGATTAACGTTATAAAAAATAATATAAATTTGTGCTAAATAGTACATTTGTGTCCAGAATGAGGAGAGCATCAAATAAGGGACGTGGTCGTGGTGCTGCTGGTGCTGCTGGTGTTGGTGGTGTTGGTGAAGCTACTGTTGCAAGGAGAGGACGTGGTCGATCTGTGCCAGCTACACGCACAAGTGAAACACCTTCCTCAGGTGCGAGTAGCCGACTGAACCTTCAACATTATATGGTAGGCCCGAAAGCCGCTCAACGAATGGTGAGGCCAGAACAAGTACAGGCGATAGTAGATTAGGTGGCAGACAATGCCTCCAGTTCCTTCACATTGTCTCCCACCCGGTCCCTTGCTGAAAGCTCAGAGTTGGCACCTGAACCCCATGGCCATCTGTCTTTCACCTCAGCCCCTTGTAAATCAGCCAAGCAGTCTGAGACCCAAGTCATGCAGCAGTCTCTTATGCTTTTTGATGACTTTGCTGGTGTGCATTCTGTGGGCCACCCACATAGCCCTGCCCCAGAAGTGGAAGACATTGAGTGCACCGATGCCCAACCACTTCTGTTTCATGATGAGGACATGAAAAAAAAACCGCAGCACGTCTCTGATGATGACGAAACTGCTGCGGCTTTCTACAGTGTGCAGACTGACAAGGAGGGCGGTGGTGAAGAGTGGATGGAAGATAATGTGGAGGATGATGACCCCACCTGGAATGAAGGTCATGTGAGTGACGTGTGCAGTTTGGAGGAAGAATTGGTGGTCGCATAGAGGCACCAGCACAGCAAAAGAGGAAGCAGGTTGCAAAAGCGGAGCGACTGTCCCCTAGACAGTACACCTGCTACTACCCACCACACCCAGGGACCTAGCACACCAAAGGCAGATCAAAGGATTTCCCTGGCATGGCAGTTCTTCAGACAATGTGCTGACGACAAGAAAGAGTGGTTTGCACGCTGTGCAATCAGAGCCTGAAGCGAGGCATAAATGTTCTAAACCTGAGCACAACCTGCATGACCAGGCATCTACATGCAAAGCACAAGCTGCAGTGGAATAAGCACCTCAAAATCCAAGACAGGTCTCGGCCTCCTCCTGCTTCCTCTTCTGCTGCTGCCTCGGCCTCTTCCTCCACCTCTACAGTGCCAGTGTCACCTGCCACCCAGCAAACAGATGATGTGACAGCAACGCCACCAAGTCCGCCACCGTACCCAAGCATTTCCACACCATGGTCCCATGGAAGCTTACAGCTGTCCTACTCCCAAACACTGGAGAGAAAGAGAAAGTATCCCCCTACCCACTCGCGATCCCTGGCCCTGAATGCAAAATTCCTGACCTTTGAACTGCTCTCATTCCGTCTGGTGGACACGGACAGTTTTAAAAACCTGATGGCGGTGGCTGTCCCACAGTACGTGGTTCCCAGCCACCACTACTTTTCCAGGTGAGCCATCCCTTCCCTGAACAAACAAGTCGGGGACAAGATCAAGTGTGCACTACGCAACGCCATCTGTGGCAAGGTCCACATAACCACTGATACGTGGACAAGTAAGCACGGGCAGGGACGCTATATCTGGCTAACTGCACACTGGGCAAATCTAGTGGTGGGTGGGCCTGAGGCGGATAGCAGTTTGGCGCATGTCCTTCCACCACTGAGGATTGCAGGGCATTTCTCTTTGCCTCCTGTTGCCTCCTCCTTTACCACCTCCTCATCCAGTCAGCATAAAACACCTTCACCACCAACTTCAGCAAATCCAGGGGGAAACAACAGCAGGCTGTTTTAAAACTGATATGTTTGGGAGATAAACCCCACACTGCGCAGGAGCTGTGGATGGGCATTGAACAACAGACCGATGAGTGGTTGTTGCCGATGAGCCTCAAGCCCGGCCTGGTGGTGTGCGATAATGGGCAAAATTTCGTAGCAGCTCTGGGCCTAGCCGGTTTGACGCACATCCCATGCCTGGCGCATGTGCTGAATTTGGTGGTGCAAAAATTTCTAAAAAACTACCCGGATATGTCAGAGCTGCTGCAGAAAGTGCGGGCCGTCTGTGCGCACTTTTGGTGTTCTCACCCTGCTGCTGCTCACCTGTCTGTGCTGCAGCGGAACTTTGGCCTTCCTGCTCACTGCCTCCTGTGCGATGTGCCCACAAGATGGAACTCCACCTTGCACATGCTGGAGAGACTGTGTGAGCAGCAGCAGGCAATAGTGGAGTTTCAGCTGCAGCACGCACGGGTCAGTCGCTCTGCGGAACAGCAACACTTCACCACCAACGAGTGGGCCTCCATGCGAGACCTGTGTAGCGTATTGCGGTGTTTTGAGTACTCCACCAACATGGCCAGTGCCGATGATGCTGTTCTCAGCATTACTATCCCACTTCTATGTCTCCTTGAAAAAACACTTCAGGCGATGATTGAAGAGGTTGCGGCACAGGAGGAGGAGGAAGAGGGGTCATTTCCAGGGTTATCAGGCCAGTCATTCACAAGTGACTTGGAGGGTGGGTTCCTGCACCAGCATAGGCCAGGTAAAAAATATTCAAGCCAGGGCACAGTTCTGGAGGATGAGGAGGACGAGGATGATGAGGAGGAGGAACCGTGTTCACAGCAGGGTGGCACCCAACGCAGCTCGTGGGCATCAGTGGAGTGTGGCTGGGGGGATATGGAGGACACAGATGATACACCTCCCACAGAGGACAGCTTGTCTTTGCCTCTGGGCAGCCTGGCACACATGAGCGACTACATGCTGCAGTGCCTGCGCAATGTCAGCCGAGTTGCCCACATTGTAACTTGTGCTGATTACTGGGTGGCCACCCTGCTGGATCCCCGTTACAAGGACAACTTAATTCCCTCACTGGAGCATGATTAGAAGATGCGGGACTACAAGCGCACACTGGTAGACGCGCTGCTGAGGGCATTCCCAAATGACACCGGGGGCTCAGTGGAAGCACAAGGCAAAGGCAGAGGAGGAGGAAGAGGTCGCCAACGCAGCTGTGGCACCGCTTGCACCTCAGAAGGCAGGGTTAGCATGGCCAAAATGTGGAACAGCATGCCACAACAAACAGCACCACCAGCTGATATTCATCATCTTAGCAGGAGGCAGCATTTCAGCAACATGGTGGAACAGTATGTGTGCACACTCCTACATGTACTGACTGATGAGTCTGCCCCATTCAACTTCTGGGTCTCCAAATTGGGCACATGGCCTGAGCTTGCCTTTTATGCCTTGGAGGTGCTGGCCTGCCCTGCAGCCAGTGTATTGCCTGAACGTGTGTTTAGCATGTCAGGGGGCGTTATCACAGACAAGCACAGCCGCCTGTCCGCAGCCAACGTGGACAAGCTAACCTTTATTAAAATGAACCAGGCATGGATCCCACAAAACTTGTCTGTACCTTGTGCAGAATAGCCATTTATACCAGCCTCACACAGCCATTGGTTTACTTAAGTGAACGTATCCTGTTTTTTTTTAATATCTCTCAATATTTTGGGGGCTACCCCAATTAGAAAAAAAAAAAAACAGTGTCAGCTACCTCCTCCTCCTCCTCCACCGCCACTTCTTTTTTTATGTGACTTTAAGTTATTTCCCTATCCACATTTGTTCGTGGGGCACTTGTCCTACTCTTACCCCCATTTTGCTTCCTTTTGCAGCCCTCTAGCCCTTTCCAGGACTTTTTTAGAGCCATTTTTGTGCCCAAAAGTTCGGGTCACCATTGACTTCAATGCGAACATCCAGGTGTCCGCTCAACTCCGGGACCAAGCTCAGCTATAAGGTAGCAGTGTACAAGTTCCCATCAGGATAGCAGACAATGGGAAGACCCCTGTTAAACACCACAGGGGCCTTCCTGTGCTGGGTGTTGCCATAGTAACGTCAGTGTTCTCATTGTGGCACTGTAAATGGGAGAGCATTTAAGCCAGTACAAAATAATTTTCAATATGTCAGCATTGCTATCTAGCGCTCTAATGTTGTTAACCCAACAGGTGTCTATTTAACACTATTTTCTTATTGAATAGTTCTCCAGTTAAAAAGTAAGCCTCATAGGAAAAAAGAAAGAGGAGAAAAGGGAAAAGAACCAGCATGTGTCAGATGTTATTTTGATGGATAGGTTTAGTAAGACACTGGAACAGTGTATACAGCCTTCTTCTAACATATGCGCATATACCTGTTTTATTTAAGGGCTCCCATTACCTCCAGGTACAGGGCATGGCAATGGGGACTTGCTGTGTCCCATCTTATGGGAACCTGTCCCTGGGGATGTGGGAGCAGAACTGTCATTGATAGCACCAAACTTCTGTGTCAGCGGCTTTGGTCTCCAGTATGGCCACTGGCTGGTCTCTGAATGCTGTCATCACGGAGACTGGACATGATGTGGCAATGCGTATTGTCAATTTGATGTGCATGTTCAATATATAGAGACGCTGGGGGCTGCACAAGCCACCATTCCTTTCTCTCCACTGGGCAATGCAGGCAGACAATCGCCCCATAAAGGAAGCAAGGGCCACTGTTTTTTATAAGTTGGCCCCCCAGAAAACATCTATTGGGAAGTGGCTTGATAGACACATCACACCTTATAGAGGCAATTCAAACTCTCTACTTTCTATAGGCTTTTATTTACATGTAAGTACTCCCCTAGGCATGATTTCTTGATATTTATTATTACGAGCCTTACAATTGATTGTTTTTGATTATCCTGTATCCTTATACATTCATTAACTGCAGAAGAGGTGCAATTTTATCCCAAAAAATATTTTATATTTTATATCTCTTTTCTTTTTTTAGGAGATGGTATCCCTATTTAAAAACAAGGTGTAGCGATCCTTGTGTACCATAAGTATAGATTTCAGTGTTTTCCTTAGATACATAGGGGTTGATTTACTAAAGCTTGAAAGTGCAAAATTTGGTGCAGCTCCACACAGAAACCAATCAGCTTTGAGGTTTTATTGTCAAAGCTTGATTGAACAAGCTGAGGTTAGAAGCTGATTGGCTCGCATGCACAGCTACACCAGTTTTTGCACTCTCCGGCTTTAGTAAATCAACCCCATTAAATTATGGGAGAGCATCCTAGTCAAAACAGACGGTGTATTATGTAAGTGCTTTTGAATGCACACAACACGATTTATGTATGTTGAAATAGTGTATTGACTCTAAACAAAACTGTTTTATGTTGCAGAGTGGTTTTAAATCTCTGAAGAAGATTTTTTATGTATGGTTGTTTTTTATGGATGGTTGTTTTTCGAAAAACACATTGGATATCCCCAACTTTTGGAACCATCAATTGCTTGTACATTGATGGAAATGAACAGCTAGTAGCTGGAGAATACCACTTTTTGCATCTAGACTTGTTATATAAACAGCGCATCGTGATATGTAAAATGTTTGTCATGTGACAACCAATTTATATGAAATTATTTTTTAAAAATATTTAAGCAATTCCTCCTTTTAAAAAAAAATAACAATAAAGAATGTAATTTTATATATAATATATTGTATTCATTTATTGGTTGTCCTAAAATTCCCACAAAGAGAGGATTTACATTTTGGCCATTATAATAGGGATGATGGCAGCCACACTATATTCATAATATACTACACTATGAAGGCTCTTCTGTCTTCCATATATGCTTGAGCTTAATGGAGAGTCATAATGTGTACACCTCATGTAAAGCCAGCCGATTCACTGGGGTGACATCAGTATTCAGACCAGATGTGAAGGATTTTTTTTCCAAGTTGCGAAAATCTGTAGAGAACCAGTGGGGGCTAGAGCTTTAAAGCAAGTTAGATCTCTCTAATCTGAGGTTATATATTTCTGGTAAGAGGGCGTGATTACATTTTTGGATGGTGTGTCATTCGTTTTGGCACCAGTCACTTAGATTGTACTGTTTTTATTCATTTTGTGAGTTTTCTCACAAATGTTTATATATTGGCACTTATTGTGAGTCATTTCACATATTGATTCACTTTATTGGATTATTTATGTTCACTGTAATGACTGAGCATTGATTGCCTGTGGATAAGGGATGCACACTTGTTTCTCTTTTAAAAATTGTGTATGTGTCTTGTGTTCAGGCTTACACAAGTTGCGGCACTCTTTTATTCATTTCTTTTTTTTTTTTTTTTTCTTTTTATTGAGAAATGCACAGGGTTGCATTTGGTTGATTTCACAAAAGCCAGGGAAGGAGCCCTAATTTCCTCAAAATGTTCACCCAATTTCACTGTTAAACCACCATCTGGAATTATATGCTAAGGCAGTAGCAAACAGATGGATTGACTTGCTCTTGCATCTTATCCACCCTGATCAATCAGGATTCACAAAAGGGTGACAAACCTTGTATGCCACACACCGCATGGTTAACATTATCCACCATGCTGAACACCATAGGTTGCCTTCTCTGCTTCTATCCCTAGATGCAAAGAAGGCATCTGAAAGAGTGCATTTGACATATCTAGCTATGACCTTGCAAAAATTTGGCTTTTAAGGCCGCCATCTTTTCTCTGCGATAATGGCTTTGTACTCTTGCCCCCCTGCTCAGGTTTATTGCTCAGCCATTTCATCTAAATAGTTCAACATTATAAATGACACTAGACATGGGTGCCCCCTTTCTCCCCTTATCTTTAATATCCTTATGGAACCTTTAGTGGAAAGTATCAGATCTCAAAAAGACATCACAGGTTTTCTTATAGGCTCCAGGGAGCACAAAATACATTTATTTGTGGATGTTGTCATCCATCACTTTGTGTGATTCAGTGTGATTTCAGTCTATTCAAATGAATGGGCTAAAAATTGCATTGCACTAAATTGCACAGGAACACACTCTGCATTCCTGTGCAATTCAGTTGTGAACCAGCCCTGACATCAGTGTTCTCAGGCCCTCCTTCATATCAAGATCTCCCACTTAACATCATAGTCCTATCTTCACAGTAGTGACATTTGCTCCACTTCACTTCTCCCACCTGCCACCGTACTGCCCTGGTGATGGGTTTAGAATCCTCTGCCTGGATTTCTGTCCACCCGAGACCTGGACACATCAGTGGTAGCTCCGCAGCACCAATCCTCCTCTCCCTTACTGTCAGCTTCCTGTGTTTTTATTAATATGGGAAGGGGGCGCTTTAACTCCACTGTACATTATTCTCCCCTCCTCCTCTGTGGATCCTCCACCCTCCCCCCTTGTGCAGAACCTGGGATCATCTGTCCCAGTAAAGTGAGTGAAGGGAGAAAGTTTTCAGCAGTGTGAAGAAGCAGCAGTGACAGTCTGCCCAGAGCTCCATTGCAGACATTGGAGCTGTACAGGGATTTCTTCCTCCTTCTCTGCTACTGTGAGTCCCCCCTCCCCCTCCAGGGTTGCTATGTGTGTATGGCTCTGGATATGTTCACACTCACTAGGGAGGGAGGGGGCAGCAGTGGCTGCAGTCTTCCTGGCCAGTGCTCTTTTTTTTCTACTAGAGGGGGTGAACAAGATCCCCCATCACGCCTTGCAGTCCTCCCAGCTGGGGGTCTTTTTAACAGGGGAGGGAGGGGAGTTCCTATGTTCTTGGATGAAAATCCCCTCTTATCACCCCCTGCAGTCCTCCTGGTCAGGGGACTCCTTTAACTGGAAGTGGGTTCCTGTATTCCATGGGTGGGTGTGTATGTGGTAGGGGTATCCCTGATTCATTTGGCACTATTGTAGCACATGCCATAATCATCCCATATGTTGCAGCTTGGCACTGCATGCACTTTCATTAGCCCTGCCTACTACTCTCCCCGGGGGAGCACATTTTGTCATCTTTTTCCCACGCCAATGGCTGACTTTGTCCTGGCAATGGCTGCAAGGAAGCCACAGTTGGATTTGTCTCTAAGGCCCCTTTCACACTGGGGCTGGCGGGCGGTAGCGGTAAATCCCCGCTAGTCTCAGCGGGGATTTAGCACTGTTATAGCGGCGCTACGGCGCTGCTATGCAGGAGGGTGTGCGGCACTTTTAACCCCCCACAAGGGGTTAAAATGGAGTTAAAAGTACCGGCACTCAGCGCTACCGAGGCGGTGTGCAGCCGCTTCGGCAGCGCTTGCCATTCATTTCAATGGCAGGGGCGGTAGAGGAGCGGTAAATTGCCGCTCCCCTCACCGCCCCAAAGATGCTGCTTGCAGGACTTTTTGTAACGTCCTGCTAGCGCACCGCCCCAGTGTGAAAGCACTCAGGGCTTTCACATTGGGGTGGATGGGGGGGGACTTTTGAGGCGCTTTACAGACCCTATTTTTAGCTAAATAGCGTCTGTAAAACGCTCCAGTGTGAAAGTAGCCTAAAAGCAAATTCCCCACCATTGCTCTGATCCCCCCTTGTACTGCTCCTCCCATCCTTATCCTTTTTGCAAACAACGCTGCTTGCCTGCTGCCCCTCCACCTAGCTGCAGCTGATGCTGGGGTGGGAGATCAGTGCTGTGTTCAGATTGAGAGCAGTGGGGGGGGGGGGGGCTGGTAAACATGTCAGTCCTGTCTGAATTAATACAGTGAGCAATCAGTACCTATCGCACCTGTGCTCATTCATCACTGAATCATAGAAACCTGTGTTTACTATGCTTTGGACTGTGAATGAATAGAATATATCTTTACAGAGACTTTTATTCTTTCACACACAGTGCAACTGAGGCTGCAGAGAAAGGGAATGAGGACTATATGTCTTCAGTTACTTTCTTTGTTTCAAAAGACTGACAGGAGAGATTATACTGGGGGGCAAATTGACCTGGGAGGGGGAAAGATTATACTGAGTTACAGACTGGCCCGTGGGGGATGTACTGAGCTACAGACTGATCTGTGGGGATTATACTGCAGGACAGACTGACTTGGGGGAAGGATGTACTGAGGGGGTAGACTGACCTGGGGGGATTATACTAGAGGACAACTGATCTGCCAGGGATAATACTGGGAAACAGACTGACCTGGGGGGATGTACTGCAGGACAGACTGACCTGTGGGGATTGTACTGGGGAACAGGCTGACCATTCGGCCACACCCACTGTTCATCACGGCACCACATTACTACTCTTCTTGGGGCACCCAAAAGGGTGTCCCAGTTCTTTTACAATTCTATAATGTATACTGCAAAAAAAAAAAAAAATGGCCATGCGCCGCTAAAGTGTTCGGGTTTGGCTTGACAAAAAGGTGGCAACCCTATTGCCACCCACAGTAATATACACTTCTCCCCACACAGTAGCCCTCAGTCCTAGCTACCAATCACCAGTTTGTTAATATAAAAAGTTATCTTGGTCAGGACTGTCTTCCATTCATGACTGTTTTGCTTTCTATTGTGATGCTGTGACCTGTACCATGTTACTAATTGTAGCCAATCACAGTATATCAACAGTAAGCAAGCTGGTCTATGGTGACACTGAGCTACTCTGATGACAGGATGTAAAATATAGGTAAAAAAGTTAAAAATTCAATTTTTTTTTCACATTTTCTTTTTTCTTAAAAAGTGACAAAATATTGCAATTTCAAAAAACTCACCATGCCTCTTACTAAATACCTTAGACTGTCTACTTCCCAAAAAGGGTAATTTGGGGAGTATTTGTACTGTCCTGGCATTTTAGGGCCTCAAAAAATGATATAGTCTGTCAGTACATTAGGACTGATCAATTTTCAAATCTATATACGTATATGTATACCATAGTTTGGGGACTCAATATAATAATATACACTGATTTGGGCTATTTTTACCAAAGAAGTGCAGAAGACTATATGTTGGTCTAAATTTATTAAGAAAGATTATTTGTTTTCAAATGTTGTAACAAACTAAATAAAAAAACGTTTTTCTTTTTCAAAAATTTCAGTATCTTTCATTTATATAGCAAAAATAAAAAACCCAGTGGTGATTAAATACCACCAAAAAAAAGCTCTATTTGTATGGAAAAAAGGATAAAAAATTAATTTGCATACAATATTGCATGATCATGTAATTGCCAGTTAAAGTAGCAGAGTACTGAATAGCAAAAAATGCCCTGGTCATGCAGGGGGTAAAACCTCCTGGAGGTCAAGTGGTTAAAGGAGTACATCCTGTATCTGAAACTTCATATGCAGATGTAAAGCACCCCAAATCATGTTGTTTAATGAAAGTATGTATTTAATGCCGTCCTTCAAGCAGTATCAAAGCAGTATTCAACTCAAAAGCAAACAACTATTATATTACACATTACCATGGCTGCATTCATGTTTTTCTTAGGCTTTCTTTCCTTAATTTTTGCCTGGTGATCCAGACAGTAAAGCCTCATACACACGGTGCGACGGTCATATGAAAACAACCGTACAAACGCTTGTTGTGCGATCATCTTACCGTTAGTACGTGCGATTAGAACAGCCAATGTGTGATGGTTATACCACAGAAGTTGGATGAGCAGACTAGAAAACTTTGGTTGTACAACAAGCAGTCGTACGACTGTTGAACCGTGTGTACAGAGAAGTTGGTCCACAAAGTTGTACATGAAAAGCATGCATGCTCAGAAGTCAGGAACACACAGAAGTGTCCGTTCGTGTAAACGTACGTTCCTAATTCACAAATCACATGCACCTGAACTTCCTCTTTATATGCTCGTAACACGTCATCATGTTAGGCTTGGTCGCTTAAGACCGCTTAGTGCACGTCAGTATGCAAGACACAACAGCCAACATATGTTTTTGGACGTCCAGTCGTACGACCGTCGCATCGCGTGTACGAGGCTTAAGTCTGTTATTTTTCAACGGAAAAAGCAGTTGCAGGGTTGAACCAAACCATTTTACACTGACAGGGGTGCTAACAATGATCACCTTTCGTATATTTATGTAAAACCTTTATCCCAGAAAAAACAAAACTGTCGCTGTAACTGCTTACAAAGTGTTAGCAGGAGTTTAGTTTATATTTTCTCCCCAGACTGACAATGCTGCTATCCAAAAGGTATCTCTGTTGCTCCTTCATCCAGACTGTAGGCATTTTAATACAGGAGGTGTGTTACTGGCCAGATTACCAGGTGAAAACAGAGGGAAAAATGCATAAACAAGAAAACTAATGCAGTCATTGCATCTAATTATCTCAACTACCGATGAGACTTCAATAAGGTTCAGTGCTGTGTTTGGTGCCCTCAAACTTTTGAACGGTTGAAGACTGTGTAGCAAACACAACTTTGCCCAGTTGACTCATCACTAGTGAAACTCCTAATCAATTTGAAACTATTCAAGATGCATTCAAAAGCAAAAAATTCTGTGTGTGAAGATTGATGGAGAAAGGTCTGTTCTCTCCGTTATATTAGGACATTAGTAAAATTGTCCCACTCTCTAAAGGATAATCAGTTACTTAACCATTTAGCTTATTGCTATGAATGACTCTATAAGCAACTGTTTTTAAAGGTGTCAACTTTCTTCATTTTGCACTGCCCTGCATTGCCTTGAAACTCCTTTTCAAATATAGAAAAGTATGCAATATTTTCCTCTGAATTAATTCTCTGCTTTATTCTTTTACATCAGTCTAACTAGCATTGATTACTGTCTTCTCTGCTTTTTTTCTGCCAGTCTGAGCACACTGTTCTATTAGCAACCTGCAACACCCTGAATCATCAACGAACAACCAAACCTATTAAGGAGAAATCAAAGAAGTGTAACCACTAAAGGCTTAAATCATGATGATGTGTATACTATAAATTAAAAATATCAATTTCATAAAACAGTCAATAGGTACAAATTTAAATATTTTTTCTGCATAATACCTAATCCTACATGTTGTATTACGTAAAGTGCTGCGCAAACTATTGGAACTATTTTAATCCTGCATAATAATAATAATAACAATTTTGTCTTATCTATTTAAAAATGTATAATGATAATGCAACTTACAAAGAAATAATACATATGGGGGCGTGTCTGAATGTTAGCAGCAGCAGGATGTGTGAGAAGAGAGCTCCAGGAATCTGTTATAATCTAGCTCCATTCTCGGAGCTACGGATCCGGTGAGCACTAAAAACTGCGCAGATTGACTCTTCAAATCCCCTGCCTGGCTATAGACCAGAAATTGGAGAGATCAGCGATATCTGAGCTGTTACAGCACATAATCTCCCGCAGCTGCTGCCATCTTTAAGGCCTCGGCCTTGCCAGCGCTCACTGAATCCTCCACCATTCTCTGACCTGGAGTGAGAGGCTGGCAGGTCTGCCACAAAATCTGGCCGCAGACTACTCAGGCCTAGTGACGGCCGCCGACCGGGGACCTCGCAGCCGAATCCAGCGGCATCCGTGCATCTGCCGGCCCAGTGAGTCTTAACCACCCCTTGGCTCACTCCTCCATACCCCCTGCATCATCTCTATGGGAATATTGAGCGGTGTTGATATCCGCTCAAGGAACTATTAAAGCCACCATAGCGCTCACCTCCCCGCAGCCGCGCCATCTTTAAAACCCTAATAGATCAGGGTACTTCTGGGCTCGGCCATCCCTCCTGCTGGGGTCCTGGACTGTAGGTCTAAAGGCATCAGCCATCTCGCAGGCCTTCATCTCCCCTCTATGCCTAAAATTCTACTTTCTAGACCATCTGTTCACCTTTGGGCCTAGGAACGCAGGCTATTTTGGTACACCAAAACCACAACTATCTATACCCACTTTGCTCAGGCGACTTCCCTCATCTCCTCTCTCTAAATACACCACTTTTGGCCCACCCAGGATCTGTACATGAAAAAACCTAAATAATTGGGATGCACGCCTGGTGATTTAAGATGGTGTATGATTACTGACTGAACCCTGGGGCCTCCCCCATTCTCCACAGCTCCCGAGCCATATCATTTGCTTTAATAATTCCAGGGGCCAGGGGCCAGGGCAACTGCTCACTGAAATATAAGGCATCTCATGGTGAAAATTGGGTGGCAAAAACCCACCCCCCTCCATACATGGGTCGCAATTTACAGGCACGATGGAGAAATTTCTGACCAGGCCCTCATCCCCGGCCTCAAGCACACAGGGAGACCCGACTGACCATATGGGGGATTTCCTGGAACAGGCATGTCATGCTACAGGACAAACTGCAAATACACAGTCTCCCACACTCTCATCTCCCTCAATTCTAACTCCTGAGCTCCTGGACGTAAAACTGCAAGCTCTCTTGCAGCAAATAACACATTCCATTTCCCAAGAAGTGGGGAAAATATCACAAGAACTGAGGGGGGCAATTGACCAGCTAGGGGAACGTTAGAGACTAAAATGGATGACATTGTCCAGTATTTTCTTGTGCTAGAGAAGGAAAACACTTCTCTTAAGCATACAGTCTCTCAAATACAACTACAACAGGAGGACTTAGAAAATAAAGAAAGACGACAAAACCTCTGTATCAGAGTAGTCCCTGAAACTGTAAATGACAACAACCTGCGTTCCTATCTGCTTGGTCTATTCTAGTGGTTCTCAACTCCGGTCCTCGGGACCCACTAACAGGCCAGGTTTGCAGGATAACTCAAATACATCACAGGTGATGTAATGTGCTGCTCAGAGATTGCAGTATTCTACTCTGCATCTCCCCAAGGTAATACTTAAAATCTGGCCTGTTGGTGGGTCCTGAGGACAGGAGTTGAGAACCACTGGTCTATTCAATCTGGCATGTGACAAAGCAGATATAGACTGGAGATTGGATAGGGCCCACCGCTCTCTGGCACCTAAACCTCCTGCGGGGGCCAGGCCAAGGCACTTAGTGATTCGTTTCCACTACTACCATAGTAAAAAGTAGGGATGGGTCGAACACCCCCCGGTTCGGTTCACACCAGAACATGCGAACAGGCAAAAAATGTATGCGAACATTCGAACACTGTTAAAGTCTATTGGACCCGAACATGAAAAATCAAAATTGCTAATTTTAAAGGTTTATATGCAAGTTATTGCCCTAAAAAGCGCATGGGGACCCGGGTCCTGCCCTAGGGGACATGTATTAATGCGAAAAAAAGTTTTTAAATCAATAATTTTTTCAGGAGCAGTGATTTTAATAATGCTTAAAGTGAAACAATAAAAAAGAAATATTCCTTTAAATATCATGCCCACAGGGGTCCCTTAGTCTGCCTGTAAAAGGGTGCACCTCTGTGATGTTTAGAACATAGCCAGAGCAAAATGATATATGTGAAGGAACAATTGTCATTTATTATCACGGCTGTAATTAATGTATTGCCGGCTCCCAGCAATATACAGAAAAATCACTGAAAAAAATTGAGTGCGGTTCCACTCCCAGTCCAAACCAGGCCCTTCGGGTCTGGTTTGGATTTTAAGCTGAACCCCGCATCAAAATTTTAAAAAAAGTTGACGTAGGGTTCCCCCTAAAATCCAAACCAGACCCTTATCCAAGCATGCAGCCTGGCTGGCCAGGATGGGGGTGGGATGAGCGAGCGCCCCCCCTGAACCTCACCAGGCTACATGCCCTCAACATGGGGAGTATGGGTGCTTTGGGGCAGGGGGGGCTCTGCGCCCCCTCACCCCAAAGCACCTTGTCCCCATGTTGATGGGGACAAGAGCCTCTTCCCCACAACCCTGGGCTGTGGTTGTGGGGCTGTGTGGGTGGGGGGCTTATCAGAATCTGTAAGCCCGCTTTAATATAGGGGCCCCCAGTCATTTATTAAAAAATAAAAATAAGTGTCCCCCATTGTAATCCATTGTCAATCCATCGCGAACGACGGACCCGAAAAAAAAAAAAAGAACAGCTCCTCCTCTATGGGAGGGCTCCCGCCGGCTGAGCTCTCTTTCTTATTTATAGTGAAGGGCGGGGCCACCTAGTGATGTAATTGAGTGACCCACCCCTCTGATGTCATATGAAGGGGGTGGGGTCACCCATGCATCACCTGGTGGCCCCGCCCTGTACTATAAATAAAATGTCAACACAGAGCCAGCGGCAATGCAATATGGGGTGCTCTGCAGCGGCAAAGTCACTGTAAACACCCCATAATGTTCTAAATTTGACGAATGGGTGAGCGCTCGATGTTCAAGTTGAACGTACATTTGGCTCCAACCGCGGGCCCATCCCTAGTAAAGAGGCGCTCACTATGGCCACCCAAAACAAATCCCAACTGGAATACAAGGGAGCCAAAATCCAGATCTTTATTGATTTCTCTCCTATCACACTAGCAAAGAGGCACAGTCTAAAACCAATCACTACTCATTTGCAAACCCATCAGGTAGCCAATTACTGGGTCTTCCCCTTTCGCCTTATGGTTACGAAAAATGCCATTCAACATGTCCTACAAGACATTTATGACGGTGAAGCTTTCCTAAAATATCTGGGCCTTCCACCAATAAAGCCACGCCTTTCTTCCACTCCACGTCCGCTAGTCATCCCAACCCAGACCTGGACTCTGGCTAGGGGAAAATTGGAGAAATCCTTCAACACTCCTCAACATCAATGATCATCTAGACAACCTCCTTGATTGACCTAGTCGTCTCTTGGAAACAACTTCTTCTTTATCCACAAGGTCTGGTTTGTTGAATTGATTTATAACTGGTTTTCATTGTTGTCCGGACAAGTGGATACCGACCTCTATTTTAATGAGGCTTCACCCCTGTTGGAGTTCATGTTCTGGTTACTCTCCCATGGGATGTACATTTCCCTACTATTTAACTAATTTCACTAGCCTACCCAACAGATCTTGTTTTCACCGTGTTATGTTATGCTATGTTAGTGTGTAGTGTTGAGGGGACCCGGACTGAAAAGTTTGGGTCCGTACCGAACTTTGGGGTGTCCGGGACCCAGACCCGAACCCGGACTTTTCAAAAAAAGGTTCTGGTAATTTTACTAAAAGTTCTGAAAATTGCTGTAAAAAAGTCCAGGAAAGTCCTAGAGGTCTGCAAAAGGAAGGAAATTGGGGTAAGGGTGGGACAAGTGCCCTACAAAGAAATGGGGGGGGGGAAATAACTAAAAGCATTTAAAAAAAAATAATTTCATAAAAAAATCAAAAATGGAGGTGGATGTGGACCATCTTCAAACTGTGTCTGAAAAGTATTAATTAACAGTAGAAGCCATATCACTGTTCTAAAATCTTCAAACTGTGTCAAAAAAGTATAAATAAGCCGGGAGAACCCATATCACTGTTCTGCAAACATCTGGAAACTGTGTGTAACACTTAACTAAAACCGGGAGAAACCATACTACTGTTCTGCAAACATCTGGAAACTGTGTGTAACACTTTGACTAAAACCGGGACAAACCATACTACTGTTCTGCAAACATCTGGAAACTGTGTGTAACACTTTAACTTAAAACCAGGACAAACCATACTACTGTTCTGCAAACATCTGGAAACTGTGTGTAACACTTTAACTAAAACCGGGACAAACCCATATCACTGTTCTGCAAACATCTGGAAACTGTGTGTAACACTTTAACTAAAACCGGGACAAACCATACTACTGTCCTGCAAACATCTGGAAACTGTGTGAAACACTTTAACTAAAACCGTGAGAAACCATACTACTGTTCTGCAAACATCTGGAAACTGTGTGTAACACTTTAACTAAAACCGGGCGAACCCATATCACTGTTCTGCAAACATCTGGAAACTGTGTGTAACACTTTAACTAAAACCGGGACAAACCCATATCACTGTTCTGCAAACAGTGATTCTTTGTTCTTTTTTCAGAAGAATTTGCTTCATAACTTTGAGAGACTCTGGGATACTTATGTTCACAAATACATTGATATCCCTATTATATCAAAGCTATCTCATGCAAGCTAATGTTATACAGACATGTCATTGAAGGTGATGTCCTTAAATGCAAAAGGTTTGAGCTCCATTGCAAAGAGATGGATAGCTTTGAAAGAGTTTAAGAAATCCAGAGCAGATGTGGTCGTGGTCCAGGAGATCCACTTTCGTTCTGGAGGATCCTCTAAATTTGCTTCCAAACACTACCCCACCTCGTTTGTGGCCTCTGAGTCCACGGGCAAGGCGGGTGTAGCAATTCTAATCAAGCGATCCTGCCTGAACAAGTAAAAACATCTCTTTTGGACCCTTATAGGTGATATGTGATCCTCTCCTGTGATTACATGACCACCCCTGTAACTCTTATGAATATGTATGCTCCAAATGTTGGCCAGATAGGGTTTCTTGATTCAGCCTTGGAATCTTTGCAGGGAATGGCACAGACTTTCACAATAATTGGAGGGGATTTTAACGTTGTACATTCTTTGACTAAAAGATAGATGGGCCTTGTTTGACCCTAATACTTCTATTCGGGCAAAGGCTATGTCTTCATCATTTTGCAAACTTCTCAGATCCTACCGCCTTTTGGATTCCTGGCAGATTAAACACCCAGTCGGCAGATGATACACATTCTATTCTCCTGTTCACAGAATGTACTCCAGGCTATATCATTTTCTAATCTCTTCCCCCCTCCTAACCAAAGTAGTATCTGCAGAGATAGGGCCGTTCACCTGGTCTGACCATGCCCCATTGTACTTGGATTTAGCCTTGCCAGATAGGTCTACTAAGAATTGCCATTGGCGTTTCAAAGAATATCTCCTTAGTCATGAGGAGGCAAAGGCACAGCTCTCCCAAACTTTACTGGCCTATTTCCAACTTAACCAAGGTTCAGTCTCGAGTGCAACAACCCTGTGGGAAGCACATAAAATGGTCCTCAGAGGCCAGTGTATCTCTATAGGTACATGCCTGAAAAAAGATAATAATGCTAAAAAAGATGCTATTCTGGATGAGCTGCGTCTCTCTGAGAAACAACTGCTCCAAAATCCCACTGTTGCGCGCCTTCGAGAAGTGACCAATTTACGTAATCAACTTAACGCTATAGATACACATAGGGTGGCCAGATCTCTTATGTGGTCCAAACAAAAATGTTATGAATACTCCAATAAAACCCACAGGATGTTGGTGAACAAACTTAGACATCGTCCCTTTCATTTGTTCCCTGATTTCTTATCTCAACCAGATGGTGCCCCCACATACTGCCCCCAGAAAATGGCAGAAATCTTTGGAGACTTCTATCATAAATTATATAACTGCCTCTCCCCCAAAAACAATTATAAGTTTAATCAAGAGTCATTTGACGCTTTCTGTTCCACTCTTAACCTCCTTAAACTCACGGCAATTGATCAAGAGTCTTTGAATGCGATGGTGTCCCCTGAAGAGCTTTCACAGGTTCTTAAACAACTACCCTCCCACAAATCGCCGGGTCCTGACGGTCTTCTGTACTCTTATTATAAGACCTTTCAACACATTCTATCTCCACAAATGATAGCAACATGCAATTCTCTTCTTAAAGGAACCCATCCGGACCCCCAATTTGTCCACTCCTTTCTTACAGTTATCCCTAAACCTGGTAAAGATCCCTCCCTCCCTGTTAACTATAGACCTACTGCACTTCTAAATTCCAACTAAAAGATATTCACAAAAATCTTAGCTAATAGAATAGCTCTATTACTCTTAAAAATGATCAATAAAGACCAAGTAGGTTTTGTGCAAGCAAGACAGGCGGGGGACAACACTAGGCGGACAATTGATCTCATATATCTCCTAAATAGATTCAAATGCCCAACTCTAATATTGAGCTTAGATGCACAAAACGTCTTTGAAAGGCTTTCCTGGCCCTAAATGTTTGCCCCCCTCTCCCACTATGGGTTTGCGGGCCCCTTTATAGAGGCACTTAAGATACTATATTCAACCCTTACATTCCAGGTTCAAATGTCGGTATCCAAATCAAAAGCTTTCCCCGTGTCTAATGGTACTAGACAGGGATGCCCCCTGTCGCCTCTTTTGTTTATACTATGCCTAGAGCCACTTGCGGAAGTGATTAGGGTCCATCCGGACATAAAAGGGGTGCTGATGAGACAGAGAGAATATAAGCTCTCACTCTTAGCAGATTATATTCTTTTAACCTTAACAGAACCACTTACAACCCTCCCTTAGTTACATAAATTGTTTTCACAGTTTAGTTTCCTTTCGGGATACAAAATGAATGCCTCCAAAACTGAAGCCTTCCCCATTCTCCTGTCACTTGGCCTTATAGAAAACTTGAAACAGACATACCCATACAGATGGTGTACTCACACCCTCAAATACCTAGCAGTATATCTCACACCCAGTTACCATACTCTGTATAACGCTAACTATCCTCCTCTGTTTAAGGAAACAATGAGATGCCTTCACTATTTATTAGTAGAGTAAGATAAACGTATTGAAAATTTCTATACTACCAAAACTTCTGTACCTTTTTGAGACCCTACCAGTTCCAGTCTCCCTTCCTCAACTGAAAACTTTACATCAGTGGTTTTTGAAGTATATATGGCACAACAAGGCCCACAGGCTAGCTAGATCTGTAATCTTCTCTCCTTGCACCTGGGAGGGTGGTCTAGGGGCACCTGATATCATTAAATATTACTACACCACATACCTACATACAGTTGTCTGTTGGTCCAGCCAATTTCCCCCCTCAGGTTATTGAAGTACTTCTGAAATGATTTGCTGCAGATACCTAGACTATTCATATTGGCCAGTATGTTCAGCCATCAGAACGTTAGACCAATGTGAAATTGAGGGAGGTAGGAGGGGATGGGACAAGCAACTTTCTATGAGGAAGTTTTCAGATCATAAAGTATTGTTCCATATTATTTGCTAATGCATTTCCAGCTTCAGGGAGCAAAATAATCTTGTAGTCAAAACCAGGGCTGTCTTTAACATGGGGAAAAAGGGGCAGCTGCCCCAGGCCCAGTCATTGTTATGGGGCCCAAAGCAGCTGCCCCTTGAGTTCGTGCTGCCTGCAAATAATTTATGTAGCTGCGCAGTCAATACCCTCTTCCCCCTGACTCATCTGCCTGCCCTCTCCACTAGTTTACTGTGCATTCAGCAGGCTGTTCTGTGACAGGGGAGAGGCGAGCTGTTGGTTGTCAATGCTACTCCCCACTGGCCAATCGCTCCACCTGCCTGTCAGTAGAGTGGATATTAACTATAGAAGCGGGCTCTGTGTAATCCCCGCTAACCTCCCCCAGTTTTTCCTATGACTGGGATGTACACACAGAGTGGACTGTGTGTGTGGACTCCCCCCTTCTCCTGTTAAATTTGGGGGGTTAATAACATAGAGAGAGTACTGGAGCAGGACACTGTAAAGTGACTTGCCACCCGTGCTGTCTCTTCCTACTACCTTCTCACAACAGCAATGTACTAATGAGCAGGGAGTAAAGGAGTATCATGGAACATGCACTGTAGTGCACAGAGCTAGGCTGCCCATTGAAAATAATATAGTTGAACTATAGCCCCCACCCAGTATTACAGCACTGAGGAGAGAACCAGATTTTCCCAGGCAAAGTCTGCTCCTCAAGTTGGGAAGAGTGTGTGAGAGGACCGTGCTGGAGATGCCATCTGAAAGATAGAGAGCCTGTGCCAGTGAAAGCTCATTGCTGTGTGGGACCACTAAAAAGTATAGACCAGGACCTAAGTGTGGATGGAATGAGCTGCTGCCAGGACAATGAACTGTTGTCCTGCTGTGCTGCCTACTAGAGTCGCCATGGGCAACCCAGAGTGAGCAGCCACCTGATCGGAGGAATCACTGTTGCTGTGTTGCTGTGTCTGCTGAGAGAGCCTTGTGGCTGCTACTTGTTACCAACATTATAGACTGAGCCATTGTGAACTACCAACAATGGAGGGATGGGGATATGGGGGGATTGTAGTTCCTATATTAGAACATTCCATACTTTCACAGGCTTGAAGATGGTATTAAGTAATCAATATGTATCAAATTGTCTTTATCTGAAGAAAATAATCAAATGAACTACGTGCCACCAAATTAGGCACCTGTATGTCATTTGGTTCAAGTGGTTGTACTAGAGTGATGCCTGCAGCTGCAGGCATCACCCCAGTAAAGGTTTTTTTTTTTTTTTCGGCTCTCTTGCAATGAGGACCAATGCAGCAAAGCAGCCGCTTGGCTGTTATTACAAGCTATGTGACTATGGCCTCCCCTTCCTGCCACCTTGCACCACTTGCCCAGGCTCTCCTGTCCCATCGGGAGACCCGAGTGCCTAGCAGGCATGTCCACTGGCTAGCCAGAGACCAAAACAAAGCTGGAATTGGCTTTGATTGGGTCTCGGCTATTGTAACCTGGATGCGACATCATTACATCACTTCCGGTTTACTCGGGAAGCAACAGTGCCAGTTTTCAAAAATCGAAAGTATTCAGAAACACTGATGTTGGTGTTTTTTTATGCTTTCAAGAGCAGAGCAGGAGTTTGGGGTCTTATAGACCCCAGATCCCTCCATAAAGAGTACCTTTCCAATGCCTAGTGCTGTCACAGGGATGTTTACATTCCTTGTGAAAGCAATAAAAGTGATTAAAAATAAATAAAGGAACAGTTTAAAAAATAAAAAATGTAAATAAATTAGAAAAAAATGAAAGCGCCCCATCCCTCCGTGCTTGTGCGCAGAAGCGAATGCATACGTAAGTCATGCCTGAATTTATAAACAGTGTTCAAACCACATATCGCTGTGATCATTAGAGTGAGAGCAATATTTATAGTACAAGACCTCCTCTGTAATTCTAAACAGGTAACCTGTAAAAATTGTTAAAGCGTTGCCTATGGAAGTTTTTAAGTACCGTAGTTTATCGTAAGTTCCACGAGCGTGCCCAATTTTAAAGCATGACATGTTATTTATTTACTCATTGTTACATCATCTTTATACAAAAAAATTGGGCTAACTTTACTGTTTTGTCTTTTTTTAATTCATTAAAGTGAATTTGTTACCAAATAAATGGGTTTGAAAGACCACTGCACAAATACAGTGTGACATAAAATATTGCAAGGACTGTCATTTTATTCTCTAGTGAGGAAAGATCAAAAATGCAGCAGTCTGAACAGAAGCAATCCAATCCTAGTGTTCAGTCTGCAGCACAGGTGCCAAGGCTCAGTGTGTCTTCCCACACTGAGGTGTCCGTTTATGAGGCTGGGTTCACACTATCCGACAAAAAAAGCTCCTACTTTGATCCCACACTGCTGTGCGATTTACGGTCCTACATGGGGTCAAGGTCGGACCGTTTGTCTGTGAACAGGGATCCGACTTTGATCCCAACAATGCCAGGCACTTTGTGCTCTGGGGATCTTGAAGGGGAACTCCACGTCAAATTAAAAAAAAAAAAACTGGCATGGGGTCCCCCTCCAGGAGCATACCAGGCCCTTTGGTCTGGTACAGGTTTTAAGGGGAACCCCGACGCCGAAAAAACAGCTTGGGGTCCCCCCCAAAATCCATACCAGACCCTTATCCGAGCACGCAACCCGGCAGGCCAGGAAAGGGGGTGGGGACGAGCGAGCGGCCCCCTCCCTCCTGGACCATACCAGGCCGCGTGCCCTCAACATGGGGAATATGGGTGCTTTGGGGCAGGGGGGGCTCTGTGCCCCCCACCCCAAAGCACCTTGTCCCCATGTTGATGAGGACAAGGGCCTCTTCCCGACAACCCTGGCCGGTGGTTGTCGGGGTGTCAGTTCCCTGGTTGGAGGTCAAAGAGCTTCCCTTGCAGCTAAGCGCAGAGCATCCCCCTGAGGATGAAACAGGGAGAGCTATGCCCAGAGAGGCAGGGGTTACCAGTAGCGCTGGTCAGGTGCGTAGTACTCGGAAGGTTCTGCCGGGACCAGGATAAGCAGCTGGGCTGGAGTCCCCTGGAAAGGCTGGAACACTTGAAGACAGTGCAGGGAGAACCGGAATCAGGAACTAGGCCGAGCCGGGGGTCATACACAGGAGGTCAGGCAGGAGTCAGACGTCTGGTTTAATGGGAAGATCTGAAGCGGAGTAAAAGCCAAGCCGAGGGTCAAACACAGGTAAGGCTGAGATGCAGGGTAGTCAGACAAGCCGAGATCAAAGCCACAAATCAGGATCAAGATCAGGAACAGGTAGGTGAGCACAGCAGGAAGCTGAAGATAATCCAGCAACTAATGTCTCTTCTGCACGAGTTTAAATAGGGCTTTGGGCGCCAATGCCTGCCGCATTGCGTACGACCGAACGTGCGCGCGTGCGCACTAACGTTCGGAGCCTACGGGACGTTCCGTTAGTTCTAGTTCTTCCGCGCATGCGCACTGGCGCATACCTCCGTGCCAATGGAGAAAACCTGTGCTGCTGGAACGATCTCTGACACGGGGTCTGCGGGCGGGGACTCATCGGAATATGGAAGCCCCCTTTAACAAAGGGGCCCCCAGATGCCGGCCCCCCACCCTATGTAAATGAGTATGGGGTACATCGTACCCCTACCCAATTACCTGGAAAGAAATATGTACACAAAAAACCACACAGCTTTTTAAAATATTTTATTAAATTTGCTCCGGCGGTCTTCTCCCCTCTCCGGTGTCTTCTTTTCTTCGGCTCTTTTGCGGGGTCTTTCATCTTCTGAGGGGTCTTTTCTTCTCCTCTGCGGCGTCTTCTGCTCTTTTGCAGGTCTTCTCCGCTGTCTGGATTTTGGGGGGGACCCCACGCTGTTTTTTCTGCGTCGGGGTTCCCCTTAAAATCTGTACCAGACCAAAGGGCCTGGTATGCTCCTGGAGGGGGACCCCATGCCAGTTTTTTTCTTTAAAAATATGGTGTGGAGTTCCCCTTCAAGATCCCCAGAGCACAAGTTGCATGCCAAAGTCGGATCAGTGAAGACACTGATACGACTTTGATCTGACTTCAATGCCTTTCAATGGGCTGAAGTAGGATCAAAGTTGGACAAAAGTAGTACAGGAACCTTTTTCAAAGTCGCTCCGACTTTGAAAAACACATGTCGGAGCAGTTAAGATGGCTCTCAAAGGGAATCATTGTTTTTGTGACGTAATGCAACTTGTGCTCTTCATGTCGGTCCGAGAATCGGACAAGTGTGAACCCAGCCTGAAACAGAGAAGAGCTGAGATCCTGAGGATCACGGCTGATCTCTCAGCTGTACCAGTTTATGAAGCTGAGATGAGGAGTGGAAAACCTGTTCTTCACTTCTCATCACTTCTCATCACAAGACACACCCTTCTGCCATTCACTTTTATGGCTCGTACACACGGGACGACGATCGTATTCAACATGTCGTACTCACGACCGTTGCATGCGGAATCGATCATCTGTGGCCGCGCTTTCAACAGTTGAACATATGACGGTCGTGCATGGGAGTTGTATGTGCAGACTAGAAAACTTGGTCGTACCAACAAGCTCGCATACGACCGTTGGGTCATGTGTAGAGCAGATGGGTACAACAAGTTGTATTGTGCTAAACACGCATGCGCCAAGTCCACTTCAACTAACACGAAATTAGATGAAGGAGCCCAAAGGGTGACGCTACTTCCTCTTTATACGCTCGTTCACGTCATCACATTCGGCCGGCCGCAAGTTGTATGTACGACCGTCGGGTGCATGTCAGTATGCTATTTACATTATGCAACATACGATTCAACACGGTCGTATGTACGATCGTCGTCCCGTGTTTACGAGGCTTTACACAGATGGCCGGTTTATGAAGGTGAGATCTGAAGATCTCACTGTCCATCTCTGTAAAATATCTCCGTCCCAGATTCTCCAGCTCAGAGGTGGAGAATTTGGGTGTGAAGCTGCTGTGATGTGAGGAAAAAGGCCCTTTTCTTATTAATATCAGCACCAGCGAGGTTAAGGATTGATATAAATAATAATTATATATGTTTATGTGTATAGGTGTGTTATATATATATATATATATATATATATATATATATATATATATATATATAAATATACACACACACTATAGTTATAATATATTGTCTTTTAGGACACATTCACATCTGAGCAATGCAGAATTGTTGGCAGAATTGGGCAATTCATGGCGCAGTTCCAAATTGCACTAAAATTGTATCAAAATATGTACTGCGTTTTTGGGTGCCATTCATTGCTAATGTCACCCCAAATGCAGCTAGCAGACATGCATTTTGCCACACATTTTGTCCTTTCACAAATATGCTACCAACATGCCAATATGCAAAAACGCTTAATGCTGCATGTCCAAAAAAGATTAAATTTAGCTTTTTGGGCCTGTCTTTATGTGCATTTTGGTGCAGTTTTTTTAATGCGCATTTTGCTATTTTTAAACAACACACATTTTGGCGTGTTTTTTTAAATGCATTTTAGCACATTTTTATGTGCATTTTGGTGTTTTTTTAACATGTATTTTGGCTAATGTTTTACCTGCGTTTTTGTGTGCATTCTGGAAATGCATGCAAAATGCATGTTATGCTTGTGGTGTTAATGGCACCCCAAAAGTGGCTAGCAGATGTGCTGTTTGCAACAATACACATAAAAACCAAATCAAAATGCACATTAAAAAGTACCAAAATATGTGCTAAAAGAAGTGCCAAAAACTGAAAATTGTTATCAAATACTTACCGTAATTTTCCTTTCCTGGCTCTGCCCCATGGCAGCACACCTCGGGTCAACCCCGCCCCCTTGACCCCATATAGGACATCCCTTAACAGAGCATAAAAGGACAGCAGTACCTGGAGACGGTGTTCTGTAACTAGCTTGCGACGGACCCGGGTGGGAATGTGCTGCCATGGGGCAGAGCCAGGACCGTATGTCATTGAAAACGTATAGAACCATTGGTTATGCTCTGGACCCGTCTGGGAAGGGAACCCAGAAGGTTTATCCTCCCTGTGCAACAGAATGAGAAGGTAAAGTAGATCCCCATAATAGGAGACAAGAAAGACCCACATTTTTAAAAAGACTCGTCGTGGACCACAGATAAGAACGTCAAATAGAACGGGAGGGTATAACATACGATCAATTTAGGGCTCCACACGACTGTACCCCGACTCGGTCCTTTTGCCTTTTAACAATAGTTTATGAATGGCATTAAAAGGAAAGGACCGAGACGGGGTACCGTCGTGTAAGGGTGGGCCCAGGCAGCGTTCGATCAATGTCTTGTGGCAGAGGTCCATGACGACAGGAAAATACGAG
>BLSH010175074.1:315022-325199 GCA_018402905.1 Glandirana rugosa | reverse complement strand
CTGCCAGATGTAATGGCCAGAGGAACGCTGTCTTCAGAGTCAAATTCCAAATTAAGGTTTCTGCTACGGGTGCAAAAGGATGGTTGGATAAGACTTCTAGAGTTAAGGGTAGATCCCATTTGGGAAAAGAGTGACACCTAGGCGGTCCTATCTCTAATACCCCCCTAAGAAACGTGACTACTAGGTGGTCTTCCGCCCATCTCGTATTGGTTGCCGCAGAGATTGCTGCTACCTGCACCTTAAGGGAGCTCAGGCCAAGACCCAAAAACCTTGTGAAACACTTCAGAATTCATCCTGCTGCTTTTGTCAGCTTTTGTCAGCAGTCACATCATCAATAAATACAAGATAACCAGTTCCATTGGCAGCCATACATGCCCACGCCATGACACTACCACCACCATGCTTTACCAATGAGGTGGTATGCTTTGGATCATGAGCAGTTCCTTTCTTTCTCCATACTCTTCTCTTCCCATCACTCTGGTACAAGTTGATCTTGGTCTTATCTGTCCATAGGATGTTGTTCCAGAACTGTGAAGGCATTTTTAGATGTTGTTTGGCAAACTCTAATCTGGCCTTCCTGTTTTTGAGGCTCACCAATGGTTTACATCTTGTGGTGAACCCATTGTATTCACTCTGGTGAAGTCTTCTCTTGATTGTTGACTTTGACACACATACACCTACCTCCTGGAGAGTGTTCTTGATCTGGCCAACTGTTGAAGGGTGTTTTCTTCACCAGGGAAATAATTCTTCGGTCATCCACCACAGTTATTTTCCGTGGTCTTCTGGGTCTTTTGGTGTTGCTGAGCTCACCTGTGCATTTTTCTTTTTAAGAATGTTCCAAAGAGTTGATTTGGCCACACCTAATGTTTTTGCTACCTCTCTGATGGGTTTGTTTTGTTTTTTCAGCCTAATGATGGCTTGCTTCACTGATAGTGACAGCTCTTTGGATCTCATATTGAGAGTTGACAGCAAAAGATTCCAAAATGCAAATAGCACACTTGGAATTAACTCTGGACCTTTTATCTGCTCCTTGTAAATGGGATAATGAGGGAATAACACACACCTGGCCATGGAACAGCTGAGCAGCCAATTGTCCCATTACTTTTGGTCCCTTAAAAAGTGGGAGGCACATATACAAACTGTTGTAATTCCTACACCGTTCACCTGATTTGGATGTAAATACCCTCAAAATAAAACTGAAAGTCTGCAGTTAAAGCACATCTTGTTCCTTTCATTTCAAATCCATTGTGGTGGTGTATAGAGCCAAAAAGATTAGAATTGTGTCGATGTCCCAATATTTATGGACCTGATTGTAGCTGTAGGTGGCATTGCAGCAACAGACTATCACCTACACCTGTTGATACATTACCATCCATCAAAGAGATCAAGGCTGGCATAAGCTGTGACCTTTTCACTTGGAATACATGCGATATCATAACTATGACTATTGTCACCAGTTATCACTAACCAAAACCATAAGTATCTGCTAAAAAATAAACAATCCTGCCATCCATATCCGCCACTGCCCTATCTGTAACTATAATAAAAAATGTCCACTAACTATTACCACTGCTGCTACTGTGCTCATTGACTGCTTGTGGAGCTACAATCTCTTACAACAAAACCGTTCTCTTTCTTTCTCACCTATCTGAATTGTGGGGAAGATAAGCTAAAACAACAATAAAGGATAATGTCTGTTAGGGATCCCTATTTAATGTATACTATTTTACCAAAAGTATTGGGACACCTGCCTTTACACGCACATGCAGGTGCAGGCCAGTCAAGTTCCTCCACCCCAAACTCGTTCATCCAAGTCTTTATGGACCTTGCTTTGTGCACTGGTCCAAATCATTTGGTGGAGGTGGGATTATGGTGTGTGGTTGTTTTTCAGGAGTTTGGCTTGGTCCCTTAGTTCCAGTGAAGAGAGCTCTTAAGGCGTCAGTATACCAAGACATTTTGGACAATTTCATACTCCCACCTTTGTGGGAACAGTTTGGGGATGGCCCCTTCCTTTTCCAACATGATTGCGCACCAGTGCAAAAAGCAGAGTCCTAACCTCAACCAGATAGAATACCCTTTGGGATGAATTAGAGCGTAGACTGCGAGCCAGGCCTTCTCCTCCACAGAAGTGCCTAACCTCACAAATGCGCTTCTGGAAAAATTGTCAGACATTACCAAGCACACACTCCTAAACCTTGTGGACAGCCTTCCCAGAAGTGTTGAAGTTGTTATAGCTGCAAAGGGTGGGCCAACTCAATATTGAATCCTACGGACTAAGAATGGGATGCCTATAGGCTGGGTTCACACCATTGCTGTGCGAATTCAAACTTCGTTGCCTGTGAGAAGGACCGGAGCCGCCGTTTAGTGGCTCCTGTCCATTCTCACAGCACAGCAGCTGCCCAGGGAGGGGAGGGGGAGGTGCAGCGAGGAGGGGGAAAGATCCCCGTTCAATGCGGAACACATTGTTATGGAAATTTCTGGTTGTGACTCTAAAAAATAAAAGTTAGTTTTGCAATTGCAGGAACAGATCCACAGGACTCAATCACTGTGTTTAAAATGTCCGTTCTGACAAGATTTATTGTTACATGATATTTTATGCATAGATAAGAAAGGGGTGGTGTGAATTGTTATTAGAAACTAACAAATAGAAATATATTATTAAAAGCTAGCGAATAGAATAATTTCAAAAGTAAAACATAGAGAGGGGAGGGGGGAGTAGAGACAGAGTGAGAGCTTCTAGGAGAAAGTGTATCTGTGTGATAAGTGAAGGCCACAGAAGACATTGCAGCAGCGTGAGCAAAATGGAGTCTCTTGTGCTTAAATGAACAATACAGTGAAAGTCCATGTCAACATCTACAAATTATATGTGTTCCCATTGAACAAAATGGAGCTAGAATTCGCACCACATGCACACGTTTTCTGTGACATGCGGAGTGCGAAAGCACCGCACAGATGTGAACTGGACACATTGAAAACAACTTGTTTTCAAGTGTCCTGTGAATTGGATGCGATGTAAGCTGCATTCAATTCGCATAGGTGTGAACCCAGCCTGAAAGTTCATGTACGTGTAAAGGCAGGCGTCACAATACTTTTGGTAATATAGTGTATGTTCCAGTGAAAAACACCATTCACCCAAAATGGCCCATTATGTGCCAATTATCTCTGTTTAGACTCAAAACTTTGCATGCATATAAAGACCCCTTTAGCTAATGATAGTTTGTGTGTACCTGATCTCTCTTTATTTGCAGTCAGCCAAAACTTTGAATGGAAAAAAAATCCCTTTTGCACATGGTAACCTTATGTGTGCCAGATCTGTTTGTTTAGAGTCACCCAGGACATCAAATAAAACAGAGAAGGCAAATGCTGATTTCACCCACAATAATCATGTAAGTGTCTACTCTCTTTGTGAAGAGTTGCTCTGAATGTTAAAAACACCCTTCTCACACATAATAACAAATTCTTTGTTCCCAATCTCCAAAGTTACCCAAAAGTTTAAAATAATAAAACCCATTTCATACATAGTAATATAGTATGTATTCATTCCTCTGCCCAATGTGTATGCCCAATCTCTTTGTCCAAAGTCACCCACGACAATGAATAGGCCTACAATGGAAAAAAAAAGAAACACTAAATAAAAATGAATTAAATTAATTAAATAAAAAAAGAAAAAAAAACCCTTTAACAAAGGTGCATTTCCACTTCCTTTTCATTGTGTTGATTGTTTTTGTGGGCATGCTTAGACATTCTCCTCCCTTAAGTATGAATCATTTGATTTTGTTAGTAAAATCTTGAATCTTGCCTTTTTGATTTGTTCTTTAAATTATGTTAAGCCATTTAAATAAGTGAGATGTGAAAAAAGTCTTACACTCAAATATGTGTGTGTGTTTGTAGGTAACACGCATACACATAACATCATCAAAAGCCATACAGCAAGAATTTGTCGCAGTAAAAATTAACGCACCACTTAACGCACCATGGAACTTAATTTTGCTGATTAAGAATGAGAATATTTTGTGATAAGGCAGGTTTTGGGTTTTATTTGTACTAATCAATGGAGCGTATTTTGATTGATTTAATCACTCATCACTTTCTCTAGCTATATATCTTATCATTTATTTGGCGTATCAAACTGAAAAACATTTTATCAAGCTGTTCTTACTTATTTAGAGCAGCATATTCATAAATTTGTATTTTTCTCACAACAGTTGGTTTCAGGAAATAAGTGAGTACAACAAGCTATCAAAAGTCGAAATTTAACATTGCAAACATGTACTCTGGGTACAGAAATTTATCAGAGAAGAAATTACTGCTATTTCTCTCATATCATGCTAATTGCAATATATTCTCCCCAAGGTATCCTTGAGCGTTTTATTAGCACTAATTTGAGAGATGCAAATGTATGTTTAAATGCTAACACTAAGAATAAAAAGATTCAGATACACTTTGACTGTGCTTGTTAAAATGAAAGCTCAGCCCTGTTCAATACAAAATATAATGAATGACATGCTAATGATTGATACAAATTTTGGTTTCTTAAAATAACATCTGGCTCATTTGACTGACACCTGATAAAAGTAATCAAGTTTTTTTTTTTTTAATAAGATCGAATCATTTTTTAAAGCTGTCATTTTACAGAAAAGCATTTGCAAAAAAAAGACATTTTTCTCTTCCAAAGAAGTGCGTTTATAAATGTAGTCTGTATTCACTTGACCTGCAGTATAATTACTTACAGAGTAATTATGATAATGAGCAAAGCGCCTAAATAAGAAATGCACAATATTCCTTATACCACTGAAATGTAAAAACTAAATAAAAAAAAAAAAGATACAAGAATATATGTCATTTTAAAGCTTTCTAAAAAAAAAAAGTATTCTGAATATATATATATATATTATTTTACTTTTTGTTTGTTTGAGGAAAGACAGCATATTCCTTTTTTGTTTTTACATATAACTCCTGTAGCATGTATAATGTATATATTTGGTTGCATATACAGTAGATCTGCTATGCAGTAGTAAATGGTTTATTAAATCATTTCCTTGTTTACTAAAAGCTACTTCTTTTATATAAAGTATTTTAAGTAATGGTTTAACCACTTCAACGCTGGGCCAATTCTAACACTTTTCAAATTTAAGTAAAAATCTAAATTTTTTTTTTTGCTAGAATATTACTTAGAACCCCCAAACACTATATCGTTTTTAAGCAGAGCCCCTAGAGAAAAAATGTTAGTGTTGCAATTTTTTATATCACACAGTATTTGTATAGAGATTTTTTCAAACACATGTTTTTTTAAAATACACTTCAGGGAATTTGAATGCACAAAACACAATATAATACCCACATATTTGGAACAAGATTAAAGATAGTGTTATGCTGAGTAAATAGATACCTAGCATGTCATGCTTTAACCACTTAAAGACTGGAAGGATTTCCCACCTTAGAACCAGAGCACTTTTTGCGATTCGGGACTGTGTCGCTTTAACTGACAATTGCGTGGTCATGTGACGTTGTACCCAAACAAAATTTGCGTCCTTTTTTTCCCACAAATAGAGCTTTCTTTTGGTGGTGTTTGATCACCTCTGCATCATTTCTGATCACCGCTATAAAAAAAAAGAGCGATGATTTTGCAAAAAAAAAAATATATATTTCTTACTTTTTGCTAAAATACAAATCCAAAAATGTATAAAAAAAACAAATTTATTCATCTGTTTTGGCCGATTTATATTCTTCCTCATACTTGTGGTAAAAAAAATCGCAATCCGCGTATATTAATTGGTTTGTGCAAAAGTTGCCGCGTGAGAATTCTTTGCTGGCGTTTTTACAATTTTTTTTTTACTAGTAATGGCGGTGACCTGCAAGCAGACATGTCGGACATTTTTGGCACTTTTTTGGGGACCAATGACATTTATACAGCAATCAGAAATTGAAATAGCCACGGATTACTGTATAAATGCCATTGGCAGTGAAGGGGTTAACCTGCAGGGGGCAGTGAAGGGGTTAACTGTGTTCCCTAGGCGTGCTCTAATTGTGAGGGGGCTGGGCTGGCAGGGGCACCAGAGATCTAACTGATCCCAAGTACAGGGATCAGTAGATCTCTGACGTGCCGTCTGTCAGAACAGGGAACCGCCGTGTTTACATCGGCGGTTCCCCATTCTGGCTCTGTAACAGGGCATCGTGAGTCGCCGGCGGACATCGAGTGCACGCGGCCCATGGCCCCGCTTAGGGAGCATGTGGCAGGCAAGAGCGCACGCCGCCGGCGTGCACTAAAGTACCAACTATAAGCGCCAATTTGCGGGACAGAGCCACGCTGTTACCACTTATAATCGTACGGCAGTCAGGAAGCGGTTAAATAGTGCACGCTTGTGGAATGGTGCCAAATTATGGTAAAATCTCAATAGGATACACTTCATAATTAATCTTTACAGGTTACCAGTTAAGGCCCCTTTCACACTGCTAGAAGGATGTTAAGGAAAAAGGAATGAAAAAAGGAAAAGAGGGAATGCCAGTGATAAAGAGAGAGGATGAGGGGAAAGGAAAGAAGGGGGGGGAATCCCATTCTTATCAGTGGCCATCTCTGGTACCTCATTATACTATAGGTTTTTACACTCTGGAGCTGTTTGTGCATTACACACATCTTTTGCTCATTTGTTTACTGATTGAAGCTGCCGGCTGGCCGTTAATTAGAGTTTTTTGGATTGGCCATTGATTGATTGGACACCTCCCACCTAAATCACTGTTCTGTAAAGTATATATACATGTTTGATGTGCTGTATGCATTAGGCTATTACTAAACACCGTTGACTGGCGTGAAACGCATCAGCCCTGCTGGGACTTGTAGTCCATTTGAGTCTGTTATGTGCATTTTACTAATAAAGGAGATTGTAAGGAGTGCGGCCATCCAGCCTGATTTTTTCTTCACATGATGCTGGTCAGTAAATAGAGCCAGCACCCTGATTCACACACAAGCAGCTGATGTCTATGTACAGGTAACTATCCTGGAGCGATGTACTCTTTCCAATTTATTGGTTGAATCTGTTTGCTGCTTTCACCTGCTTGGAGAACCTCCCATACATTTTAACTGTTTACCTTAAGGTTCACCTTTTTTACTTTGTGTGACTTTCTCCTACCATGGATGTTACCAAAGCTGAGCTCAGTACTATGGAGCCCAACTACATGCATCTGTAAAATGTAGCAGGTAACTAGAGTCACTGAGACAGTGGGTAGTTGGTACAAGCCAGGGTTCGAGCCAGGTGGTAGCAGAGGAGACAAGGTCAGGTGAGGCCGAGGTCAAGATAGGTAACAAGCAGAGGAGATCCATTAAACAAGCCGAGGTCAAGGTCGGGAAGCAGGCAGAAGACAAGTCTGGAGCAAGCCAGGTTCGTAATCAAGAATCACAGGAAACACGGGAACGTTGGTAAAAGCTGCAGATCAAACAGCACTTCAGCCAAGGTCTGGCTTCCTTACAAAGGCTCATGTGATGTGCTGGCAGAGATGCTGGGTCCTGGAGCCCTTCTGCTCTGACAGATGCTGGGTCCTAGAGTTCTCCTGCTCTGACGAATGCTGGGTCCTAGAGTCCTCCTGCTATTGGTGCCCTAACAGTGCCCCCCTGACAGGGGCCATCTTTCTCGGATATCTGGCATGGAATTCCTGAAGGAGTCTAGGGGCATGGATGTTGATCTTTGGTTCCCCGGAGCTTTCTTTGGGTAGATATCCCTTCCACTTGATCAGATATTGGATTTGCCTGCCTTGCTTCCTGCAATCCAATACTGACTCCACCTCATATTCTGTTTCTTCCCCAACAGTTACTGGTGGCAGAGGTGGTTCCACTCACCCTGGGAATGGATCCGGAATGGCCGATTTAAGGAGAGAGGCGTGAAAAACCAGGTGAATCCTATAAGAATTAGGCAGGGATAATTCAAACGCCACTGGCTTTACCTCACGTTTGACTGGGAACTGCCCAATGTATCTTGGTCCCAGCTTCTTCGATGGGCATGGCAATTTCAGATTGGCTGTTGATAGCCATACCTCATCCCCAATTTTAAGGGAGGGATTCCCCCTTAGTTTTTTGTCAAAAAACTTTTTGTAGTATGTTTGAGCCTTCTGTATGCATTCTTGGAGGGTTCGGTAGTTTTGCTGTATAAACGCAAATCTGTCCTGAACAGAAGGCACTGCCGATTCGGATATAGTTTTGGGAAAGGCAAGAGGGTGGAATCCATAGTTGGCCCAGAACGGAGACTTGTGTGTGGCTGAGTGTAGCCAATTGTTATAGGCAAACTCCACCAGTGGGAGCAGCAAAGCTGAGAAACAGCGCAGGTACTGCTCCAAGGTTTGATTTTTGAGCTCTGTTTGTCTGTTGCTTTGAGGGTGGTAGGCTGATGAGAGGCAAAATTTTACTTTCAGGGCCTTACAGAGTGCTCTCCAAAACTTGGGGGTAAATTGTACCTCCCAATCAGAAACAATGCTACTGGGTAAGCCGTGGAGTCTCACAATTTCCTTGATGAACGTGTTGGCGGTTTCAGTTGCTGAAGGTATGCCTACCAAGCGTAGAAAATGGGTCATCTTTGACTGGCGGTCCACCACCACCAGGATGGTGGTAAAACCTCCAGAGGGCGGAAGCTCCACAATAAAGTTCATGGAGATAATTTCCCACGGACGGTTAGGAATGGATAAGGGTCTCAACAGACCCCAGGGCTTTGTCTTGTCGCCCTTGCTATGTAGGCACATTGAGCAGGATCTGACTTAGGCCCTACAGTCCCGACTAAGGTTGGGCCACCAGAAGTACCTTTGGATGAGCTCACTTGTTTTACAAGCTCCAAAGTGGTGGTTGTGGTACATCTTGAGGACCTGAAGCCTTGCCTCCTGAGGTATGAAGACCTTATCTTGATGCCAAAGTAATCCGCCTTGTTTCCTTAACGAGGCCTGTTCACATTCGGGGCATGAAGCAGAGGCTCATTCAATGACTGATTTCAAGCTGGGTTGAATCAATAAAAAGAATGGTAGAAAGAATGGTGCTCGGGGGAGCAGGTTCCGTAGATTCAGGGAACATGCAGAACAGAGCGTCCGCCTTCCCATTCTTGGTACCTGGTCTATTTGTTAAATGGAAGTTGAATCTTGAGAAAATAATGCCCATCTAGCCTGTCGGGGTCTTAGACATTTGGCGGACCTCAGATACTCCAAGTTCTTGTGGTCAGTAAAGATCATGATTGGGTGATTGGCACCCTCCAATAGATACCTCCACTCTTCAAAGGCCACTTTATTTTAAAATATTTTTTATTGAGTTTATGTGTTACAACAATTGCCCAACATAATAAAAGTACACAACATATTTTTACAGAAAGTGGCAACATGTAACAAGAAGGGGGAGGGGAGGGTGGGGAGGAAAGGTGTCTTGCAAATCCGGAGCTATATTTAGTTTCATTCTCATGTAATTACAGTCGTATTAATTTGGTTACTTGAGCATTTGGGGCTTTTTGACCACAGGGCCCATTTTTTGAGAAATTTTGGGTAAGAGAGGGTGATTTGGGCAAACAATCTTTCCATGTCATATTGGTGGTTGATTTCTGCTATGGTTTCTGAGATTTTAGGGATGTCTGTAGATTTCCATTTTCTAGTAATGTTTATTTTTGCAGCATATAGGATGTGTATGATGACATGTCTAGTAGACTGGGGGAATGGCTCTAATCCCATGTGAAATAGTGCCATTTTTGGGTCTGGGCTAAGTATGAGGCCTGTGACTTCCGTTATCAATTTGAATGTCACGGCCCAGTAGGAAGTCAAAGATTTGCAGGACCACATTATATGCATAAGTGATCCAAGGTCGCTGCATTCACGCCAGCATTGGGGTTGGACAGTAGGGTACATTTTGGAAAAGATATGGTTATAATTGCGTCGTCATAAGGGTGAGTCTTGGAGTAGAGATCTTTGCACCCTTTGTAATGATTCGGTGCTGCGTTGTCTACTATTAACCGTCTTTCGGGAAGATATGAGGCGGTTTTGAAGGTCTACGCGTTTGGTAACCCTTAGTATGAATTTTTATGATGTGAAAACCATAGAATGGGGTGATTTTGAAAGGTTTTACATGGGATGACAGGTTGGGGTTACGACCGCACTTACGTCGCTGGAACCTAGTGAATACGTATATTACACCAGGACGTTTAGAAACTGAAGGATGACCCGG
>BLSH010175074.1:298280-309376 GCA_018402905.1 Glandirana rugosa | reverse complement strand
TAGTGCTTTTGTTATAGTTGACAGGTTTCTTCTATTTTGTAGGGTCGCTTTTGAAAGGTCAGCGTAGATTTTAATTCCAGTGTAGGGTTCAGGCATTGAAGAGACATTTTTGGCAGCAAGCATTACTTTTTCCTTTGCATGATAAAAGTGAACTCTTGCTAGGACGTCTCTTGGTATTGAGGCTGGTAGGAAGTCCGGCTTTGGAATTCTGTGGGCTCTGTCTATAGCCAGTTCTAGGTCAGAGAGTGACGGGTTTAAGGTTTTCATCAGCTGTTGTACATAAGGTACTAGTGCTTCAGGGGTTATTGCCTCTGGTATTCCTCTCAGTTTGAGATTGTTACGCCTGGAGCGGTCCTCCAGGTCAGCTATTTTGAGGCGTAGTTGTTGAATTTCTGAATCTTGTTCTGTGTGGGCGTCCACCAAGTTGTTGTAGGCCTTACACATTTCACCAACTTTATCCTCTACGTGTGAGATTCTGGTCTCATGTTTTTGGATAGATTTTTTGATAGGTGCAAGGGTTGTAGACATATCTGACTGAAGAGATTGTCGGAGCGAGATCATCATAGTCTTCAGGAATATTTCTGTGATAGGTTGGTCTGAGGCTGGTATTTTATCTATGTGAGAAGAAACGAGGGTTGGAAGATCGTTCGTTCCCGCAAACGGATCTTCCGATTGTTCTTCGAACGGCTCAGCGAGCGAATCTTCGATCGAGTCATCGTTCGGGTTACGTTCCGAGTGTTCCATCCGGGGCCTGGACTTAAGCGGACTTCCAGTCGTAGGTGACAGGGGCGGGGAGGAGTCGCCAGGGTCGCCCTCATACAGAGGGAATGACAGTCTATGGTCAGTGCTGGTCTCACCTGCCGATTGTGTGTTCTTCAGGCTCCTTCTTCCCCGGCCGGCGCCATCTTGACTAGGATCCGGGTCTGATGCAGGGAAGAAATCTGTGAGTTTTTGCAGTCTCTCTACATTTTTCCTTCGGCGCGACATTGTGTCAGGTGGGGGATGCTTTCAGGGACACTCTGTGGGGTGGATGCTCTCAGTTTTGTCGCTCTGGAAGTCGGTATATAGCTGGGGTCTCAGGAGCCTCAGAGAAGAGCGGCCATCTCGGTTGCTGGCCAGACACGCCCCCTCTTCAAAGGCCACTTTAATAGCCAGAAGCTCTCAGTCACCTACATTGTAGTTTCTTTCGGCCTGGTTTAATTTCTTAGAGCAGAAGGCTACTGGGTGCAGTAGAGCTTTTGGGCCCAGACTCTGAGAGAGCACGGCTCCCATTGCCACTTCAGAAGCGTCTACTTCGAGAACGAAAGGGAGTGTTGGGTCCGGGTGTTGCAACACTGGAGCAGAGGTAAACGGTTTTGAGTTGTTCAAAGGTTACTTGGGCTTCCTGATTCCAGAAGAAATGAGTATGGAGTCGTGTGAGTTGAGTAATTGGGACAAGAAGCCCTTAATGAATCTCCGGTAGAAGTTGGCAAAGCCTATGAATCTTTGGACGCCCTTTCTGTCTGAAGATGTGGGCCAGTCTAGGGTCACTGAGACCTTCTGGGAACCATGGAAATCCCTTCAACAGAGATTATTAGCCCCATAAATTGAATGGATTCTTTCTCAAAATCGCACTTCTCTGCTTTGGCATACAAACCATGCCTGCGCAGGCTATTCAATACCTTTGTGACGTGTTCTCGGTGGAGTTCGAGAGAAGCAGAGATCAGGATATCGTCCAGGTAAACGATCAGGAACAAGTCAAGGTACTCTCGGAAGATATCATTGACCAGGTGTTGAAAGGTTGCAGGGGCATTGCATAGCCCAAAGGGCATCACGATGTATTCAAAGTGGCCAAAGTGTGTTCTGAATGCCGTTTTCCACTCGTCCCTCTCTCTAATGAGGACCAGATTATATCCCCCCAAGTCCAGTTCTGTAAATACCCGGGCCGCTCGGAACCTCTGGAACAACTCCGGAATGAGGGGAAGAGGGTACCTATTCTTGATGGTGACTTTGTTGAGCTCCCGGTAGTCGATACATGGCCTTGGAGAGTGGTCTTTTTTCTCAACAAAAAAGATGCCTGCTCCGGCAGGTGAAGAAGAATGACGAATTAAACCTTTGGCTAGGTTCTCATCGATGTACTGTCTGAGGGCTTCCAATTCCAACTCAGACAACGGGAAGATGCACCCAAAAGGAATTTCTGCTCCAGGGAGGAGATCAATAGGACAGTCATAGGACCGGTGTGGAGGCAGGGTATCTGCTTTTCTTTTGTCAAAGATGTCAAGGTAGTTGTTACGTACCTAATCCGAGGCCAAAATGCTGAGAGAGGCTCCCCTTGCTGCTAAACCCAGGATACCCCTGGAATTGGGAACAGGTGGTACGGTGCGTAGAGAAGCACGGGTCACCAGGGCTGAAGACAGGCTTGAGCAGATGATCACTAGAAGACTGTGTAGACTGGAACTCAGGAGCAGCAAAAACTTCCAGCAGGCGATAGTCTTCAAGTAACACAAAACTGATCCCGTGCCTTGGGAGAGAACAAACATATAGGTCGCAAAACCCAAAAGAACAGCTGGTACAACAGTATAACTAACACAAGTTACACCTAAAAACATAAAATACAGTGTGAAAATACCGCGCTCATACAGCAGTTTTCATGCATGGAGAGACACCTCCCATGTATGACAAGTGCACTGTCAACTGGATCAAGCCAGAGCCAGCACTATCTGCTATCTTAAATCATAGCGCCTAAGTAACAGCAAGTACTGAACTGGGTACTCTTTAATACATTCCTCATGCAACCTTAAACTGTTATGTTGCTATCCATATATAATCCTCAAATAAAATTGAAACAGTCCCAATAATACAGGAAAAGATGTTAAATGTTTTTAAATGTTCAGACTTCTATGGAATGCCTAGGGAATCGGCTGGTGTTCCCACTTACCAGACCCCCCTGACCAGTAAAGGTCAGCTAGACTTGTGGGAATTATCTTGCTAGTTGTCAATTGTGTGTCGTCCCGGCCAACCCAATAGAGCCCCACTTACCAGACGGCGTTTCGTCGACAATCCGTCAACTTCCTCAGGGATTGTCGACGAAATGCCGCGTCGGGTGGCAAGGGCTCTATATGTCACTTCCGCCTCTAAGGAACGCATGGTGGAGCGCAGTTTGGCGTCCCCTCGTTCCATGTGGTTTTTGTTCTTAACCTATTTTAAACGCGTCCGTTCCTCCGTGAACGGTCGTATATAGCAATTGGATCGGGTTGTTTTTTCTTGTTTGTTTTAATAAACGTTTTTATGGAGATGTACTTCACTATCGGATTCCTCCGGTTTTTGTTTTTCCGATCGGAACCCATGCTATGAATGGCTGCCTCACCTCTGCCCAACACAAGGTGGTGAATCCATCTACAGTTTTGTTTGAATCCACTGTCTGGTAAGTGGGGCTCTATTGGGTTGGCCGAGACGACACTCAATTGACAACTAGCAAGATAATTCCCACAAGTCTAGCTGACCTTTACTGGTCAGGGGGGTCTGGTAAGTGGGAACACCAGCCGATTCCCTAGGCATTCCATAGAAGTCTCAACATTTAAAAACATTTAACATCTTTTCCTGTATTATTGGGACTGTTTCAATTTTATTTGAGGAATATATATGGATAGCAACATAACAGTTTAAGGTTGCATGAGGAATGTATTAAAGAGTGCCCAGTTCAGTACTTGCTGTTACTTAGGCACTATGATTTAAGATAGCAGATAGTGCTGGCTCTGGCTTGATCCAGTTGATAGTGCACTTGTCATGCATGGGAGGTGTCTCTCCATGCATGAAAACTGCTATATGAGCGCAGTATTTTCACACTGTATTTTATGATAGTCTTCAAGAGAGGTTGACCTAAAGGCCTGGCAGGGGTGCAGCAACTCCGGAAGTGGAGACAGAGAACCAGTGCAGCTGGGTCAGCACAGGCAGAGCAAAGGGCAAGTCCAAAATCCAGGCTGGGGTCAAACACAGGGAATCAGAGTAAATAAGTCTATAATCCAGGCAGAGGAGCAAGTGCAGGAGACTGAGTAAGGCAGAGTGCAAGTAGCAAGCCAGGGGTCAAGTACAGTGGATCAGGCAGAAGCGTAGTCCGTGAGGCAAGCTGGAGGTCAAATACAGCGGAGAAGATCAGGAGTAAGTTAGAGGTGCAAGCCGGGTCACAACAAAGGTACAATCAGGATACAGGACACAGGTTCAGGAGCACTGGTGAGCTGAGACAATCCAGCAACTTGTGTGACACAGAGGCTGCCTTTTATAGGTCAGCAAACAGTCTCATTGGCTACGCCAAACACACGGATTGCGCCGTTCCGAACGAACGTTCGTCTGCATGCGTAGATGCGCTCGTCTCCCACGCATGCGTGTGGGAACGCGGTGATCATGCCTGCTTCTCTGATAGTGCCCCCCCAAGGGGCAGACTCCGGAAGCCCATGCTGGCCACTTTCTCTGGGTGGTCATTGTAGAAAGCCTGCACTAATCGTGGAGCGTGTACATTACTAGAAGGTTCCCATGAATTATCTTCTGGGAGGTACCCCTTCCACTTAATGAGCTATTGCATTTGTCTGCCCTTTCTCCTGCAATCCAAAATTGCTTCAACCTCAAATTCAGGTTCACCTTCCACTAAAACTTGAGACGGCAGCAGCTGTTCCCTTCCTGGAAATGGACTTGGAACTGCGGGTTTAAGAAGGGATGCATGGAAGACTGGATGAATTTTGTAAGAGCTGGGTAATGCCAGTTCAAAGGCTACTGGGTTAATCATCCTCTTGATCTCAAAAGGTCTGATGAATCTTGGTCCCAATTTTCTGGATAGGCAAGTGAGCCTGAGATTCATGGCTGATAACCATACCTTGTCTCCTGTCTTGAACATAGGATTCTCTCTTCTCCCCTTGTCATATTATTTCTTGTACTGGTCCTGGGCCTGCTGCATGGCCTTCCGAAGCTGTTGGTAATTAGACTGGATACATTTTAACCAATCTTGTACTGCAGGAACTGTTGTCTCTGGTAACATGTTGGGTAAAAAGGTAGGATGATAGCCATAGTTAGCCCAGAAAGGAGACTGGTTTGTGGCGATGCGTATGGAATTATTATAGGCAAATTCCGCGCATGGGAGCAGCGAAACCCAGTCATCTTGGCAATAGGTATAGAAACAACGTAGATATTGTTCTAAAGTTTGATTTGTCCTTTATGTCTGCCCGTTGCTTTGTGGATGGTAAGCGGAGAAAACGCAAACCTCAATGGACGGGGATCTGCACAAGTCCTTCCAGAATCTAGAGGTGAACTACACCCCTCTGTCAGATACTATGTTATCGAGCAATCCGTGTCTCCTCAAAGTAGAGGTTTCTGATTCCTTAAGATCAGGCTGTATGAGTAGAAAACTTTGTGCAGACAGGATGGTTTCGGGTTTGGTGATGTCAGGGGTTTCTGGAAACATCTGGGATAAAGCGTCAGCTTTGCCGTTCTTGGAGCCTGGTCGATTTGATAGGTGAAAATTGAACCTGGAAAAAAATAATGCCCATCAAGCCTGGCGGGGTTGGAGGCATTTTGCAGTCCTGAGGTGTGCCGGTGGGGCCCCTCTGCATAACGCCTCCTCGGGTATCCTCTCGGGGTGGCGCCGTGCAGATAGGCCTCGGGGGACCCGTTCTGGAACTTCCTGATTTTGGGACGTGCGATCCGGGGGTGGAGATGTTTGCCCCTTCTGCTTTATCTCCCCTTGGACTTGTAGCAATACCGCGTCTCGGTTGCTTGGCAGCTAGGATGCTGTGTTGATGTAGGCTCCTTTTGCGCCACTGTGTTGCGTCACGTGACGCGCCGGCGTCATGATGTCATCCCCAGGTGCCGTTGTGCACTGATGTCATGACGTCATCACCCGGCGCGATGTGCGCCATGTGATCAATTGGCGCCACTTCACTCTATTTAAGCAGGAAGACGGCGGACATCATGGCAGCCGCCGCCTCCCTGTTAGAAGGTTGAATCCTTGCCAGCCTATTCACAAGGTAATGTGTGTGTCTGTCCGTAGAAGACTTCTGTTTATATTGCCGAAACACTAGCTGTGGGACCATGGTTGCGCCTATGTCCTTACATGTGGGGTATTATCTTATAGCCATAATTACTGGCCATTCCAGATTAATCTTTTCTGGTTTTGGCCGTTGCTGTTTTTTGATAATTCCCACTATATTTATGATAGTGGTAGGAGTTAGGCACACTGTGATTGTGTGCACTCCATACGATGATTTAAAGTATTTATGCCTTTCTTTTTAACTGAGTGGACCCCCCGGTAAATCTGGTATGAAGCTTTTGGGATGTTAAACTTCCCAAGACTTTATAATACCTGCATCAAAATTGTTTTTTATTGATGCAAAAATATTCTCTTTCTGTTTTTTTTTTAGGCAGTCATGCAACACCTCTCTCCTCTCCCCCCCCCCCAGTGGGGATTGTTGTCTCTGCTATTTGGGGTTTCCTCCCACTTTGCGGCTCCGCCGCCCATTGGGGGGTCCTCGTGGTTTACTTGTTGGCCTTTCCGCTCTATGTGGGGGATTCTATTGTGCTTTGGTCACCTATGTCCTCATTGGATCATCCTTTCCTTTCCTCTTTCTACCACTGGATGGCGGCCGTACCAATGTGGCATATGTTCTACTCTGTGGTATGTGGTGAGTATCTTTCTATTAATGTCTTCCTCACCCTTAACCCTGGTACAAACAAGTGTCAGTCTGTAATGTTATGATATTTTTCAGAGTTTGCATTTTGGGCATTCTCTTTCGCCCCTGAGGAAGGATAATTATCCCGAAACATGTTGGGCCCATGCCCAAGAAGATAAACAGTTTAACAGCATCATTACTACTTTAGTTCATTTATCTTGGACTGTAACACATTGGCACAATGTTTATTTTAATTGTATGTATATGTCATACCCTCTTCCAATTTTAAATTTTGATATGTAATAAATTACTTTACCTATGAAATATGTTTAGTCTTTTGTACTGCCTTTAAAGTCCCTGTATCTGTACTGGGGGAGTACCTCTTTTCTCCTATATAATTTTGGGACGTTGGCAGACTTTTTTGATATGGTTGGTGATGCTTATTTGATATTGACATTTGGGAGACGCCATTTGCTGAACCTATCATTATTATCCTTGCTTCATTATTAGTGAGCAATTGACCTGGAAGAAGTTGTAAACCAATGGATTGTATCTTTTTTTTTGCTTTACTACTTCACACCCAAAACAAACATGCAAATCTTGAGTCCTGATTTGGGGGGTAAGATAGCGAATTGAGATGAAGGACAAAATCCACACTGTTTGGTCCAAACCTCTATAGTGGTCCTCTCAGGGACTTCTTTCTTTGCTATTCATGGTATTGGATGCATTTTGTTATCTTATGCTTGTTTTGTGGTCTCCTATATACATTTTGTAGTTGAATAGCATTAAGATACTCTTTGGGTGATGTGCAAGGCCTACTCTACACTTGTGTTTGCACAATATGTTGTAAAACAAAAAAATATCAAAAAAGAAAATCCCTGAGGTTTATATCTTTAAAAACCAACATGGCAGTGACTTTTCATATTTTCCCCTGACAGGTTTAATTTAAATATATGTATTGAGATTTTAATTTGCTTATGTTTTACTTAGTAAAGCATGCTTTTGGAAAGATTATAAATTAAGCTTTCTTAACATCGTACCCTGTGTTTCATAGGTTAAAGTAAATATCTGTACTGATTATCTCAGAATTGCATCCGAATCCTTATTTCTTGAACTGCTGGAACGTCTTTGAAGAATTTTTTGTTCTTATGCTAGTTACATTAATTAGTTTCATTACTCTGGATATAGCTGTCACTAGCACATTTAATTATACATGCCCTTTTGTACAATGAGAGATCCAATCACATTAAGGCTTTTATTATCGCTAATATGTTATATAAGGATGTTCTGCACAAGAAACAGTTGTAACACTTTGTCCATTCTATTTCAAACAGAGGTACAGTAATTAAAAGCATTACTTACAAGAAAACAATGACAGCAAATTCCAAAATTAAAAGTTTAACAATTAAATATTCAGTATTTAGTTTTTATACCGGCAATTACCATTGAACTGTTTTATGAAACTGTTCTCACTTCTAGAATTTGCAGGCAGAGGTGACGCAGAGTGCATTATACTTCAACCCCATGGGTAAACTGCCTTAAATACTTTATATAGGTTATTGTTTAGTTGATTCTTGCTGTGTTCAGTCTGATCTGTACCCAAAAAATCATTAAAATTTTGACCCCTGTCATAATTTTCACTTTTGTGTGCATCCTTGTTTATCCTGTAGTCCCACATCCCACTAGAATGTAAATTGCAGTTTACATTGTATAATACTTTACTTTAAAACACATCTTCTTGTACAGTATAAAGCCAAAGTTGCAAAATTGTGCTGATCCTCTTTTGTACTGTAACAAAGCTCAGTGCTTTTATGTAGAAAATGTAAACTTTAGTGGGGCTTACTCAGATCTAAACCTGATACATGAAGTGTCAATTTACTAATGTATTAGGACCCAAAAAATAAATGCAAGGTATGAAGGATTTGATGGTAAAACACCAGGCTGCTCTCCCAAACATACATATGCACACATTGCCAACTTATACTAGCTCTACTACACTACATTCGTTTTAAAGAGATTGTTTAAAGTGTGGCTTATTATTTTAAGCATAAAACCTGTTCACTTTAAAAAGTGAATTTTCACTTTGCAGGGGTATTATCGCTCACTCATTAAAAATGATTGTTCTGCGGTTTACACGTGTCTGCTGACTATGGCTTGTGGCACAGCAACTAAAGCCTATTTTACGGGTCCAAAGGGTCGGGTTTTATTTAAGCAGGCCTCTTCAAGCCCCTCCCAATGTAAATGCAAATTGGCCACACCCACAGTTTCCCACAGCACACTACATGTTCAGCATTATTATTACTCTCCTTGGGCTGTCCAAAGGTGTCCCAGATCTTTTACAATCCTAGCAATGCCCTTTGATCACATGTGGACTGTGCACTGCTCTAAGACTCCGCTTACTCCACATATAGTTGCCTTGACAACGTCTGAATGTCTGCCCGGATCCCAACTTGTCTCTGGAATCTGCCTCTGCCTTCTGATCTGCTCCCTTGTTGCTGACCTGATTACCCTCTACCTGCCACTTTTGCTTGATATGCTCATCTGTAACTGACCTGACTTGTCTGACCCTGCATCCTGACTTCCTCTGCCTGCCAAGTGCCTTCTGACTGGTCCTCTTACTACTCAGTCCTTGCCAACCTGCCCAGCACCAGCAACTAGTCATCTGCCTGTCAAGCTTCTGCCAGCCTGCTGTCTTCCAGCCCAGGTCTGCCAACACTTACCTGTTACCTGCTATCTTTACCAATTGGTGCACTCCTGAGGAAGCACCAGCTACCTACCTGCACAGATCTTTGGACAAGCTACAGGCACTCATACCTTGCCATGCTCTCGTGGCAAGTCACTACCAGGGGCCCCTGAGCTGGAGCTGTAGGAGAGATCTACCTCTTCACGTCAGGCTCTACCACCAGGTACGTGATACAATTTATATTGCAATACCCCTTGAATCTACTTAAGCAAAATCAAAAACATGGCTGAATCATTGCATGAAGATAGGCAAAACACCCACTTCTTACAGACAATTGCAACTAGATACAGACAAAAGCTGTTCAAAATGTTTGGAAATTTGCAAATGAAAGCAAAAACATTGACCAGATCAGATTTTTATAGAAACAGCATAAGGGCCTGCGTTAATAGGTTTTAGACTTATTTTGATTGCATCAGTTTGACACTAGTTTGAGATGCTTCCAAGATAATTTAGAATGCATTGACACGTGCATCTGATCTGCAGTTAACCTCAGTTTTACATTCAATTAACCTGCTTCAAGGGGTTCTGCATTCCCATAGACTTGTAGTATGCAAAAAAATACCAACACAGACTCTTGAAGTAGGAAAAGCCAAACTAGTGCTAAAAATGATCCCTCCCCCTCCTAACACCTATAGTAACTAACCTGTGTGAAAAATATGCATATAGTTACTTATTTTAAGCCCTCTTTGGTCTGTTCACGTGATCCCCTGTTTCAGCCAGCGGTGGCTGCAGGGGAATGAAGAGAGCTGAACAACGGTGTAAGCCAGCAGCGATGACAATGCCTATAGGCGTATGCAGTGCAGCCACCTTAACCTCTTTAGTACCACCCACATTGTACTGTGGATGGCAGCTCCTAGAGGCACAACAATGTACCTGTACATTGCTGGCCTCTTCCAGGTGCAGGAATGTGTGCACAAAACAATACAGGGCTCTGTACAGAGGAAACAATCTCTTTGTTTCTTCTCCCTGCAAAGCAGGGAGAAGAAACAAGAGATCTTTAGTAAAAAGCAGTTCATAATACACACATTGTTAACACATCAGCCTCTGTTTCCTCTGCTCCAAATCCTCTCAAAAGAACACAGGGTGGGCTTTCATAGTGTAATGTATCATGAAATGCATATTTATTAAAAGAATTGCACTTTAGAACAAGGTAAAATGTGTCTTTAAAACTTAATGCACATTTGCGATCCAACACATCGGCATCACCCGGCCCCTCCCACGCTTTATGCCACTGTCCTCGTGACTTTCTCAGGGGTCCATGCCATAAGGTTAGCACTAGTGTTGAGCGAACCCGGACTGTAACGTTCGGGTCCGTACCAAACTTTCGGGTGTCCGTGGCACGGACCCGGACCCGGACATTTCAAAAATCGTTCGGGTTCGGTCCCATGCCTGGGCTTGCAATGTCAGGCCCAAGCGAGTTGTGATCACGATTGGAATACCGTACCTGGGGACTCTTTCAGTGCTCCTGTCACCGTATTTCGCACCCTCCCCGGCCCACTACGGCTACACAACCTAGCGTTTACACGTAATTCAAAATTTCTGTGTAAAATGGAACAAGATTTCACGTTAAGAAAATTATTTATACGTAAAGTACTATGTAATGTGATACTTTCGGGTGGGACACAAGAAAACTCTCCTAAACCTCGTCTCCTTTGTCTCCGACTACACAATTGTTACACACATAATACTTGACGAAAAATGATTTCTAGAGAACAAAG
>BLSH010175074.1:261974-287005 GCA_018402905.1 Glandirana rugosa | reverse complement strand
GGCTGATGGCTCCTGAGTCCCAGGTCAGAGCAAAACTCAGCTTTCTTTCTGATTATTTAAACCACCTGATGGTGGACTCCAGAGGACCACAAAATCTGGTCCGGAAACCAACCCTACCAAGGTGGCCGTTAAAACCCGGACCAGATTCCACCTTAGTCCACTGCAAAAGAATGCATGCGAGGCGACACAGTGGGTTGATTTACTAAAGCTGGAGAGTGCAAAAACCGGTGCAGCTGTGCATGCTAGCCAATCAGCTTCTGACCTCAGCTTGTTCAATCAAGCTTTGACAATAAAACCTTGAAGCCGATTGGTTTCTGTGTGGAGCTGCACCAAATTTTGCACTTTCAAGCCTTAGTAAATGAACCCCATAGTGTCCATCTATCACCTCGCCTCGCATAATGTCACAATATATATTTATATATAGTGGCAGTAGGACCCTTTGCTACCTGGCAGATTGCTGGTTTACAATAGATTTTGGAGAGACAGGCACGCTGATTGCACAGCTGTGTGCTGGGCTATTTAATGGTGTCCTGACTATGGTTTAGGGCCCCACCCAACAGACAGGAAGTCTGGGTCAGGGAGTCAGGTGGACTCCCCACCTCTGCAGGAGTTATAGAGGCTACATGGAGCAGCCAGAATGTGCATGTCTGCAGGACACAGATTTAGTCTGTGACAGAGCAGTAAGGAGCTTATTCAGAGTAAGCTAGGAGAGGGCTTCACTCTAAGGAATTCATTTGGTCTGAGAAGCAGACCTAAGACCTAGGCTGGGGGCCTGAAGCAGTCGTGTGGCAAGAGAATAAGCCAGGAGGCTGTTCAATGCTGATTGTGCAAGTCACAGTAATGGTGGAAGCCCCTGCATGGGCTCCTGATGTATTTTGTGAACTTTTCCGTATTTTTAATAAAAGAGGGCTGCCATGACCTTAAAAATACCACTCCAATCTTACAATATATATACGCACAAATGTTTTTGGCTTGCATTTCTATATTAAACTGAATAGATTGTTTTGCAAGGTATGGGCTCACATAAACTTTAAGTGTTGTCTGACACTTCAACAATGTCAGTGTCTCCAAAGAGCACCATTATGTCAGACAAGTGCTGCCATAGTGACAGTGAAATATCAGGTGCTATTTATGGCAGTAAAGCCCCACCCTTTTCTGTAAAACCCCACCCATTTTAGCATGTCAAGGAAATTGCAAAGGCTTCCTTTCCCCAACACACATACAGTATGTACACCATCTTTTGTACCTACTTCCTAAAAATGGATTATACAGATTTGGCCATGCAAGAATGAAGATCATTCTGCAAAAACCTAGCCAAATCTTGGCTTGTGAGCACAAAACAGCATTTAGATATTTCATATTAATAGTTTAATATGTAGCACTACCCTACTACAGGCTTCTTGCTTCCAGACACTTTTAAGCTGTTTTTGTTGTTTTATTAGGGGATAATAACTTGGATGGGGTTAGGGATTAGAGCATGCCCAATTTGACAATAACACCAGAACCAGGGACAACTTCCTCCTTATTTACAGCTTCCACTTGATCCTCCTGCACAAATTTTGATCCTTGTACAGCTCTGCCTGGTTCACTCCTTTAGAAACAAACAGTCTTTTATCAGCTTAGCAACAGCCCCTTACAGGCTAAGAACTCTCTGTCCCTTGAGATAGTGGCACATGTGGAGTGAACAGCATCATGCAACACCTTCTGTTTCCCTGTAGACAATGATACCAGCTCTGCTCCTCGCAGAAATGTTTGCCCACCTCTTCACCAGCGCACCTGACTGCTTCTTCTTTCCAGTGCTCCTGACTGCCACACTGGAGAGTCTCCCAGGGCAAGGTTGAAAACATGAACACACTGCTGTCTTCAAGAGAGACCTGCTGCATGTGGCAGTCTCTCATCTTGCCTGTCCCTGCACAGTGCTGATCAACTCACTCTGTCTCTCCTTGCTCCCGTTGCCTCTCCAGAAAGCCTCCTCCAACTTGTTCTGTGGAAGGATCCTTCCAGGTCAACCACCTGAGCCCCGGCACGAGGTAGAGCTCCACCCCGGTAGGGGTCTCTCGAGGGCCACCGTCAGACTCCCTCAGCACTGCTTCTCCATCTTCTACCCAACTCCCCTGCTGGCATGACTCCTGTCTATTTAACGGCTCCTTAATTCCCTGCCAGGCCCACTTCCTGGAGATTGGCTAAGGGCCCCTAATTATGCATGATAACCCTCTTAGCTTCTGTCCACCAATTTCTTGAATATTCTTCAATATTCTAGAACCAGGGGGAGGCACCAGAGAGCAGCCTGGATGAGTCATCCAGCCTGAACTCTAATGTTACCTGACCCAGATTCCATGGCTCAGGCTTAGCCCTGAGCCAGACTATAATCTACCTGTACTACCACTAGTAGCACACTGGAGGGCGCTACAAATATGTTTGTTAATATTTTAAAAACATGCTTCACCAGATAAACCCATCTATCTGTAAGTGTAGAGAATACATTATCAAATACCTTTTGGAATGGGTCATGTTCAAAACTTTTCAGGTATGGTATGGTAGTGAGTGAGAAATAATCATTAATGTATAACTAAGGCAAATATTTTCTATAGTTTTGATAGAGTGGGAAGGGATTAGAACACAGATTTTTATTGTTGACACTGCCCCAAGGAGATGTCCACTCTCTATTTGTCATGTTTATCATAATCATCAAATGTGAAAGCAAATTCCAAATTTTGGGTTGTCAGTAATAGATACATCTTCCAATAGTGACACTAGTACTGGTGACCCTGGCGACAACCAGGGATTACCTCACTTTGGAGGGATTTTCTCTCATTTCTTGTTTTGGCAATAAAACAGGAAGTGAAGGGAAATTTCCTCAATAGGACACAGATGGCAATCTTCCCTTACTCTATCCAAAAAAATGCCTTTAGTTCTATTTTAAGCACAATCTATTACTGTTACAATAAAATTATTTTCTTACACCTTTTCAACACATGCATGAAAGCTCAAATTTCATCTTGCATAAGCTAATAAATAATGTTAATACATTTTAAATTAAATGTACTAACAGCAGGAAGTGAAATTCTGAATCATTAATTAAACTAGTACAGAACCTATTTTCCCATTTAGCTGAATATGTTTTAGCTGAAGCATATTAATACAGTTATTATTATTCAAAAGTTTTAGCATAAGCAATATCGATATCTATTTTTGTTGGGATTTGTGATATGCCTGTCGGAGTAGCTCTCTTGGGATCTCACAAGCATATCCCTCCCTCTTTGATGGTTCTTCTAATTGCAGCAGCATGGATTTTGAGAATAACGTTACAGGCCTGAGCATCCTGACAGTTACACCTGTTAATGTAATGTTATAACCCCAATTGTTTTTGTTTGTTAACAGTATTCAACTTGTTGGTAAATATCAACAGCCATTAAAGGATAACTCCATTTTCTTCATAGAAAGGTGAATTATACTTTCACTGAATGCGGGACAATTTTAAATGTCCCTTATTTTGGGTTACTGTCATGCTTACCCGTAATGCAGGTAGTCAGACACTATAGCTAGCTTCTGTGTTCTTTGCCTAAAGCAGTCCCCCTTTCCCATAAGGCAAGCAGGCCTACTGGTACTTGGTTGCCCCAAGGTCTTATACACAATGCTATAGTGCCTGGCCACCACACCAAGGCAGGCATGAACTGAGCAAAGCAAACAGGTACTTGGCAGACAGGCAGAGTGGTTCAATGACAGTCCAGGTACAAGGCAGACAAGGTTCAGAGTAGTTAGGGTCCAATCTGTAGTCAAAAGGCAGGCAGAGTTCAGAGAATAGTTAATATCCTTTCTGAGGTCATAAACAGTGGAGTCCAAACAGCAGATCAGGACAGACAGACAGAGAGCTTGGAACATGCATTACACATGCTATATCACAAGCACAAGACTGCAGGCATGGCTGGCTTAAATCAGGTTTGGTCTCCACCCAAAGACTGGCTACATCGATCATCTTGCAGGTGGACAGACAGACAAGGATGCATCATAGCCCAGACCAGGATGCTGGAATGAGACCAGCAGCTGTCAAAGAAAAGGAGATAGACAACAGATGCAGTGCTCTGAACAGGGGAACCTCTATATGAAGTCCACAGATGGGTGCTCTGGCTCCAATGACCTTCAGACAACAAGTGAGCAAACAAATCCAGTAAGTGAGCCGGCAACTCCAGATCCATATAGAAGATTTATTTGTTACATATTAAGAGTATACAAAAAGGCTAACATGTTTCGGCAAACCGCCTTTTACACGCCCCTGACAGTTACATGCAGCAGTGTATCAATCATAAAGAAGACTGACAGGTCACTCCTTTGCTCTAACAATCATGGCCAAATAAACAATGAAGATAGATAGGACAGCTTCCCCAGGTTTACTAGTCCAGTGGACCTACCCAGGAACTGGAGCACAGTAAAGCTGTAGGTGCACACATTTTTTGAATAAGAAAAGAGCTGGCCTTTCCTCAGATCAAGGGTCCATTGGGAGGGTAATAACAACCCTCCCCTTGGCATCTCCTTTTAGCCATTATACCACAAGGGCCAAAGTCTTCATCATGATCATGCAGTAAAAAAAGGAATCTCCTTGACAGAAAACAGACTAAAAACCTAAAAAAGGCGCTAGTGTCTGTGGGTCTGGCCTCCAATGACCTACCCTACAATGCAGCAATGCTTAAGCTGCAACTTGTGACATGTAATGTCAATCAAAACATTGATAAAAATGGGGTTGTCCCTTTAAAGTGAAACTGTATTTCATTTTAAACTATTAATTGTACAAGACCAAGATGCCTGCTAGTACAATAATTAGCAAAGGAGCTTTCTCTGTTCTGCTCAGTGATTTAGTTTAGTTTTGCAACTCAGTATTAAAGAAGATGCATAGGGTTTATAAAAAAAAATAAACACCCATACTCACTTTCATGCTGCAGCATCAGTGTGATGCTGCAGCTGTCCAATGTTGATCGCTCAGTTCTCTGCTCAGAGCAGAGAGCAGCGACTGTCAGTCACTAAGCTTCCTGCTCTGCTCCTCCAGCTCTTACTGGGGTGCTGGGCGGGAGGGGAGATGGATACAGCTGGCTCCAGCTCTCAGTCACGTGTCAATCAGGCAGGTAGGTGGATCCCAACAGTATTGTCAGGATCCTTCAAGAGCCTGGAGCAGCTCTGCCATATCAGCTCACAGCAGGCAATAGACTGCTATAAGCTGACATTGGGTTACAGAAGAGCAAAGGTAAGTGCACTTCTGTGACCCACAAGAGAAGCGCGGCCAAAAAAGATTTGTCCATACTTCTTTTTAACTTTTTCTGATGTCATGGCTAAAATCCATCATCTTAGGCAGTATTATTGGACAATGCAACAGCGATTGTGGAGATTAACCATAAAGTCAGGGAAAACCTTACTTATTGGAAAGCCTTACTTATGAAAAAACAAGTGCATAGAACCTGGTTTTCTTGCTAATTAAGGTAATAGCAGACATTGCTGGCTGTCTCCTCTTAGGCAGCACTTTATATTTTGAAAGTACAAATAAAATGCAATATAAAATCACCATCTTAAATTCAGATGGCTGCCATCACTTCAGAAGTCTCTGGACTGTTATGCGTATGTCAAATAAAAATATTTTTTAGACAAGCCAATAAGACTAATTTTAAATGTGTATATCTTTAATTAGCCATAAACAGAACATCAGTAAAAACAACTTGCAAAACATTTGTAATAAAAATCCCCTTTACTCCAAATTTAGCCTTTGGGAAGTCCCAAATACTATGCAGTCATTTTGACTAATTCCCAAATATGTAGTGTCTGCTTTAGGAATCACTTCTCTGTGGATCCAGAGGAAATTGAAGAAAAATCTGTAGAAATGTCAGTCCAGTTGTGTCTCAAGGGGAAAAAATCCCTTATTGACTTCAAATTCCTTTCTTGGTACTCAGTTTATACCCTGGACCCAACATATGTAAAAGGACAAACTATATGATATGTGAAAATACCCCCATTGACCCTGGAAATAAAATGTCATATACTCTAAAGAAGCCTTATTTATTCTTTCCTCTTCATTACCACTCAGTACTCTGCAAGAGTTCAGATCAGAGAAAAGTTAGAAGTCCTTATCTGTGCACTTCCCCTGGGTCAGTGTTAGAATATCAGCATATAAAGTCGTTGTAAACCCATACATTTACCCAGAGAAGTGACTGGCCTCAGGTGATGCACAGAGATGAAACAAAACCTCCTACAGAAGCTGTATCTGTTTATCTACAGTCTTCTCTTCTCTAAAACTGTTCAAGGTGTAGAATTTATGAAGTTTGTCTGCGCTTTCAGAAAAAAGGGGGTGGATAGTTGAAGTTACATTCTGCAGAGTTAAGTGAGTAGAGCTCTGAGAGCTGGGAGAGGGACACACTCACCTTCACACAGGAACAGACCTGAGGCTGTCAATCAGCTGGAGCTCCCTCCCCTGTTACCTTTTTTCTCTTGGTGTCAAGAAAACTTCTTAGAAATGATTCATGCTTATAGCAGAGGAACAAAGCAGCAGACAGAAATTACTCTTTGTGCTCCTAAATTGAGACAAGTACACACTATAGAGGGATATGCTTTGTTCATATTTCCTGTCTAAGGCTGGGTTCACACTGCACATTGCAAATTGGAATGTGGGTTCCCGGCATCCAATTCGCAATAGCAGGAGATTTTGACCAGCTCTCTATGGAGCCGGTTCACATATCTCCACAGAGGGTCCGGTGCAATTTGTACAAAAATGCTGTGCATCTTTTGGTCCATGTCAGGTCTGAATTCAGCCCAAAATTCGGGCTGAAATCGGACCTGAGATGGTAAACCAGGATGCAATGGACCCCTGCTGTGAGCCGCATGCGGCTCATATGTGAACCCAGCCTGAAATTTACAACCACTTTACATTAAACCTAACCTTTTTTTTTTTTTTTTTTTTAACTATAAGCAATTTTATTGGAAGATCAAATTGTATACAAAATATAACAGACAGAGTCATCAACATTAGATATGAAGCATCATACAAAGACACATACTAACACTAGAGCCAAATCTGAAGAGAGAAAAATTGTTAGCCTCAGCTAGAACATAGTATATAACAAAATGAGAGGACAATAAAGCGTAACCCGATACACAAAGTCATATGCAGAATTATAAAAACGGGGTATCCCAGTGTTCCCGCTTTCTGAGAGTTTAATCATCTGCATTCTGGCCAACACTTGTGACCACGAAAGAGCTGAGGTGCGCCAATTTAGTGAGGTAACCCAGTGGATAGCTACAAAAAGCATGTGAATCAGTCTTGCACATGGAATGGGAACATCTGGGATGGAGGTAAAACAGAGACACATTTGTACAGTAAGTTTAATATGACACCCTGCAATGGAAGATGTCTTCATGGCTGCTTGTTGCCAAATAGGCTTAGATATTTACAACTCCAAAAACATGTGGGTAAACGGAAATATTGAGGAGATACCATTGGGTAAATAGAATGAAGTTTTGTGGGTGTCATATACCGTCAGGTGTGAAGCTTAACTGCCATCTCACAAATTGAAAGTGATCTCGTGTTTTAAACATGTTCTCCAGCATCTTTTCCCATTTGGGCGGTGCAAAAGAGTGGCCCGTGTCCCTTCCCCACCCAATCATTAGCTTAGATTTCTCTGCAAGGGATAGTTCATAGAGCTAGCTATAGATCTGCGAGATAATAACTTTTTCCCTAGATAAACACTTACAGATGTGTTCAAATTGGGTGCTATGAATTCAGGATTCTAATGTACCTCTGCTGTGGAAAAAATGTCGGATTTGTGTGTATCTAAATTGTTCAGAGAGGGGTATATTATGTTTCAATTGAAGTTGGGGGGAATGCTTTAAAGTGGGAACCTGTTTTAAAGGATTTGAACACCGTTACATTAATGGAGCTCCATAAAAGAAAGTGATCTCTTTCATTGAAGGCTGGGGGAAAATCCCCTATAGTCCCCTATAAAGGAGTATAGGGGGTTAAGGGGAGAGATCAATTTAAACTTACCGCTATATAGAGACCAAAGTTTGGATTGGTAAATGATGGTGTTAAGTGGAACTATATGACTTATGGGTCTGGACCATAATAATTCCGAAAGATGGAACGGGTGAACGTTTCAAAGGCTAGCCATGGGATATCGGATGTGGGAGCATGCCATTGGGCTGTTTGGGTGAGTCTAGCTGCAAAATACTAATGCCAGAAGTCTGGGAAGCCAAGACTACCCAGGGATTGGGGTCTGTACAACAGAGATCTGTGAAATATCAGTTTTCTGAAGTGCCATATAAACTTGTTGACATCTCTCTGAAGAGATTCAATATAGGTTTTCAAGACATACAGTCAGGTCCATAAATATTGGGACATTGGCACAATTCTAATCTTTTTGGCACTATACACCACCACAATGGATTTGAAATGAAATGAACAAGATGTGCGTTTCACTGCAGACTTTCAGCTTTAATTTGAGGGTATTTACATCCAAATCAGTTGAACGGTGTAGGAATTACAACAGTTTGTATATGTGCCTCCCACTTTTTAAGGGACCAAAAGTAATGGGACAATTGGCTGCTCAGCTGTTCCATGGCCAGGTGTGTGTTATTCCCTCATTATCCCATTTACAAGGAGCAGATAAAAGGTCCAGAGTTAATTTCAAGTGTGCTATTTGCATTTGGAATCTGTTGCTCTCAACTCTCAATATGAGATGCAAAGAGCTGTCACTATCAGTGAAGCAAGCCATCATTAGGCTGAAAAAACAAAACAAACCCATCAGAGGGATAGCAAAAACATTAGGTGTCACCAAATCCACTGTTTGGAACATCCTTAAAAAGAAAGAACGCACCGGTGAGCTCAGCAACACCAAAAGACCCGGAAGACCACGGAAAACAACTGTGGTGGATGACCGACGAATTCTTTCCCTGGTGAAGAAAACACCCTTTACAACATTTGGCCAGATCAAGAACACTCTCCATGAGGTAGGTGTATGTGTGTCAGAGTCAACAATCAAGAGAAGACTTCACCAGAGGGAATACAGAGGGTTCACCACAAGATGTAAACCATTGGTGATCCTCAAAAACAGGAAGGCCAGCTTAAAGTTTGCCAAACAACATCTAAAAAGCCTCCACAGTTCTGGAACAACATTCTATGGACAGATGAGACCAAGATCAACTTGTACCAGAGTGATGAGAAGAGAAGAGTATGGAGAAGGAAAGGAACTGCTTGTGATCCAAAGCATACCACCTCATCAGTGAAGCATGGTGGTGGTAGTGTCATGGCGTGGGCATGTATGGCTGCCAATGGAACTGGTTCTCTTGTATTTATTGATGATGTGACTGCTGACAAAAGCATTAGGATGAATTCTGAAGTGTTTTGGGCAATATTATCTGCTCATATTCAGCCAAATGCTTCAGAACTCATTGGAAGGCGCTTCACAGTGCAGATGGACAATGACCCGAAGCATACTGCGAAAGCAACCAAAGAGGTTTTTAAGGGAAAGAAGTGGAATGTTATGCAATGGCCAAGTAAATCCCCTGAATCCCCTGCAATGACCTGAATCCGATTGAGCATGCATTTCACTTGCTGAAGACAAAACTGAAGGGAAAATGCCCCAAAAACAAGCAGGAACTGAAGACAGTTGCAGTAGAGGCCTGGCAGAGCATCACCAGGGATGAAACCCAGCGTCTGGTGATGTCTATGCATTCCAGACTTCAGGCTGTAATTGACTGCAAAGGATTTGCAACCAAGTATTAAAAAGTGAAAGTTTGATTATGATTGTTAATCTGTCCCATTACTTTTGGTCCCTTAAAAAGTGGGAGGCATTTATAAAAAACTGTTGTAATTCCTACACCGTTCACCTGATTTGGATGTAAATACCCTCATATTAAAGCTGAAAGTCTGCAGTTAAAGCACATCTTGTTAGTTTCATTTCAAATCCATTGTGGTGGTGTATAGAACCAAAAAGATTAGAATTGTGTTGATGTCCCAATATTTATGGACCTGACTGTAAATGGGGAGGGCTCTGAGGGAAAAGAGTATTTTTGGCAAGATAGCCGTTTTTATAGCTGTAACTCTGCCCAAAAAGGAAATGTGATATTTGTCCCAGGATCTTAACAGGGCTCTAATATGAGAGACTATGGGATGGTAATTGGCATGGAATAGGGCCTGAAAAGTGTGAGTGAGTTATATCCCAAGGTAACGAAAAATATGAGTGCACTATGTGAATGAAAAGTAATGCTGTAAAGTGGGCGCGGGGTCACTGGGTATATTTATTGGCATGGTAGAACATTTAGCAAGGTTAACTACCAGGCCTGATATGGTATGGAAGGATTCCAATAGGGAGGTCAGGTTAGGTAACACAATTAGGGGGTTTGTTAAAAAGAGGACATCGTCTGCATAGAGACTGAGTTTAAATTCTCCAGGTCCTTTACAATAGCCTTTGAAGTTGATTTTCTTAGATTGCCCTGGATAGGGGTTCAATTGCTAATGCAAATAGAAGGGGGCGTAACTCTGCTTCTATAGAAGACTGCATAAGCTGTAAGAGTGACCCCCCCCCACAATTAGATGCGGGGGGGGAGATAGCAATCCAATTTTGTAAAAATTGTTTTAAAAAAATGTAGCTTGTGCATCATTGGGATGTATACAGAAGCTATAGTAGTGGCACAGTCTTGGATCTTGCCTTGTAAAATGGTATATCTACTATTAGGGTCCTTGTAAACATGACTGACATCAAACATAACGGAGTACAGTATGAATATGGCCACTCTACGGGACATAGTGGTGTGAGCTCTACAATAAAATTGTTTGAAGATTTTGTCAAAACATTTCGGGTGGTTGGCGTTAGAGAAGTGGGTCTACTGCGATAGGAGGATATCTGCTCCTAGGCTTTTATGATGGCGAAATACCTTCTTGCGTTTCTGGAGAAGGTTAAAACCCTGCACATTGTGAGATATTACTTTAAGAGCCATATAGGGTCAACCAACTGGTAGCTTGGTTATAGCTATCTGACCGGTGAGATACGTAGAATGAAGGAGCATCACAGAAAAGTATCCAACCACAATCCACATTTGCTGATGCAGCATGGTGAAAGTAAAAGTACTGGTAGAATGTACCCATGGAGTAGCCAGACCCATATATCCAAGACCGTGTAATAACTGCATGTGCCATACTTTAAGAGAAGCTCTTGTCCCTGGTATAGTCTGAAATAAAACTGTAATAGAAGAACTTCCATAAAAAAAAACATAAAAAACTTAGACAAACTAATAGATGAAACTGTGCTCAAAAACCAACAGCGAGCAAGGGGGTCAGGGGAGATCACTCCATCCAAACAAAAATCAACATTCTTCGGACTTGGATGTCCGATACCCACCAAGGGAGCCAGAAAGATGAGGGACAGGGCAACAGTACAAAACATCCGAGTCCGAGAGTAAGTAGGGGGATTATTGTAGACGTGGGGAGACACACTGCCCAAAGGCAAAAGGCTGGTTTAGACAGTACTTCGGTGCTGATGTCCCATTCGGCCTGTGGTTGTAACAATTTCAGAGGTAAGTGAGAGACATTGTAGGGGCTCCTAAGTTAGGGGGGTCAATGCAGTTATTCAAACTTATCTGTTGTAGTGTCCGGTGTGATTATCCTCCTGGCAAGGCCCAATTGTTCAAGAGTAGAGCTAGTTGGCAAAGTTCCTTAATGATACATTCCCCATAGTCATGTCTGAACTTAGAAAAAAACTGTTATTTATCTGTCGTCAGGAGAACCAGTGTTTGGCATTTGTTAGGCTGTTAGGTCTCAAAATGGTTGGCACCATCTTGTTTGATTCCAGCGGGGGGGAAGGTGTAGTCCACAGTGGACTTGGCCACGGGGTAGAAGGGTGGCGTGTTAAGGCATCAGATTCCAGAAGGCCTAGTTTTATCAGGAGATCCTTACTTTCAGCAACGTTTACACCATGTAAGTGGTGCCATTGTGAGGAACCGTGAGCTTAAATGGGAAACCCCAACGGTATTGGATACCAGCTGACTGAAGCACTTTTGTGACTTCTTTCATCTTGCGTCTATGGTCCAGAGTGATCTGAGAACTTATCTGGGAAGATTTTAACCCCATCCAATTCAATGGAAGCAGCATTTCTAGAGGCTCACAGAATATCCTCTTTAGTAAGGTAATCCTTCATGCAGAGTATGACATCACGAGGGGGTTTATCTGCTGGTGGTTTAGGGTGCAGGGCCCGGTGTATCCTATCACATGCAAAGGCTGTTATAGATTCCTCTGGGAGGAGGGTATGGTAAAGCTTGTTTGCTACTTTTGTGAGATCAGTGACGGCCTCAGGGGTGCCCCCCAACCGCAAGTTGTTTCTATGGTTACGGTTGTCTAGGTCTTCTACCTGCGATTGCATGAACTGGAAATTTTCAGCCACATAGTCCTTGCAGAGATCAGCATGGGCTAGGGCAAGTTCATCATGTTTAGTCTCTAAAAGATCTGTGTGACTGCCTAAGGCAGTGATCTCTAGTGACAGAGTGCTGGTAGTTTTGTGCAGCTCAGTTTGGAATTTCTCCACTAGTTTTTCATACATAGAGGACAGACTATTCTTCAGGTCAGCCTCAGTTAGCTGAGTGGAGTACTCACAGTTCTCTTGTGGCTGGGCTGAGGTCGCTGGCGAAACCGCTGGAGACTTAATCCCCGGGCGTCATCTTTAGCCATGCCTGCCTGTTCTTTGGCGTGCAAGAGATAGGTGGTGAGAGACCGTTGCTGCTGGTGGTTCTTCGATCTCTTGCAGGTCGGCATGCACCTTGTCCCACAGGGGTGTGTGACAGATTGTATCCAAAAATTGTGCAAAAAAACCCTGTGGAAGATGGTTTAATCTCCATGTCTGCAGGATCCTCTCATTTCTTGATATGATGTCGCCCCATTCTCACTGCACCTGCGTGCCCACATCTGATCACATGTAGACAAGGAAGCTCATGTAATCGTCTCTCCTGTCTTCACACTGACAGAGTGTGAGGAGAGGAGAGCCAATCAGCGGCATCTCCTCACAGGGGAGACTGTACAGATAATCAGGACACTGATCATCAGTGAACTGATTATCAGTGCAGCCCCAACAGTACCCAAAAGTGATGCCAATTTGTGTCCATTAGTGATGCAAGTCAGTGCTGCCTTTCAGTGCCCATCAGCACCTGCTAATCAGTGCCACCCACCAGTGCCCATAAGTGCCTTCTATCAGTGCTCATCAAAGCCGCATATCAGTTCCCATCTGTGCAGCATATTAGTTCCTTCCTCATCAGTGCCACCACATCAGTGCCCATCTTTGCAGCCTATCAGTGCCCATCAGTGCAGCCTCATCAGAGCACATCAATGAAGGAGAAAAAATACTTGTTTACAAAATTTTCTGACAGAAACTAAGAAAAACTTTTTTCCCCAAATTTTTGGTCTTTCTTCATTTTTTTAGCAACAAATTAAAAGCTCAATGGTGATTATTACCACCAAAAGAAAGCTCTATTTGCGTGAAAAAAATGATAAAAATATAATTTGGGTACAGCGTTGCTTGACAGTGCAATCAGTGCTGAAAGCTGAAAATTGGCCTGGCCAGGAAAGGGGTAAAAGTTCCCAGTATTGAAGCAGTTAAAAGGAGGTCAGCAATGGCAGCCACCATGTGTTTTTTTCTTGACAGGTTTACTTTAAAGTACACCTGTGAGCAGGGCTGCCTTGACAACAGAGACAAAATGGGCAGCAAATTCATCAAACCTAGTTCAGACAGTTCTTTTCCTGTCTCCTTGCTGAACACTGCTGTGTTGGGGGAGCTTGCTGTATTTGGGAAATTAAATGATGGAATGGGGCTCAACCATGAGATGTTTACCTAGTGCCAACAGTGTCTCAGTCTTACTTATAATCAGTGAAGAATGTGCTCATGCATGGCTCCCAAATATACGCAAATGCAAAGATGGGAAGATTCAGTAGTATTACTCGCCTTTGCACTGCCTGAGGCAAGAAGAAACACTAGTAATCTAGTAATATGCTACATTTATCATAGATCTTCAAAAAAGTGGATGTTAAAGTATTAAGGTGAATATTAAAGTAGAAACTGAATGCAAAACTTATCAGAATAAGGAAGTATGTTTATCTGGACAACATATCCACTATTCTCTTCCCCTCTCGGAAAAAGCCACCATTAGAGTTGAGCGAACACCTAGATGTTTGGGTTTGGTGGGTTTGGCCGAACTTGGAAAAAAAGTTCGAGTTCGGGCCTGAACTTCACCCTGAACCCCATTGAAGTCAATGGTAACCCGAACTTTTGGGCACTAAAATGGCTCTAAAAAAGGCCTGGAAAGGGCTAGGGGGCTGCAAAAGGAAGCAAAAATGGGGGTAAGCGTAGGACAAGTGCCTTGCAAACAAATGTGGATAGGGAAATAACTTAAAATAACATTAAAAAAAAATGGAGGAGGAGGTGGATGTGGAGTAGGAGGGTGAGGCGGTTGAGGAGGCGATGACCGTGGCGGTGTAGGTGGAAGTGGTGGTGGAGGAGGAGGAGGTAGCCAACACTGTTTTTTGTTTGTTCGTTTTTTTTTTTATAATTGGGGTAGCCCCCAAAATATTGAGACATATTAAAAAAAAAATAAGTTCACTTAAGTATACCAATGGCTGTGTGAGGCCAGTATAAATGTCTATTCTGCACAAGGTACAGGCACAGACAAGTCTTGTGGGATTCATTTTAATAAACATTGGCTGTGGACAGGCAGCTGCCGTACTAAACACACATTCAGAAAATAACAATGGCTGCAGGGCAGGCCAGCACCTCCAAGGCATAAAGGGCAAGCTCAGGCCATGTGCCCAATTTGGAGACCCAGAAGTTGAATGAGGCAGACCCGTCAGTCAGTATGTGTAGGCGTGTGCACACATACTGTTCCACCATGTTGCTGAAATGCTGCCTCCTGCTAAGACGTTGGTGGTGCTGTTTGTTGTGGCGTGCTGCTGACAAAGCTTTTCCACATTTCGGCCATGCTAACCCTGCCTTCTGAGGTGCTGGCGGTATCACAGCTGTGTTGGCGACCTCTTCCTCCTCCTCTGCCTTCGCCTTGTGCTTCAACTGAGCCCCTGGTTCATTTGGGAATGCCCTCAGCAGCGCATCTACCAGCGTGCGCTAGTAGTCACACATCTTCTGATCACGCTCCAGTGAGGGAATTAAGGACAGCACGTTGTCCTTGTAACGGGGATCCAGCAGGGGATCCAGCAGGGTGGTCACCCAGTAATCAGAACAAGTTACAATGTGGACAACTCGGCTGTCATTGCGCAGGCATTGCAGCATGTAGTCGCTCATGTGTGACAGGCTGCCAGAGGCAAAGACAAGCTGTCCTCTGTGGGAGTTGTATCATCTGTGTCCTCCGTACCCCCCAGCCATGCTCCAGTGATGCCCACAGGCTGCGTTGGGTGCAACCCTGCTGTGAACATGGTTCCTCCTCCTCTTCATCCTCATCCTCCTCATCCTCCATAACTGTACCCTGGCTTGAAAATGTTTTACCTGGCCTATGCTGGTGCAGGAACCCACCCTCCGAGCCACTTGTGAATGACTGGCCTGATAACCATGGAAATTACCCCTCTTCCTCCTCCTCTTCCTCCTGTACCACATCCTCTTCCATCATCACCCGAAGTGTTTTTTCAAGGAGACATAGAAGTGGGATAGTAACGCTGAGAACAGTGTCATCTGCACTGGCCATGTTGGTGGAGTACTCGAAACACCACAATATAGTACACAGGTCACGCATGGAGGCCCACTCGTTCGTGGTGAAGTGGTGCTGTTCCGCAGAGGGACTGACCTATGGGTGCTGCAGCTGAAACTCCACTATTGCCTGCTGCTGCTCGCACAGTCTCTCCAGCATGTGCAAGGTGGAGTTCCACCTTGTGGGCACATCGCATAGGAGGTGGTGAGTGGGAAGGCCGAAGTTCCGCTGCAGCGCAGACAGGCGAGCAGCAGCAGGGTGAGAATGCCGAAAGCGCGCACAGACGGTCCGCTCTTTCTGCAGCAGCTCTGACATATCTGGGTAGTTTTTTAGAAATTTCTGCACCACCAAATTCAGCACATGCACCAGGCAAGGGATGTGCGTAAACCGGCTAGGCCCAGAGCTGCTACGAGATTTCTCCCATTATCGCACACTACCAGGCCGGGCTTGAGACTCAGTGGCAACAACCACTCATCGGTCTGTTGTTCAATGCCCGTCCACAGCTCCTGCACAATGTGGGGTTTATCCCCCAATCATATCAGTTTTAAAACAGCCTGCTGTCGTTTCCCGCTGGATGTGCTGAAGTTGGTGGTGAAGGTGTTACGCTGATCGGATGAGGAGGAAGCGGAGTAGGAGGAGGCGGCAACAGGAGGCAAAGAGAAATGCCCTGCAATCCTCGGTGGCGGAAGGACATGCGCCAAACTGCTATCCGCCTCAGGCCCACCCGCCACTACATTTGCCCAGTATGCAGTTAGCGAGATATAGAGTCCCTGCCCGTGCTTACTGGTCCACGTATCAGTGGTTATGTGGCCCTTGCCACAGATGGCGTTGCGCAGTGCACACTTGTCCCTGACTTGTTTGTGCAAGGAAGGGATGGCTCACCTGGAAAAGTAGTGGCGGCTGGGAACCACGTACTGTGGGGCAGCCACCACCATCAGGTTTTTAAAACTGCCCGTGTCCACTAGACGGAATGACAGCATTTCAAAGGCCAGGCATTTTGAAATGCTGGCATTCAGGGTCAGGGATCGCGAGTGGGTAGGGGGGTACTTCCTCTTTCTCTCCAGTGTTTGGGAGATGGACAGCTGTAAGCTTCCTTAGGACCGCGTGGAAATGCTTTGGGACGGTGGCGGACATGGTGGCGTTGCTGTCACATCGTCTGTTTGCTGGTTGGCAGATGACACTGGCATTGTAGAGCTGGAGGAAGAGGCCGAGGCAGCAGCAGAAGAGGAAGCAGGAGGAGCCTGAGACCTTTCTTGGATTTTAAGGTGCTTATTCCACTGCAGCTCGTGCTTTGCATGTAGATGCCTGGTCATACAGGTTGTGCTCAGGTTTAGAACATTTATGCCTCGCTTCAGGCTCTGAAACATGACTTGGGGCTCAGACTACTTGGCTGATTTACAAGGGGCTGAGGTGAAAGACAGATGGCCATGGGGTTCAGGTGCCAACTCTGAGCTTTCAGCAAGGGACCGGGTGGGAGACAATGTGAAGGAACTGGAGGCATTGTCAGCCACCCAATCTACTATCGCCTGTACTTCTTCTGGCCTCACGATTAATTGAGCAGCATTCGGGCCTACCATATAACGTTGAAGGGTCTTCCCTCTACTCGCACCTGAGGAAGGTGTTTCACTTGTGCGTGTAGCTGGCACAGATCGACCATGTCCTCTCCTTGCAATAGGAGCTTCACCAACACCAGCAGCACCAGCAGCACCACGACCACGACTTCGTCCCTTATTTGACGCTCTCCTCATTCTGGACGCAAATGTACTATTTAGCACAAATCAATATTATTTTTTAAACCGGCAATGTGCAATTTTGTGCAAAAAATGCACAGCAAGGTGCAAATGTACTATGTAGCACTATTTATTAATAATAATAAAAAAGAGTAATAAATTATTATTCTTTTTTTTTTAAACCAGCAATGTAGACGCACTTTTTATTTTTGTGCAAGAAATGCACCGCTGGCCACAAATGTAGTATTTAGAATATTTTTATTTTTTTTAAACCAGCAATGTAGAGGCACTTTTTATTTTTGTGCAAGAAATGCACCTCTGGCCGCAAATGTAGTATTTAAAATATTTTTTATTTTAAACCAGCAATGTAGACGCACTTTTTATTTTTGTGCAAGAAATGCACCGCCGGCCGCAAATGTAGTATTTCGAATTTTTTTTTTTTTTAAACCAGCAATGTAGACGCGCTTTTTAATTTTGTGCAAGAATTGCACAGCAAGGTGCAAATGTACTATGTAGCACTATTTATTAATAATAAAAAAAGAATAATAAATTATTATTCTTTTTTTTTTAAACCAGCAATGTAGACGCACTTTTTATTTTTGTGCAAGAAATGCACCGCTGGCCGCAAACGTAGTATTTAGAATATATATATTTTTTAAACCAGCAATGTAGACACACATTTTAATTGTGTGCAAGAAATGCCCCGCTGGCCGCAAATGTAATATTCTGCACAAAAAAAAATGTTTTAATTTGTCTAACTGCAATGTAAAAGCAGTATTTAAATATGCCAAAATGTTGCCAACTGAACTAACAGAACATGATTAAAGTAGTGTCCCTGACACACAAGCAGTTGCAAGTGCACTGCACTTGCAAAAATGGCTGCAAACGCCCACCTAACAAACAGAAAAATTGCTTAGGTTTTATATGAGGCACTTTGCTTAGCAAACAAAATGTACTCTAGTAAACAAAAATCTCCTCTAGCACCCACCCACCAATAAATCGCTGTTTTTAACAGATTTTCTAAAGCTAATCTGTCCCTCACACCAGCAGCAGCATCCTCTCCCTACACTAGTATGAGATGATTTTCGAAAGCTAATCTGTCCCTCACACCAGCAGCAGGATCCTCTCCCTACACTAGTATGAGATGATGTGACATGCAGCGCTACGTGACTCCAGCTTATATAGAGGCTGGGTCACATGATGCACTGGCCAATCACAGCCATGCCATTAGTAGGCATGGCTGTGATGGCTTCTAAGGGCAAACAAGTGAAACACTTGTTGATTGGCTGGCCTGCAGCTATTCAAATGGTGCAAAAAAATACCCGAACCCTGACCCCAAACCTGGACTTTTTCTCAAATGTCCGGGTTCTGGTTCGGGACACGGACATCCTAAAGTCGCTCAACTCTACCCACCATTTATTTTGCTTAATGTGGATGTAAATCCAAAAAAAAAAAAAATTAATGATTCTGCCGGATAGAGTATAGCATGTCATATGTCATCTGTGCCCAGTCTTGCCACAAAGAGTTAAACCAACTGTGAGTGATGAGCTTATCTTTTTTCAGGAAGAGAAAGTCAGACTAACAGGGAAATACACAGATGATCAGCCCATGCTCTGTGAGTGACAAGCAATTTGCTTATCTCCTTCACACAGCAGAGAAAGTTTTACACTCCCTCCCTCCTCAATGTCTCAGTATAGAGGTGGGTGGGGAGGCTTGTGACATCGCAACTCCACCCATCAAGCTCCAGCAAACACAGACACCCTCTGATTTCAGAGTTTTACAGAGCTGCTAGTGCTTACAGGAAGGACATTTGAAAGGTAAGGATAGATGCAGGAGGCTTGCATGGATATATACATTAATACCGTGCCATTAGTTTATACTGGGTGGGTGGTGGGTTTACAGCCATTTTAAAAGTTATTTGCTTATTAGGAGCAGACACCATAGAGAATAATATGGCAGTAGTAACCAATTTTTTGGTCACATGATATTAGAGTAACACTTTAACTAACTTAGGGCACAGAGACACCATAAATTAACCAATTTTTGGTAGAATATAAGATGAGATTTTGCCAAGTAAACAGATTTCTAACATATCAAACCTTAAGATTGCATGCATCCATGAAATGGCCACAAAATTTGGTGGCGTGTATTTCCCATAGGTGGTGTTTTAAAAGCCCCTACAGGCCATCAGTTTAAAGTTAACTACGAATAATGAGCCTAGAATTATTTCTCTTACTCCGGTGTGCAAATCTATATGTGACATGTGTAGGGCAATCAGCGTTTTCTTCACTGCATGCGTTTACATTTGTACATGCATGTATATGGGGGTGGGTGGGCCTCAAACATTTTTGTGAGGGATTTTAAGTGCTCAGGTGGAACTTTAATTTTATACACTTTTAATTTTATAATATGATGATTTTTTTGGTGACAGGCTCTTTTTAATGAGACATTAGGGTTTTAAAAGACCCCTGATGTCTCACCTGTTCTCCAGTGAAGCTGGTGGAACACAAATCTTGATTACATGAAGACATGTCACTTTTGGGTCAGGAAGGGGAAGGGGAGGCCAGTGAATGGATATTCACTGTCCTCCCTCCCCTCTATCTGGCGGCACCCACAATGCTGGTGCTGGGTCTGCTGATGGGTGCTCGTTGCCTGGTAAGCATGGCGGGGGTGTGCGGCCGATACAGGGGTGTGTGAAAGCAATTGGGCAGCTTGCTTTCTCCTGCCAGCCGGGGGTTGGCTTGTCAGATATACACATACTCCCAGCAGGTGCAGCCGATGGTAGCGAAAGGTTTAAATGATTGATATATTTTGTATTACTGAAATAATATCTTACATTTGCAATTACACTGGTGATTAAATGTATCTGTCTATTTATTTATTTATCTATCTATCTATCTATCTATCTATCTATCTATCTATCTATCTATCTATCTATCTATCTACCTGTCAGATAAGAGCATTTTATTTTCCTATAGACAAAACAGGAAATACATAAACATGTATAAAGGTATAATAATGAACTGAAAAGCATTCAAATGCTCTTAACATACTGCTAACACCTTGCCAGTGCCAATATGCTGCAGCAAGGCAGGTTTTCTGCTGTGTGCACATGTTGTGACTAGCAGGATTTTACTATGAAATTGCAAGATTTATTTGACACAGCCCCATAGCTAATGACAGTGTTACCTAGCAGCACTTAGTTAGCATGTCTGCTCACAGAGGTATTCATTAACTTACTTCTGGATTCAATTTATCAATATTCAAAATAGCAGGCACTGTTCAGCATCAAAAACATGTTTTACTGCTTTAAGTATATGTATTGCCAAAAACTTTTTTTAAGTTTTGCGTAGGGTTAAAAATTTTTACTGCCTCTGTACCTTTGGGGAAATTACCCTTCACTTTCTTTTTTAGAGACGGAAAAGCAAGTTAGAGGAACTTTGTCAAAGTGAGTGACAACTCTAAAATATTGGATATCTTTCTCAATGACAGTGGTCACCAGTACAAACAGAAAAGTGAATCTCCCCAATGGAGACACTAACAGCAATACAAATTTACCAGAAGGTCTAAATCTTTCCTACTCTATGCAAAACGTACAAGAGGTTTTGTCTAGGGATACACTTAAATTCTGGACACAGGCTTGCTAAGGCTAGGTCCACATCCCTGCATGTAGCTGCAGATGCGGGAATCGCATCTCATCACACACCCGTAACCACCCGTAGCTAAATCACGCTGCTCTTAGGAGACATTCTGAATGGCACCCCCACGCATCTCAGTGTAGCACCCTCTAGTGCTAGAAGTGTAGATAGGTTTTTTGTGTGTGTTTAGAGTAGGTAAATTTGTGCAGGCCTGGCTAGCCGCCAAGCCAGTCTGTGTTTTTTCCTGGGTTGAGCAGAGATCCAGGGAGAGCTGAAAAACTCACAGGCAGAATCACTGAGACCTCACCCCAATTCTAGAAAGTACTGGAACCTTCTAGAAAGATGGGAGGGGAAGTAAGGTGGAGCTACCTGGAGTATTCTGAGGGCCCTGACTAATCCAACTTGGGTTTGCAGGGGGCAGGCCCCCTCAAATACTCTGTGTCAGCCCAGCTGGGGAGGAGAGTTTGGGTGGAAGCTGGAGATGAAGTGTTAGGTTGTCGTGGCCTTTGAGGTAGATTTCCAGTCTTGGGGACGGTGACCTTGGGCCTGGGCTCGGGTGCGGATGGGACCTTCTTAAAACTCATGGAGGTGTCCTGTCTAGGAGGCACTGGGAGCAAGGAGAGGACAGCGGGAGAACACTGCTGGGCAAGTCTCCAGGACAAGGAACAGTCAAGAGGGCTGGTGAGTAACACACAGGAGGACAGGGAGGCAGACCTGAGATGACTGGGATGGGTGCAGAGCCAGTCAGGAGGACTGTGGTGGCATGGGCAATGGAAAGGGGCAGCTGCAGCCAGGGGGGCTGGCAGTGCCTGAAGAGGTGGTACTGGGAGCAGGAGCCACATGTAGAACAGCTAGCACTAAGAACTACCATTTTTCTGCTACACTATAGGGGCCCGCGGTCCTTGCCTGCAAAGGGCATTTTCTTTGGCACTGACAGAGCCAGTAGCAGATCCCTACATCAGAGCTAGCTGGTCCTGGGAGTGATAGTCTGCAACCAAGGTTGAGGAGAAGATGACACATTTACTGGAGTGTATATAGTTAAGTCCCTACCAATTCCCTTCAATCAAATGGGCATCCTATATGCACCGTTTCCCATCCAAGTTCAATTCCCCTAAATAAAAAAATAAACAAAGCATCAAGGACTGCTTCTTGTCTCTGAGTGACTGGAAATGTGTGTGCCTGGCTGTGCAGGGTGGGAGACGACCACATTCACCAGCAGCTCATACGAGGGTAGTGCTACATCAGCTTGCAGTGCATTTGCAGGTGTGGGAACCGCAGGGAAATTGCTTAGTCAAAAAGACCATGCAATTTCCCTGCGGCCGCATTTTTGAAAAGGTGCATGCACTTTTTTTCAGTTTAAATGGGTTGCTGTGCCCGTGCAAACGTGGGCTGCACAAAACGCGAGAGTGTGAACCTAGGGTGACACATCTCTGCAACTGCTGCCTCCTCAGTTATGTGCTCTAGCATTACCTTAAAGAGGTATTAGAACGATAAACTCTCCCTCAGAACACCAAAAGGACCCTCTCCCTAATGTAGTAGTGGAAGGTTTTATATTGATAAACTCTCCCTCAAAGCACCAACAGGAACCTCTCCCTAACGCAGTAGGAGATGGCTTTATAACAATAAACTCTCTGAGGGAGAGTTTATCGTTCTAAAGCCAACTACTACTGCATTAGGGAGATGTTCCTGTTGGTGCTCTGAGGGAGAGTTTATCATTATAAAGCCATTTCCTACTGAATTAGGGAAACGATCCTGTTGGTGCTCTGAGGGAGATATTCTCATTCTAAAACCATCTACTACTGCATTAGGGAAACATTCCTGTTGGTGCTCTGAGGGAGAGATTATCGTTATAAAACCATCCACCTCTGCATTAGGGAGAGGTTCCTGTTGGTGCTCTGAGGGAGAGTTTATTGTTATAAAGCCATCTCCTACTGCATTAGGGAGAGGTTCCTGTTGGTGCTCTGAGGGAGAGTTTATCGTTCTAAAACCATCTACTACTGCATTAGGGAGATGTTCCTGTTGGTGCTCTGAGGGAGAGTTTATCATTATAAAGCCATTTCCTACTGAATTAGGGAAACGTTCATGTTGGTACTCTGGGGGAGAGTTTATCGTTCTAAAACCAACTACTACTGCATTAGGGAGAGGTTCCTGTTGGTGCTTTGAGATAGAGTTTATCGTTCTAAAAACATCTACTACTGCATTAGGGAGAGATTATCGTTCAAAAACCAACTACTACTGCATTAGGGAGAGGTTCCTGTTGGTGCTCTGAGGGAGAGTTTATCGTTATAAAACCATCCACTACTGCATTAGGGAGAGGTTCCTTTTGGTGCTCTGAGGGAGAGTTTATCGTTATAAAGCCATCTCCTACTGCATTAGGGAGAGGTTCCTGTTGGTGCTCTGAGGAATAGTCTATCAATATAAAACCATCCACTACTACATTAGGGTGAGGGTCCTTTTGGTGCTCTGAGGGAGAGTTTATCGTTCTAAAACCAACTACTACTGCATTAGGGAGAGGTTCCTGTTGGTGCTCTGAGGTAGAGTTTATCGTTATAAAGCCATCTCCTACTGCATTAGGGAGAGGTTCCTGTTGCTGCTCTGAGGGAGAGTTTATCGTTCTAAAACCATCTACTACTGCATTAGGGAGAGGTTCCTGTTGGTGCTCTGAGGGAGAGTTTATCGTTCTAATACCAACTGCTACTGCATTAAGGAGAGGTTCCTGTTTGTGCTCTGAGGGAGAGTTTATTGTTCTAAAACCAACTACTACTGCATTAGGGAGAGGTTCCTGTTGGTGCTCTGAGGGAGAGTTTATCGTTCTAAAACCATCTACTACTGCATTAGGGAGATGTTCCTGTTGGTGCTCTGAGGGAGAGTTTATCATTATAAAGCCATTTCCTACTGAATTAGGGAAACGTTCATGTTGGTACTCTGGGGGAGAGTTTATCGTTCTAAAACCAACTACTACTGCATTAGGGAGAGGTTCCTGTTGGTGCTTTGAGGTAGAGTTTATCGTTCTAAAAACATCTACTACTGCATTAGGGAGAGATTATCGTTCAAAAACCAACTACTACTGCATTAGGGAGAGGTTCCAGTTGGTGCTCTGAGGGAGAGTTTACTGTTATAAAGCCATCTCCTACTGCATTAGGGAGAGGTTCCTGTTGGTGCTCTGAGGGAGAGTCTATCAATATAAAACCATCCACTACTACATTAGGGTGAGGTTCCTGTTGGTGCTCTGAGGTAGAGTTTATCATTCTAAAAACATCTACTACTGCATTAGGGAGAGGTTCCTGTTGGTGCTCTGAGGGAGAGTTTATCGTTATAAAGCCATCTCCTACTGCATTAAGGAGAGGTTCCTGTTGCTGCTCTGAGGGAGAGTTTATCGTTCTAAAACCATCTACTACTGCATTAGAAAGAGGTTCCTGTTGGTGCTCTGAGGGAGAGTTTATCGTTCTAATACCAACTGCTAATGCATTAGGGAGAGGTTCCTGTTTGTGCTCTGAGGGAGAGTTTATTGTTCTAAAACCAACTACTACTGCATTAGGGAGAGGTTCCTGTTGGTGCTCTGAGGGAGAGTTTATCGTTCTAAAACCAACTACTACTGCATTAGGGAGAGTTTCCTGTTGGTGCTCTGAGGGAGAGTTTATCGTTCTAAAACCATCTACTACTGCATTAGGGAGATGTTCCTGTTGGTGCTCTGAGGGAGAGTTTATCATTATAAAGCCATTTCCTACTGAATTAGGGAAACGTTCCTGTTGGTACTTTGGGGGAGAGTTTATCGTTATAAAACCATCCACTACTGTATTAGGGAGAGGTTCCTGTTGGTGCTCTGAGGGAGAGTTTATCGTTATAAAACCAACTACTATTACATTAGGGAGAGTTTATCATTCTAAAAACATCTGAGGGATTACGTCATCATCTACCAAAATCTTGCTATTTGAGAGGGAGTCTCGTGGTTGTCCTT
>BLSH010175074.1:233767-261964 GCA_018402905.1 Glandirana rugosa | reverse complement strand
ACCATCCACTATTGCATTAGGGAGAGGTTCCTGTTGGTGCTCTGAGGGAGAGTTTATTGTTCTAAAAACATCTACTACTGCATTAGGGAGAGGTTCCTGTTGGTGCTCTGAGGGAGAGCTTATCGTTATAAAGCCATCTCCTACTGCATTAGGGAGAGGTTCCTGTTGGTGCTCTGAGGGAGAGTTTATTGTTATAAAACCATCCACTACTGCATTAGGGAGAGTCTCCTGTTTGTGCTTTGAGGGAGAGTTTATCATTCTAAAAACCATCTACTACTGCATTAGGGAGAGGTTCCTGTTGGTGCTCTGAGGGAGAGTTTATCGTTATAAAGCCATCTCCTACTGCATTAGGGAGAGCTTCCTGTTGGTGCTTTGAGGGAGAGTTTATCGTTATAAAACCATCCACTACTGCATTAGGGAGAGGTTCCTGTTGGTGCTCTGAGGGAGAGTTTATCGTTATAAAGCCATCTCCTATTGCATTAGGGAGAGGTTCCTGTTGGTGCTGTGAGGGGTAGATTATTGTTCTAAAATCATCTCATACTGTAGTAGGGACAGGTTCCTGTTGGTGCTGTGAAAGACAGATTATCGTTCTAAAATCATCCCATACTTGTGTAGGGAGAGATTCCTGCTGCTGGTGTGAGCGGTGCATTTCTCGCACAAAAATAAAAAGTGCATCTACAATTTTCTTTTTTTTAAAAAAATAAATAAATAATTATTTATTCTTTTTTTTTGTATTAATAAATAGTGTTTCATAGTACATTTGTGTCCAGAATGAGGAGAGCATCAAATAAGAGACGTGGTGGTGGCCGTGGTGCTGCTGGTGTTGGTGGTGTTGCTGAAGCTCCTGTTGCAAGGAGAGGACGTGGTCGATCTGTGCCAGCTACACGCACAAGTGAAACACCTTCCTCGGTTAGCCGACAGAACCTTTAACGTTATATGGTAGGCCCGAATGGCGCTCAACGAATGGAGAGGCCAGAACAAGTACAGGCGATAGTAGATTGGGTAATTAAAAATGATATATATACCGCGCTTAGAAATGAAATCACAAAAGCTGCGACAAAACTGTGCGATAATACCACCGTGAATCAAAATAATCTAACTATGTCGCGCTAAAAAGTAAAGTGCATACCTGTAAACAATAAATATAAAGTGCAAAAAAGGGTCATATTGCAAACCCACATAAATCAAAATACATAAAGGTGTTTTATACTTGCAAACACCACCTGTTAAATATTTAAACCGTATAAGGTGCAAATGTGTATATCAAGTGCAAAAATATAAAGTTCATCAGCAGCAATAGTAAATATATTCCAGACAGTCTCTTAAAGTTGTAAATTGAAGATTCCCCGTAACCTCAAGAGGAAAGAAATTTTTTTTGAGAAATTTCAGCTGAGAGAGGGGACACCAAAGTTCCAGTTGTTTTCTTAAGTCATCCACCACCACGTTATCTATATCACCTCCAGTGAGAGAAGGGGGTAAGGTAGAATACTCTTACCAGATTATTAGACCCACTATCTCTAGTAAGGGTCATAGAAGCCAGCAGATATAACCCTCTGCGGGGTGTATATTAGCACCATAGTGGAAGACTCTTCCTATAATGATAGACCTCCGTTTCCCAGATGTTTCAAAGCTCCAGCCTCTCAACTCCCGTTAGCAGCATATAAGGATAATAAAAGGAATCCACATAGTGTTATAACATATGGCCAATATTTATTAAGGATTAAAAACACAGGGTACTTACAAACATCCACAAAGTCAGCGTGTTGTATACAGATAAAAAGCCGGCAAGATCGTGATACACCCATCCGTTCGGGATCACATGGGGCATGGTGACATCAGTGCTTGGCTCTGCCCTACATGTTTCGTCACAACTGACGTCTTCCTGGGGCACAGGCTACTCACTGAGTCACCACTTAAATACTTCCTATTTGTGTTCCGAGTCTCACTGTGGATCCACCGCCATCTTAACTCACACCAAGCCTTACTGTCACAACACAATTGTAAACAGGAGGTACACTCAGATACTGAAATCTGTCATTAAAACAACGATGGTTACCACAGTGCAGCCCAATGACCGAGATATACCTGGTCCCATCGGGTAAGGTCTCAAACCCTATTTTACGGGTAATAACAAAATTCCTCAGAGTGTCACGGTCAATTCATTGAAAAAATGACGGTGAGACCCCTAGTGTTCACATGTGCAAATGACCTCAATAGGTCTAACAATATATTCCAATAACTCATTTAATACACAGACAAGAAAATTAAAAATACTATGTGGAAATAGTCATTATACCATTAAAATTAACAAGTTAAGATTAGGCTGCAGGAAAAGGTTGGAAAAGGATTAAAATAACTTTTAATCTGCTACATACCAACTAGGGTGCCACAGACTAGGAGTTATCAATAAAGGCGTTTAATTCTACATCAACGTTCAAACCCATGGGTTTCAAACTCTGTATCTTATAAATCCAACTCATTTCCAATTTTGAAATCTCCCTTCCTCCTGGCTCCACCCCTCCAATGCAGTTTTAACACATCAATGCCGAGAAACATAGTCCCCCTGGGGTTCCTCTCATGTTTTTCTCGGTAATGTCTCGAGAGAGGATGATTTTTAAATCCTCTCTTTATGTTCCCAATATGCTCTTTGAGCCTTACCTGGAGGGGTCTAATAGTCCTTCTTACATGGACAGGTGATAAGATACACCCCATTCACAGTATTGCAGGAAATGAAGGATTTAATTGAGAAACTGTGAGTGGTGCTATTAGAAACAAAAGTACTAGTCTTTCTCTCTCGTATCTCATTTATTTGGCATACTGTGCATATTTTGCACTTGTGAAAACCTAGAATATTCTCAAAGAAACTAAGTCTCTCAATAGGGGGATCACACATACCCGGAGATAATTTGTCTCTAAGTGACGGAACTCCCCTAAAGACCACCCTTGGTTTCTCTGACACAACACCACCCAACACTGGATCATTCTTGATAATATGCCAGTGTTTCTTGATCAGTCTTTTGATTTGATAATGTTGTGTCGAGAAGCCTGTAATTAATGGGCTCACACCATCACCATGGCGATGATGGAAGAGGATGTGGCACAGGAGGAGGAGGAAGAGGGGTAATTTCCACGGTTATCAGACCAGTCATTCACAAGTGGCTCAGAGGGTGGGTTCCTGCACCAGCATAGGCCAGGTCAAAAATGTTCAAGCCAGGGGACAGTTCTGGAGGATGAGGAGGACGAGGATGATGGGGAGGAGGAGGAACCATGTTCACAGCAGGGTGGCACCCAACACAGCTCGTGGGCATCACTGGAGCGTGGCTGGGGGGATACGGAGGACACAGATGATACACCTCCCACAGAGGACAGCTTGTCTTTGCCTCTGGGCAGCCTGGCACACATGAGCGACTACATGCTGCAGTGCCTGCTCAACAACAGCTGAGTTGCCCACATTTTAACTTGTGCTGATTACTGGGTGGCCACCCTGCTGGATCCCCGTTACAAGGACAACATGCCGTCCTTAATTCCCTCACTGGAGCGTGATCGGAAGATGCGTGACTACAAGGGCACTCTGGTAGACGCGCTGCTGAGGGCATTCCCAAATGACACTGGGGCTCAGTGGAAGCACAAGGCGAAGGCAGAGGAGGAGGAGGAGGAGGAGGAAGAGGTCACCAACACAGCTGTGGCACCGCCAGCATCTCAGAAGGCAGGGTTAGCATGGCCAAAATGTGGAAAAGCTTTGTCAGCAGCACGCAACCACAAACAGCCCCACCAGCTGATAGGCAACGTCTTAGCAGGAGGCAGTATTTCAGCAACATGGTGGAACAGTATGTGTGCACACGCCTACACCTACTGACTGATGGGTCAGCCCCATTCAACTTTTGGGTCTCCAAATTGGCCACATGGCCTGAGCTTGCCCTTTATGCCTTGGAGGTGCTGGTCTGCCCTGCAGCCAGTGTATTGTCTGAACGTGTGTTTAGTACGGCAGGGATCGTTATCACAGACAAGCGCAGCCTCCTGTCCACAGCCAACGTGGACAAGCTAACCTTTATTAAAATGAATCAGGCATGGATCCCACAAGACTTGTCTGTACCTTGTGCAGAATAGACATTTAGACTGGCCTTACACAGCCATTGATATCCTTTTTTTTTTGGAATATGTCTCAATATTTTGGGGGCTACCCCAATTCTAAAAACAAACCAAACAAACAAAAAACAGTGTTGGCTACCTCCTCCTCCTCCTCCACCACCGCCACTTCCACCTACACTGCCACAGTCACGGCCTAGTCAACCTCTAGGCTCCTACTCCACATCCACCTCCTCCTCCCATTTTTATTTTTTTTTATGTGATTTTAAGTTATTTCCCTATCCACATTTGTTTGCAGGGCACTTGTCCTACTCTTACCCCCATTTTGCTTCCTTTTGCAGCCTTCTAGCACTTTCCATGACTTTTTTACAGCCATTTTTGTGCCCAAAAGTTTGAGTCACCATTGACTTCAATGGGGTTCGATGTCCGGGGTCAAGTTCGGATCGAGTTCGGTACCGTACCCGAACGGTTTCACGAGGTTCTGCTGAACCCGACGAACTCGAACATCCAGGTGTCCGCTCAACTTTAATACCAAATAAAAAAATGTAAAAAATTAAATGTATTCATCAATTTAGGTCAATATATATTCTGCTACATATTTTTGGTAAAAAATCACAATAAGCGTATATTGGTTTGCGCAGAAGTTATAGCTTCTACAAACTATGGGATATATTTATGGAATTTTTATTAATTTTTTTTCTTTTTTACTAGTAATGGCGATGATCAACGATTTTTAGCAGGACTGTGATATTGCGACAGACAAATCGGACACTAAGTGACACTTTTTGGGGACCAGTGACACCAATACAGCGATCAGTGCTAAAAAAAAATGCACTGTCACTGTACTAATGACACTGGCAGGGAAGGGGTTAACATCAGGGGTGACCAAAGGGTTAAATGTGCTCCTAGGGGGTGCTTTCTAACTGTGGGGGGGGGGGTGCTTTGACTGGGGGAAAACCAAGAACTGTTTTTGCAGAATCACAAGATCTCCAATGTCACCTCTCACAGAATGGCGATCTGCATTGTTTTCATTCTGCCTCTCCGGAGAACCATCGGCGGGTCCCAGCGGACCCGCTGATTGGCTCCCGCTGTGTCCAATCACAGCAGGAGAGGGTCAATGGTGGCAAGCGCATGCCCCAGACCCAGGTACGTGATTTCACGCAGGAGGGCTGCCCTGCCACAGTATATCTGCGTGGGACGGTCCTTAAGGGGTTAATAAACTTTAGTGTAATTATAATCAATCTGATTCCAGTTTCCTAAGTACAGCTACACTGAAAGCTGGTTCGGTTCACATGTTATGTGAATCGGATGTGGTTAAAAATGCATCCAATTTGCATATGTGTGAACTAAGCCTGTGCAGAATGTATCTCAGTTATGATATCATTTTTGACGAAGGGGGGGCGATGATGTCAATTTTGATGAAAAGTACATAGAGCAGAACCGAAAGTGCCCATGTTGCATTATGGGATTCGTAGTTTATTTCACGGCATCATGCCAAGTGTTTACTCTCGTGCCCGCCACCCTCTGCAACAGTGTGCCCGCCGCTCAGGCAGACCCGATCTCCGCCGGTGAGCCGCGATAGCTGGCCACAGCTGAAAAACGGGGAACCGCCGATGTAAACACGGTGGTTCCCCACTCTGTCAGAAAGCGTGACAGAGATCTACTGATCCCTGTCAGTGGACAGTTAGAACACACCTAGGGAACACAGTTAACCCCTAGAGCGCCCCCCCAGGTTAACCCCTTCACTGCCAGTGTAATTTATACAGTAATCAGTGGACATTTACATTTCTGATCACTCTATAAATGTCATTGGTCCCAAAAATTGTGAAAAATGTCCGACATGTCGGCCCCAATATCGCAGTCCCGATAAAAATCGCAGATCGCGGCCATCACCAGTAAAAAAAAAAAAATTATAAAAACGTCAGAAATTAATTCTCATGGTTTATAAATGTGGCAACTTTAGCGCAAACCAATCAATAAACACAGATTGCGATTTTTTTTTACCAAAATTATGAGGAAGAATATAAATCGGCCAAAACCGATGAATACATTTGTTTTTTTATATTTTTTTTTATTTGTATTTTAGCAAAAAGTAAGAAATATATATATATTTTTTCCAAATTTGTAAGCTCTATTTGTGGGAAAAAAGGGCACAAATTTCGTTTGGGTACAATGTCGCACGACTGCGCAATTGTCAGTTAAAGCGACACAGTGCCGAATCGCAAACAGTGCTCTGGTCCTAACATGGGAAATCCTTCCATGGCTGAAGTGGTTAAAGGACACGTGGTGTATTTCCTATACAAAGACTTCTGATTTGGGATCCACAGATGAATATTTGTGTTGCTGTATCCCAGAGTTCATCTTGAACTATACCATTTGGTATTGGACTTCTTTTATATGCACAAACTTTATATTCATTTATTCTTTATGAAATATGAACTTTTCACTTCTGTTATTTGATTATGATTTTTTTCACTTTTTATGTTATTTATAATTACTGGATGCACATTTATATTTATGGTACTCTTTATTCGAGCTAGCGTGGCAATTTACAAAGAAAATTTACATATTATCTATGCTATCCTATACATTTTTTGCTGCAGCTTAATTTTAATCATTTTCACCATTTGCACGGTATCTCTTTATTTTTATTTATATTCAACTTTTGTATGGCTAGACAAAGAGCAACGTGTTATGAAAGTGTGCCATGCTAATAAAAGAAAAGTAGCATTTCAAAGCTGATGTCGCAGCATTACCTTGTTTTGTATACGTAAGCCCTCGTTGTCCATGGTATACAAAACAAGTTTTTTGTACTTCGCAGAGAACGCAAGAATGAATTATTTTTATGACCTTTTCCAGGACAGTGCACTTAACCTGTATTGACATTTTCCTAAGAGCACATTGTGTTTGAAGTTTAGCATCATGCAGATGTTTGAAAATGCAATTACCTCCCTGTCTGCTGAATGCTAGCCAAAACTAACTACATGTAAAGACAGGCTAAATCGCTCACATGTGGATTTGTTAAATCGTATAATATTATGTAACGCTTTCAAGATCTTTCAAGGCCTCCAGCAGTTCAAAAAGCAGTTTTATAGGTAATTATATTTCATATTTTCTTTAAATAATAAAATATTTGCTTTTAAAAGTCCTTGGACAATCTTTCAAGAAAATTCATATTGAAATTCTCTAGAGGAGCATAAGGTTCAGTGTTCAAATGTGAAAAGCTTAAAGAGGCCATGTCACCTACTCTGTAGTGATATACCTTATTGCAGACATTATGAAACTGGTTTGCCTTGTTCAGCCATATGCTGTAGTTATAAGGCTCCATTCACACTTGTGCCACTCCAAAGTCGTCCACTGCGACTTTACATTGCTACTTTGCTGCAACTTTGGATGGGTGCAACTTTGTCCATTGACTTTGGCTTTGACTGTTGCACAACTGTCGCATTGATAACATTAAGATGCGACTTTCATGTGCCTTTTGAGACATTGCTGTCTATGGCACTCAAGTCACATGAAAGTCCCATCAAAGTATTGCAGGAACCTTTTAAATCGCTACAAATTGCATAGATTTAAAAGGCTTCCATTGAAATACATGGGCTGTGACTTGTCATACAACTTTACATGTCCAAAATCACATGACAAGTTGCACAAGTGTGAATGGAGCCAAAGATAGTACTTGTTTGGGCAAAATCAATTGTACCTGGGGAAAGACCACACCAGGAGCAGAATATTGTGTAGCAGGTGCTAGCCACCACTACCCACGCTCTCTGACCCCCCACAGCTGCGGGCTCTTTCCCCTCCCTCTCTCCCCTCATGCCACTGTGCTGGAGAGCAGCGCTGGATAGGATAGTCACCAGCTGCTGCTCCAGATTGGCCATAGACAGGACCAATCACAGCAGGGAAGTCCACACACAAGAGAGGAGAGGAGCATCTTGGGACATGTAGTCCTGGTTTCAGGCAGCTCTCTGGTGATCCACAGAGAACAGACTACAGCCCCCAGAGAAAGATCTGCTATTAAAGACACAGACCCCCAGTGCCAGTTGCTGGAGTTGTCACAGGCGGTCGAGAATGAGAAAACATCTGGTCTCTGGAACTATTGTTGCTCTATCGTAGGAAGTGATGAGAGGCCTCTGCGACCATTATCTATGACTATTTACTGCTAGCATCAGAGGCTGAGTTACTAGGATTCACACCGCCAGTCGCATAGTTACTCAATTAATGCCCGCAGGCCTTTAGGCTGCCATAAAGCGTGCCAAAGATAAGAGCTCCAACAACTTGTCCTTAAGTCCCCCCCATACGTTTACTTGCTTGAAGAAGGACCACACCTTGGGCCCCTTTCCTTAGAGTGAACTCTAAGCCAGTGTTGTTCAAAACACATTGTATTGTGTTCTTTTGGTTTATTCTCATTACCAGCTGTTATTTGTTGATTTACCCTAGCTAAGGTTCCAGAGCTAATTATCCTTTACTTGGGTACAATCTCATTCTGTATAGTTTATGGTGACTTTATTTACTGGAAGTGAAATTCTGTTATTTCAAACCATCTTTGTTGAGTGATTTCAATACAGCAACTTGGTTATCTCTATTTTGTTGTATGTGTCCCTTTTCTATATTAACCTGTCGCCAGGTGTGGGCTATCCTTATAACTGTGTATATACTCGGGGCTACGGAAGTTTCTCAATTCAACCGGGTGTGCCAGAGGGGTAAATGCTGTTCTTGGAGTCAGGGCACAGAACAAAGAACCCAAAATGATTAAGCAGCTCCTACAGGGGTGAAGCTACAATTTTATATCACACTTCTGTTAGGCCTGGTGCTTAGCAGCTGAAATTAATTTCCAAGTTCGTTCAGACCAAAAAAAAAACCACTGAGGCATGCTTAGCTAGATATTACAGTTTACTCTTTTTTACAAGATTAAAGAAAATGGCTACTTCATGCTGATCTACATGATTTATCTCAGACGTCTCAGCCCATTCCATTATTATACACCTACCATTATGTCACATACTACAAGTTATACAATACAACCCATGGGCAGCTAACACAAATCTATTTAACCACTTCCGGACTGCCCACCGCACATTGACTGTGGCAGGGCGGCCCAGCTGTGCGAAACAAACGTTCTATCTTCTTCCAGGTCTGGGGCATGCGCACGCCACTGGTGACCCGCTCTCGCTGTGCTTGGACACAGTGGGAGCCAATCAGTGGGTCCCAGCGGACGCAATGTCCTCCAGGACCCACGATCATTGACAGGAGAGGCAGAACGGCGGTCTGCCTATGTAAACAAGGCAGACCACCGTTCTGTCAGAGAGGAAAATGGAAATGTTGTGTTTCTGTTAAGCAGAAACATGGATCTCTGTTTTCCTCCAGTTAAGCCATCCCCCACACAGTTAAAAATCACTCCCTAGGAGCACACTTAACCCTTTGATCACCCCTGATGTTAACTCCTTCCCTGCCAGTGTCATTAGTACAGTGACACTGCTTTTTTTTTTAGCACTGATCACTGTATTAGTGTCACTGGTCCCCAAAAAGTGTCCGATTTGTCCACCACAATGTCGCAGTCCTGCTAAAAATTGCTGATCACTGTCTAGTAGAAATAAAAATGGCATAAAAATATCCCATAGTTTGTAGACACAATAACTTTTGCCCAAACCAATCTATATACGCTTATTGAGATTTTTTTTTTTTACCAAAAACATGTAGCAGAATACATATTGGCCTAAATTTATGAAGAAATTTGATTTTTTAAATTTTTTTTATTGAATATGTTTTATAGTAGAAAGTAAAAATATATATATTTTTTCAAAATTGACTGTCTTTTTTTGTTTATAACGCAAAAAATAAAACCACAGAGGTGATCAAATACCACCAAAAGAAAGCTCTATTTGTGGGAAAAAAAGGACGTCAATTTTGTTCAGGTACAGTGTTGCATGAATGCGCAATTGTCAGTTAAAGCAATGCAGTGCCGTATCACAAAAAATGGCCTGGTCATGAAGGGGGTGAAACCTTCCAGGGCTGAAGTGGTTAATATACTAATATGCTCCATTATTAACAATTGGAATATATCATAACTGTGCATAAAAAGACAGACATTTCCTATCATCCTTACATTACATAAAGTATGTCTACTGTATACTAAAAGGACAAAGCACTGAAACTGTTGCTAGACCTATTCTCCATTACCTATGTCTGTTATCAAGGAGAGTTGCAGCCACTATTATGCATAAGAACTGAACATTTAGAAAAAGGAATTATTCAGGAATCCACCTTTTTGTTTGGCAAAAACACATAATTCTTTGTTCCCCCAATGCACAAATGACTACAGCCATGATAACATCATACGTTTAGCCCATTATTTAACTGGACCCCATTCTAAAGCCTAAAATCTATTTAAGACTCCTTAGTGCCTCTGTAACACTCTTGATGTTTAATGTAGACCACTTGTTGACCGCCTAACTAGGAAAATAGATCATTACTTTGACATTTAATACTGGGGTTATGGCTGCAGCTAGATGCCATAACCCCAGTAATAACATTTTCTGCAACCAGCGCTCTTCCTGATAAAAGTGATCCGTGTGGCCCCCTCCACCGCTTTCCTGTGGTTCTCGGACTTACCTGGCTGATGGGGAAGCCAGAGAACCGCCCCGGCGGTTGTGGCTGCTGGCTATAGAGATAAAAAGAGAAAAGATGGCCTCTGCTCATCTCTATAGCCTATCAGGCCCGTCATGCAACGTCAAGCAAAGTCATGGCCGACTGCAAACAAGGCCATTTTTTTTTAAAGCATCAGATCATTTTTTTTTTTTTTTGATCTGATGCTTTCCATTGTAGAGGAGAGATGAAGGGTCTAATTGACTCCAGATCTCTCCATAGACAGAAGCTGTCATGCCTTACATTTTTACATTCCTTGTCATAGGAATAAAAGTGATAAAAAAATAAATAAATTAAAGAGACAGTGTAAAAATAAAAAAAAGTAATAAAATACATTTAAAAAAAATGTAAGTGCCTCCGCCCTCCTGTTCTGGTGCGCAGAAGCGAACACATACATAGGTCACGCCAACATATGTAAAAGGTGTTCACACCACACATGTGAGTTATTGCCACAATCGTTAGAGTGAGAGCAATAATTCTAGAGCTGGACCCCCTCTGTAACTCTAAACTGGTAACCTGTAAAACATTTTAAATTATCACCTATGGAGATTTTTAAGTACCGTAGTAATGTATCTATTTACTCGGCGTAACATCATCTTTCATTTTTTCTTTTTTTTCATCTTTCATATGTTACAAAAATATTGGGATATATGTTGTGTTTTTTTTTAAATTCATTAAAGTATATTTTTTCTAAAAAATTGTGTTTGAAAAAACGCCACGCAAATACCGCGTGACATAAAAATTGCAATGACCGCCTTTTTATTCTCTAGGGCCTCTGCTAAAAAATATATAATGTTTGGGGGTTCTAAGTAATTTTCTAGCAAACCCCCCCCCCCTGCTTTTTACTTGTAAGCAAAAAGTATCAGAATAGGCCTGGTCCTTAAAGTGGTTATAAACCCCAGGTGTTATAAGTATGAAAGACCAACCTCTGTGTAAAGATTGTACAATAGCCATGTAAATCAAATGATTTGTACCTCATTATTTTAATATATATTCCTGTTACAGCAGGCTGAATATTTCCAGATCCATGGGCGTGTCGATGGGCTCGGGAGACAGAGTCGTGATGTCACCGGACTCCCCTCTCAGTAGTACACGCCGCCACACCTGCTAGTGCTGCATAGCAAAGTGCACGATGGGTGTACATGTGACCATGCCCCCTCATGAGTCCCGACCAACCAGACACCTAGGAAGGCACCACCTGACTTCCTCGAGTCCTGCAATACTGAGGCTCTGAACATCTACTGCTGGGGGAGTCAGAGAGGGGATCTGTGTGGATGTGCTTTGTGTGTTAACCATCCCGGTCTGTCAATCACAGGAGCGGAGGCGTGGCAACACCTTTTTTTTTGTTTTATGTGTCAGATTTATTTTCTGTAGGAAACTGGGGAGGGTACCAGATGACAGGCTGCTCTTTTCCCGTCCAGACTGCAGACAGATGAGTTCTCCTGATTTGCTGAATGAGATGAAATGTTTTGTTTAATTTCATTTTTTTGGATTTACAACCACTTTAAGTGGAGACATTTTGGCTCAATGAGGATGATCAATTATTATAGCAGATCTTTATAGATAAGTGAGGTATTAGTGTGTTACTAGGAGGAGAAGTTGAACATAAGGGATATGTTCATATTGTATATGAATGTTTGTAGTTTGCATTCTTACACTATATTACCAAAAGAATCGGGACACCTGTCTTTACACACACATGAACTTTAATGGCATCCCAGTCTTAGTCCATAGGGTTCAATATTGAGTTTGCACAACCTTTGCAGCTATAGCAGCTTCAACTCTTCTGGGAAGGCTGTCCACAAGGTTTAGGAGTGTGTCTATGGGAATGATTAAGCGCTAGTAATTTGGCGTGAAACGCGTCAGCTCATTTTCCACCTTTCCCATGTTCCTGTTTGATGTTTCACGTACTATATGTACTATTTGGATTTTCTACGATAAAGGTGATTGCAAGATGTGTGGTAGGGATGGGCTGAACACCCCCACCAGAACATCCGAACAGACAAAAAATTTGTGCAAACATTCGAACACCATTAAAGTCTATGGGACCCGAACATGAAAAATCAAAAGTGCTCATTTTAAAAGCTTATATGCAAGTTATTGCCATAAAAATTGTATGGGGACCTGAGCCCTGCCCTAGGGGACATGTATCAATGCAAAAAAAAAACGTTTTAAATCAATAGTTTTTTTAGGAGCAGTAATTTTAATAATGCTTAAAATGAAACAATAAAAATGAAATATTCCTTTAACCACTTCATTCCCGGAAGGAGTTCACACTTTAGGACCAGAGCCCTTTTTGCGATTCGGCGCTGCATTGCTTTAACTGATAATTGCGCGGTCTTGCGACGTTGTACCCAAACGAAATTTGCGTCCTTTTTTTCCCACAAACAGAGCTTTCTTTTGGTGGTATTTGATCATCACTGCGTCATTTCTGATCGCCGCTATAAACAAAAGAAGAGCGACAATTTTGCAAAAAAACCCAAATTTCTTACTTTTTGCTAAAATACAAATCCAAAAAAAAATACAAAAAAAAATTTTTTTCATCAGTTTTGGCCGATTTATATTCTCATATTTGTGATAAAAAAATCGTAATTGGCATTTATTGATTGGTTTGCGCAAAAGTGGCCGCGTTTACGGATGATGAGAATTAATTTTTGGGGTTTTTATTTTTTTTATTTTTTTTACTAGTAATTTAGTCTGCCTGTAAAAGGGTGCACCTCTGTGATGTTTAGAACATAGCCAGAGCAAAATTACATTTTCAAAGGAAAAATTGTCATTTATTATTGCGGCTGTATTGTATTGTCGGTTCCCGGCAATAGACAAAAAATATGAGTAGGGTCCCCCCCCAGTCCAAACCAGACCCTTTGGGTCTGGTGTGGATTTTAAGGGGAACCACCCGCCAACATTACAAAAAAAAATTGACATGGGTTCCCCCCTAAAATACAAACCAGACCCTTATCCGAGCATGCAACCTGGCCGGCCAGGATAGGGGGGGACGAGCGAGCCCCCCCCTCCTGAACCGTACCAGGCTACATGCCCTCAACTTGGGGAGTATGGGTGCTTTGGGGCCGGGGGGCTCTGCGCCCCCCACCCCAAAGCACGTTATCCCCATGTTAATTGGACAAGAATCTCTTCCCCGCAACCCTGGGCTGTAGTTGTGGGGGTCTGCAGGTGGGGGGCTTATCTGAATCTGGAAGCCCCCTTTAATAAGGAGGCCCCCAAATCCCGGTCCCCCATGTGAATTAGTGTCGTTTACATCGTACCCCCACTAATTCACCAAAAGTTTCAAAATAGAAAAAACACAGGAGACAATTAGGGACAAGTCCTTTATTAGAAAATAAAAAGAAGTGTCCCCCGTTGTAATTCATCGCCAATCACGGCGAGCGACAGACCCCCAAAAAAACAAAAAACTAACAGCTCCTCCTCCATGGGAGGGCTCTTGCCAACTGAGCTCTCTTTGTTTTGACGTTTTATTTATAGTGAAGGGCTGGGCCACTCGGTGACGCAATTGAGAGACCAGCCCCTCTGACATCACATGACGTCGGAAGGGGAGGGGCCACCCTGTACCATAAATAAATGTCAAAACAAAACCAGTGCAGATGGCGGCAGCCCTCTCATGGAGGAGGAGCTGTGTGCACCATCTGCAGGCACGGGGGGGGGGGGGCGGGTGACTATGGGGTGTTCGGGCAAACAGCAAATGTTCGGCCCGAACATATGCTCGGGCTGAACCGTTCGCCCATCCCTAATGTGTGGCTGTCCAGTGCCTTGTTTTTTTCACTCCAGCTAATACTTTATAAACGGTTACAGCAAACAGTTTTCCCTTTTTTGGGATAAAAGTGTTAAATGGTTTGTCTCAACGCTCTAACTGGTACATCCACTTTTAAGAGACAACAAACTTACTGGCGAGACCACCAGAAAATAGAAGAAAGAAAGCCTAAGAAAGAAAATGAATGCAGCCATCACATCTAAGAATTGGTAAGCTGCAATATAATAAATGTTTGCTTTTGGGTTTAATACCACTTTATAGGCACATATACAAACTGTTGTAATTCCTACACTGATCACCTTATTTGGATGTAAATACCCTCAAATTAAAGCTGAAAGTCTGCAGTTAAAGCACATCTTATTCGTTTCATTTCAAATCCATTGTGGTGGTGTATAGAGCCAAAAAGATTAGAATTGTGTCGATGTCCCAATATTTATGGACCTGACTGTATACAGTATCTCACAAAAGTGAGTACACCCCTCAAATTTTTGTAAATATTTAATTATATCTTTTCATATGACAACACTGAATAAATGGCACTTTGCTACAATGTAAAGTAGTGAGTGTACAGCTTGTATAACAGTGTAAATTTGTAAATCCCTAAGTGAAAATGTCCAAATTGGGCCCAAAGTGTCAATATTATGTGTGGCTACCATTATTTTCCAGCACTGTCTTAACCTTCTTGGGCATGGAATTCACCAGAGCTTCACAGGTTGCCACTGCAGTCCTCTTCCACTCCTCCATGACAACATCACAGAGCTGGTAAAAGTTAAAGACCTTGCGCTCCTCCACCTTCCATTTGAGGATGCCCACAGATGCTCTATAGCAGGGGTGTCAAACTGGTGGCCCTCCAGTTGTTGCAGAACTACAAGTCCCATCATGCCTCTGCCTCTGGGAGTCATGTTTGTAACAGTCAGCCTTGCAATGCCTCATGGGAATTGTAGTTCCACTACAGCTGGAGGGCCGCCAGTTTGACACCTGTGCTCTATAGGGTTTAGGTCTGGAGACATGCTTGGCCAGTCCATCACCTTTACCCTCAGCTTCTTTAGCAAGGCAGTGGCCGTCTTGGAGGTGTGTTTGGGGTCGTTATCATGTTGGAATACTTCCCTGCGGCCCATTCTCCAAAGGGAGGGGATCATGCTCTGCTTCAGTATGTCACATTACATGTTGGCATTCATGGTTCCCTCAATGAACTGTAGCTCCTCAGTTCCGTCAGCACTCATGCAGCCCCAGACCACGGAACTCCCACCACCATGCTTGACTGTAGGTAAGAGACACTTGTCTTTGTACTCCTCACCTGGCTGCCGCCACACACGCTTGACACCATCTGAACCAAATACGTTTATCTTGGTCTCATCAGACCACAGGACATGGTTCCAATAATCCATGTCCTTAGTCTGCTTGTCTTCAGCAAACTGTTTGCGGGCTTTCTTGTGCATCGTCTTTAGAAGAGGATTCCTTCTGGTACAACAGCCATGCAGACCGATTTGATGCAGTGTGCGGTGTATGGTTTGAGCACTGACAGGCTGACCCCCCACCCCTTCAACCTCTGCAGCAATGCTGGCAGCACTCATACGTCTATTTCCCAAAGACAATCTCTGGATATGACGCTGAGCATGTGCACTCAACTCCTTTGGTCGACCATGGCGAGGTCTGTTCTGAGTGGAACCTGTCCTGTTAAACCACTGTATGGTCTTGGCCAACATGCTGCAGCTCAGTCTCAGGGCCTTGGCAATCTTCTTATAGCCTAGGCCATCTTTATGTAAAGCAACAATACTTTTTTTCAGATCTTTAGAGAGTTCTTTGCAATGAGGTGCCATGTTGAAACTTCCAGTAACCAGTATGAGAGAGTGAGACACCAAATTTAACACACCTGCTCCCCATTCACACCTGAGATCTTGTAACACTAACAAGTTACATGGCACCAGGGAGGGAAAATGGATAATTGGGCCCAATTTGGACATTTTCACTTAGGGGTGTACTCCCCTTTGTTGGCAGCGGTTTAGACATTAATGGCTGTGTGTTGAGTTATATTGAGGGGACAGCAAATGTACACTGTTATACAAGCTGTACACTCACTACTTTACATTGTAGCAAAGTGACATTTCTTCAGTGTTGTCACATGAAAAGTTAGAATAAAATATTTACAAAAATGTGAGGGGTGTACTCACTTTTGTGAGATACTGTACCTTCCAAACCAACCCCACCTCTGGGAAGAACTACAGAAGGTGGGGGTTAAAATTTCCTCCCGAATACCTTAAAATATGAACCACTACAATGATAAAAGTCTGCCAACCTGTATTTGTTGCAAATTGCAAATCTTTTGATGAAAGTTAAAGCCTAAGTGTAGCTAAAATAAATAGAAATGATCCTCAGTCCATGCTTCCCCCACTTCTACCACAGCAATCTTCCACTGTGGCTGACGTTAATACAACTAACAGGCTACAAGATGTCATGGTCCCAGCTCTCCACTTCATCCAATCAGGGAACTCTGCATTCATTTTGAAATTGCAAAGCATTGTTTGAACGCCACCTGTGCTGAGTGGCTGGCCTTCTGTGTTCAGAATGTATCAGGCCAAGGGGCATGGCCATTAACCGAGAACATGGCTGCAATTTAACACAGTTGCTGAAGTGTCTTTCCTGAATGGGCACCTCGCAGCGCCTTGGGGCAGCATACCAGCAAGGAATCAGCCATAGGGAAAAGGAAGGTGTGGGATGGCCCCTGCAAGCTGACTGACTTTTCCTTTCCACCTACATCTTTTCTGCCCAAAATTGTGTGGCCTCTGGCAGATTATCCTCCTCCTCAGCCAACACTTCTCCCAGTAAAATCTGTCACTACGTGCCATGCTGTGGAACCGGTTATTTGATAAGAGCCATACTCAGGGCATGGATACACCATCTATCACCCCTTTAAAAGCAAGACTGAAGCAGGCATTATCACAGTTCAATACTGGGGAGCACAGCTTTCTTTATAGCTTCCTAGATGACACCAGGGAAAGTATGGATAATATTGAGAATGATCCCACAACTGGCCAACCTCTTCTCAATACTACACTTAAGGACATGGCTGTGTCACAGGATGCATCAGGCCAGCAGCTCAGAGCAGAATCTGGAAGCAAATGGGGATCACTGGAATAGTGGTGTCTACTTTAATGATTTCCTGCTTCCAGGGGCATCAACCAAGTATGGAATATAAATGCCAAAACAGTCACGAAGTACTAGCAGTTCCATCTGGTTGTAGGAGGTAAAAAATAAAAATCGTTACGATCCACCTTCACCACACCGCGTCAGACCTTTCCCCTAAGGCAGGGGCCTCCAAACCATGGCCCTCCAGTTGTCCAGGAACTACAATTCCCATAATGCCTAGTCATGTCTGTGAATGTCATAGTTTTACAATGCCTCATGGGACGTGTAGTTCCGCAACAGCTGGAAGGCCGTACTTTGGAAATCCCTGCCCTAAGGTAATAGACTCACCAGAGCTCTATGATTAAATTGTCCAAAAGGAAATCCCCACTGGAGATGGATCCACCCCTGCTTCACGTCAGATACCAATGTATATCCGTAGTGCATGTAGATGACAAGAGTGCTCATATAGTGTAATACTGCAAAATGTATTTCATTTCCATAAAATTCCCCCCTTTCAGGATATGCACTTACAAACATTTAAAATCAAGATAGCATGTAATGTTAATATATCTCTGAGAGATCCTTGCATTGTGTCTAATTCTGACCGCTCCTAGACATGTCTGTTGGGGAGGAATCACTTCAGATGAGAGGATCACTGCTGGTTTTCTGTTACACCGCGTGGTCAGAGCGTGACAACAGAGAACCAGCAGTGATCCTCTCCTGACATTCGGCCCCTGTGTACGGGGCATAACTCTAAATCTCAGCATAATTCTGGATGCCAATGTAAAACTGTAAGTCCAGAAGGTGAAAAGGGGGGTGACTTCTACAACAAGACAAAGATTCTAATCATACCTCAAAAACTGCCATGATCTACTTAAAGTAAATTGAGCTGAAGGTTTTGCAATAACCATCACATTCCATTCACTTAGACATCATTGAAAATCTGATTGATCATTTTTAACCTGTTGGACACATTCAAATTCTTGACAGTGCCAGCTCCCGAGGGCTTAGTCCGGGGGTGTCAAGCCAAGGGGCCCACAGCCTCTCGAACTTGCCAAAGCCCCCCCCCTATGCTGGTAAATGTAGCACTCCATAATTAGAGTATTATCCAAATGTGTTATCCATGAAGTAACTGAAGTACTCCAGTAACAATGGAGCTTCGGGCAATGCCAGAGGAGATGGACAAGATTCCCAGGAGCCCAACTACACCTGTCACATAAGGGGTCTGCCCATCCTATAAAATTTTACCGGGCTATAGTGTACTCTAAGTAGAATGTAAAGCTGTGATACTCTTTGAGATATATTCATGGAACAAGTAGGAACAGACTGGAGAGATTGACCCTAGGTCTCTTTACCAATGGAATACCACCATGGTGGGGAACGCTTTTAGAGATTCCGTCATTAACATGTGGTAACACTGGGAAATAATTCCCTTAGTCTCAGTACTGGAGCTTAATAAATGGAAAATAGGGGTGGGTGACAACACCCACTCCCCTGTGTCGGCCTGCGCCCAGACAGCATAGTCTAGCTGAAGGTAGAGATAAAACATGATGCAGCCTCCTTTGCTCCTGGAGGTGTTTCTGGTTCCAGACAGTGGTTGTTTGTGAGTGCTTTTGAACTACCCTTAGTCAGCCCTATTTATATCGCCATTGCAACCTATTATGTTCATATCCATGATCAACTATTATCACCAAGCAAGTTAAGGAGCAACTCTCAATCTGTAAAAAAGTGACTGTTCAGTTTGATGAATACCGGGACTTTGCTAGCAGTCACTGCATATCACACCAATACTTTGCTTTGTCCCCTTTATCCAACAGTAACATTGTTACTGCCTATTTTAAGCTTCAGGTTGATCCATGGGGAATACCCTTTATTGACCTTAGGACCCTTTACATTCGGGGCTGTGCAATAGTGTGTATGTGGAACGGGTGCGTGTCTTTGGTGTGCAAGGGAGGTATGATGACATTGTCATTTTTAAATCATGGTCCGTGGGTGGAGGTATTGTGTTTTCAAATTTGTAAGCAATAAAGATTTGTTCTATGGATTTCCACTTCCTGGCTTCTTGTTGATGAAGCCTTAGGGGAATCTTCCCCTTTATTTATAGGGATAAAACATGGTTGCTGGTACTAAAAACCTACTTTGCAGGTCAGAGAAGGGCAATAATTTACCATTATGAAATATGTGTGACAGGTGAGTTACCTCATAGGCACGTACTGTGGATGCAAGCCAGGCTAAGAATATTTCAAAATTAGAAGTGATCTGCATAAAGAATGGACAACGATCTATGAAACAAGAGTTGAAAGACTTTTAGTTGGATATAAAATGTATTTGCAAGCTGTGCTTTATGCCAAAGAGGGCATTACTAAATATTGACATACTAAAAATATCATAAAAAACCACCTTGTAAAAGTATATTAACACATCTTACCAATAAAGTCAATCCATTCTCTACTGCAGACTCAGAACTAGGAGTGCTAGAAGAAATTTCAGCACCTTAAATTCTAGGTGTCGGATGACTGATTCAGCTACATGCTATTTTTCTACCTGCTGACCACTATGTCACTGATATGTCTATGCTACAGGGAACCACAGCAGGCATCAAAAAGACACAGGCATCTGACATAACCAAAACTAAATTCACCATTGGCAGAATTGGTAAATATTTTCTTTTGGTGACAGAGTCAATTTAATAAATACGGGGTTCTGACTGGTTTGTTCACTTGGTACTCCAGTTGTAGATAAATCCTTTACCAGCTCACTTTGCACTAGTGAATTTCCAACTTTGCAAAGCAAATCACAGCGATGTCTTTGACAGATTACTTATAGAATGAATCAGTAACAAGCTTTTTTTGCTTTCTGTTTTTAAACTTCATCAAGACAGGAAATTGAACGCTAAGAATTTCAGTTCAGAACATGAAAAAAACACATTAACATTGAATGTTGTAGATGTAACATTAGTAACAGACCGTGTCCTATATTTAAAAGCATAAAGCATGAAAAGCCAGCATATTGTCCCCTTAAATGTAATAACGGCTCGTCATTATCACATCATTATTGGAATATTAACTTTTATGCTCCAAACCATAAATGTGTTAAATATATTAAAGTGGGCAAAAATATCTGTTGGTACTTGCATGGAAATAAAAAAAAATGTCTTTTCACAAATATGAAATGTGTTATATGTCATTAGAGGTCATTGTTAGTAATTAAAAAGTGTAAGTTAAAATAATAAAGGGAATGAGGTACAGCCAAAATAAGAATTTAAACACTAAACTGAAATATATATTAAAAAATCTGTTGAAAATAAACTTGTAAAGTGCTGCCAATAATAAAATACTAATAATTTTATTTATATTTTCTTAGATTGTAGAAATTCACACCCATACATTGTAATTATAGCTTATAAAGTTCACTTCCTCTTTTACAATTGCCAGTGGACATTTGTAAGTTTTCCATATGATCAAAAATGTTGCATATTATGTTGCATATTATTTTTAAATAAGGATTTTCTACTACAATCAGTTGGCAGAGATTCCTTCCCCTCTGGATGGAAATACACACCCAAGACCAACCTTTTTCAACCAGGGTGCCATCAGGTTTCTTCAGGGGTGCATTGGGAAAATGCCTAAAAACTGTCCAAAAAATGTATACAAGCCAGCAGGTGGATCAAGCCTGCCTTTTAGTTATACAAAGCCATATTTTCATTGTGCACCATTAAAAACTTCTAGCTGCTGGTGCCCTAACAACTAATGACATCATCGGTTGGAAAGGAGGGAGTAGGACCCCATCACAGATTCCTTGTTTGCCCTTCCCTGCCCTTCTCCATCAGCACTGGGGTTATATTAGCTGAGTGAGGGAGAAGAGAAACATTAGAATACTAGTCAGTACCAGTGTGCAAAAGTATATTTGCTTTGGAAGAATAATTCACTTCTATCTTTGGGTGTCCTATGTGTGTGGATGTTGCTGCATTATATAAAATAAAAAGTTTGCCGACCGCCTCACGTAGGAGTACAGGGGCAGATCGGCTCTCCTGTGCTGCATCACATACTTAGTACGTGATTTGACATGTCCGGGTAGGGGGCACGTGTCCTCGGTGCCGCAGCTGTGCTATGAGTAGGCACAGCACAAGCCGATCAGCGGGTGCTGCCCAATTGATGTCCACTGGCACCCACTGATTGACAAGGAGAGACACAGAACAGAGCTCTGTTCTGTCAGCAGGGATGTGGTGGATTTTGTTTCCCTGAAAAGCAGGCAATAAAATCCATCAAATATTTTAGTAAAAACAGGATATAGTAAACACAAAAACATTGGTTAGGCACACATTTAACCCTTTGATCACCCTAGGTGCTTACCCCTTCCCAGAGAGTGTCATTAGTACAGTGACAGCACATATTGCACTGTATTAGTGTCACTGGTTCCCACAAAGTGTCAGTTAGTGTCAGTTTGTCTGCTACAATATCGCAGTCCCACTATAAGTACTGGTATATATATATATTAAAAAAATAATAAATTCAGTATATATACCATAGTTGTAGACACTATAACTTTTGTGTAAACCAATCAATATACACTTATTGGGATTCTTTTACCAAAAATATGTAGCAGAATACATAATGGCTGAAATTTATGAAGAAACTAGATTTTTAAATTTTTGTATCAGATATGTTTTATAGCAGAAAGTAAAAAATATTGTTTTTTTTTCAAAATTGTCTGTCTTTTTTGCTTATAGCACAAAATATAAAAAACCCAGTGGTGATCAAATACCACCAAACGAAAGCACTATTTGAGGAGAAAAAAATACATAAATTGAATTTATGTACAGAGTTGCATGGCTGCGCAATTGTTACTTAAAATAACGGAGTGCCAAACAGCAAAAAATGGCCTGGTCATGAAGGGGAGTAAATCTGCCGGAGGGCACTTTCATGGAAGTTGCTGGACACGAAATCTTGCCCTGATTAGCTTACTTTCTCTGCTTTTCACCCCCACCCACCCTCATCCATTCACCATCAGATCCAGCTGCTACAAACCTCACTATCCCTCACCACCATTCACAATAAGGTCAAAATGTCGCTAATCACTAAACTGTTGATCTCCTTGATCAAGTTTTTCTGCAACACTCCATTCCTCAACCAATACGAATTCTAAATTACTTGGCCAATCTCTCAAATTTTGCTGTAAACACATATGTCAAATGTAATTATTATTTTTAGGCTAGTGAAAGCAATCATGAGTTTGGATCTTTTAGTGCACGGACAACTTTGGTGTGAAATTAGATTGCCACAATACTTTGATGTGTCATTTTTACAAATAAATATGATTACCATATGTGAAGCTGTTGCACTCTGTAATGAATGGTGTGTTGTGAAGGGATCCTGAGGCTGGGTTCACACCTATGCGAATTGGATGCGGTTTTCCCCGCATCCAATTCGCATAGCAGGAGATTGTGACCGGCTCTCTATGGAGCCGGTTCACACATCTCCACAGCAGTTCTGGTTTGCACAAAGACGATGTGCATCTTTTGGACCATTTCAGGTCTGAATGCAGCCCAAAATTCAGGCTGAAATCAGACCTGTAACTATAAATCAGCACGCACCGGACACCTGCTGGGAGCCACTGCGGATTCCAGTGTGAACACAGCCTTAGAATGGTACATAAATCTTGAGTCTTGTTTTCATTGTTAGCAGTTGCAGAAAATATTTGAAACAATATGTTTTAAAGAGTGTATGTACAGTATAATTTGCAACCTGGTAACTAATTTGATGGACGAGGAGATGTAAGCAGTCTCTGGCTAACACCTGTAAAATGTTACCTTAAAACATGGTGGCAGTAACTTTGTGGTGCATTTAAGGTCAGCTTCTTTGCTGTTGAAAAACTGAACAAAAACATTTGTGATCTAAAAAGTGTAGTTAAACCCCCCTTTACTCCCCAGATGCAATTGCAGACCCCTTAACTCGTGCAACTCTCTTCCTTCCTGGACATGACCAGGGAAGAAACGTTTCGCTGCTTACCTCTCTCAGCAGCTCAAAGAGGCCAGAGACCCGTTGAGGTAGAGGTGGCTAGGTAAGCAGCTGTTAGAACTAGCATGTGGGCAGCTAGGATAGAGCCTGATAGCACATAACTTCTTCAAAAGACCCAACTAATGTGGTGAGCCTTCCTCTATGGCTACCAGAGTACTCCAGTTCCTGTGGGGTGGCCTTTCATTCTCAGGCCTTGGATCCCTCCAACTGTTCACTTGTGTTACCAAAACTACCATGGATGTCACTAAAAAGGAATGCTGGTTAGGGCAGTGCAGGAATGTTAGCAGGGGCAATTAGCTTGCTTGCTACTAGATGGCTCAGTTCCCAATATAGATTGGGACAGGAAATGTGCTAATTAGGTGTTAGGCCCCTTCCTCTAGTGATGTAATGAGTGAAGTTAGTGCCCATGTAAATGCCCCAGTGCTGTCTTGGTGCAGTTGGGTATCATCTAAGGGCTCTTGACAGGGCTGCAACACCCAATATGCATAGGCGTGCACACAGGGTGTGCCAGGTGTGCCTGGACACACCTTAATCACCTTGTTTGGGTCAGATTCCCCCAGCTTCCTGGCACCACCTGTCTCCCACCTGCAGTGCTACCAGCTCCCCTCCCCTCCTCACCCAGGATGTTTCAGGATGGAGAGCAGGGAAAGGGGCCAGAAAATATTTAATTTATTGGCCCCTTCCTTTTTTGAGTAAACACAGTGAGTGATTTGTACTAATTGCTCCGGTGTTCATTCTTAACTGAAGCATACTATGTTTACTATGCTTCCGTTTGTTAATGAACAGGAAGCCACTCAGCACAACACTTACCATTCATTCACTGTCCACTGTAGCTGAGTCTGCAGAGAAAGGGACAGGGAGATCACTAAAGAGAAGCAGAGGTGCTACTACCCAATAAGATAAGAACATTTTCAGAGCTACCTGGGTGCGGAAAGGCAGTCGCACAGCTACAATGGCAATCATGAAAATTATTATCTTTATAATCTTCAGAATTTATTGGTTCTCCATAAAAGACATATCACTATGAACAAGGTTCACAGGGCTGAAATGCGTTTACGTCTGCTGTCTGTTAATGTGTCTTTTATGGAGAACCAATCATTTCTGAAGATTTTACAGGGAAATCTCTGTCCTCAGTCCCTTTCTCTGTCTCAAAAGTGAGACATCAGAGGTCTCTTAAGACTCTTGATATTTCACAAACCCCACCCCCCCACAAGGGCTGCTAAAAAAAATGAAAAATAAAAATAAAGAAATAATATGAAAAAACAAAACAAAAAACTACTGACACCATCCACTGCCTTACTAACACTAATCTCTGCTCTACTGACACCATCCATTGATCTGCTGATATACACACATGTGTTTGTGCTCTGGGGTGCACACCCTTATGCAATAGGCTGCTCACACCAATGCCAGTAGGACAAGTTGTAGTCACCCTGATTTTTTACAGTTGTTTAGAAGCTGCAAGTGGCATGCAAAAGGCCTTTCAGGCCAGGTCAGAGTCCTCTGAAGTGAGTACTAGTACACCTGGGAGTGACTGTGCCATCTGGTAGCATGCCTGACTGAGCAGAGCTATGGAGGAGACATTGAGAGAGACTGGTATACTAATGAGGACACCTTGTTTAGACTAAAAGATGGAAGCTAAAGGCGGTGGACATAGGAGAAGTGGTCCCAACTCTGCGGTGGACAGGAAGTGATAAGTGAATGTCTACTTCTATGCATGGCATTCCACGCCAAAGAGTTCTATCAACATAATGTCAGATGTCATATGGCCATCTTTGAGAGGTTACAGTAAAGTGTGGAAAATATATTTCATGAGTGGATATTCCTTTATTCTTGAATATTAGGGGCATGCGGCCGGAAAGTTTGTAAGCAGGCCTACTGCTACGAATTTGACACAGTATGGTGAAGGGTTCCATTTCCCAGCAGGGGGGAAGCTGTCCTGTTCAAAGTTTGGTACCAACACACAGCCAGTCACAGCCCCCCTACAGGTAGCTATTTGTGTTCTTGAAGGGTAAATCCACTTTCACTCCACTTTCATGGAACAAAAATATAGAAAAAGAAAATAATTATGAAAATAGCATATACAATTGCTAAAAAATGACCTTTCCTTTTCAAACTGCAGTCATGTAATTTTCTGTAAAATTCAATGCAATATGGTGATCTGGAGGCATTCTACAGACATTTGATGTATGACCCTTCCACTACAAATGTAATTTCCTCAAGGGTTTTAGTCATACTCTGCAACATAAATGTCATTTTTGGTGAGATAATCCCTAAGGGTTAAACATGTTTAAAGAAATGCAGACATTGCAAGTTTTATCATCAGAACACAGAAAGTTCATCAGGTGATTATAATGAATTAGTCACATTCAGAATTAGTATCCAAAAGACAAACAGCTTTTTCTTCAAAGCTAAAACAGGTAGCAGGGGGGGCGTGGCCAACAGAGCACGAAGGTGGACGTCTCCCAGAGGAGCTCTGAGGAGAATCGACAAAAACCTAGGGAATCCTCCGAAATTACGGTCGGGTGCGACTCCATACCGTATAGGTATTGTATACACACCCCAACGAACCTACAAACCTAACATTAGGGGACATAACCTCTGGAATCCGGCCTTGGTACGGACATATCGCCTCGCCTCAGACCCGTGCAGGCAGCCATATTGGCAGGCCGCATCCCACCGCTAATTCCCACCGGCCTTTCAGTTCCTATACCCGGGGGTCACCCGCACCTCATTCCAAGAGGGGGAGACAGCGGGGAGTCCCACGGCCATCACACAGCCTGAACTAGGCAGAGGACACTGTGGATCCCTGCAATGAGCGGCACATCACACCGCCCTCTCCACAGGCCATAAAATCAGCAGCCGTGAATCCCCACCACAAAATAGGAACCGAAATAGATTACCACTAGACCTCCTGACGGTCAGCGGTCATCCCGCGGGGCTCCGTGAGGAAAAATTCATAGGACCGGCGATCGCGCATCTACGCGAGCCCGCGGCTTCACAACGGCCTAGTGCACTAGGCCCGGCGGCCATCTTGGGACTCCCAGGAGCACTAAAAACAGGAGGAAAACAACACCCTCATTACAGGTATTTACAGACATCCTCCGGAGGGGGATTAAGGAAAGCCAGCGGGGTGTCCTGGAGGTGTCCGTAGCAATAGAGGTGATACAAGGCCCAGGAACAGAAGAATAGCGGCGGCCATATTGGGACTCCATAACCATATCCCACTGACAATAGCATAAAACTAACAGGAAAGGCTGGGATTCCTTACTGGATCATATTAAAATACAATATTAACCACTGTCTCTAGCGAAGGACACGAGACCTATACTGGGGGACACGCCAGGCGCACAACATATGTGAACCACGCACCGACCCTATAAGATGACCACCTAGAACGCCTCGCTGGCAGCGATGGGAAGCACTACATCGACTGCAGCCCGCCAAACACCAGTTCCTCCACTGACATCACGAATATGTCCAGAAAGAGGGTAGGAGAATATAAAACACAAAAACTGACATCATTATTTTTTAAACCGGCCCCCCCAAACAACAAGGACCAAAAAGGCAAACAAAACAGCGAAGCCTACACAGACTTACCGGATGAATTCCCTGACGAACCTCCTACACTGACGAGCCCACCCTCCCCCACACACCTTGCAGGGGAAAACCCTATAACGGGTAGCCCAGCCAAAGCCAGAATGCGCATAGACGCAGCAGCACCTGCAACACGAACAAGAGATCCCACAGCAGAAGCGCTAGGCGACAACGCCATACTGAGCTCCTCCATGGCAGCTTTCCCAACCACCGGTCAACCAGTATTAGACAACACTCTTAAAGATATGCTCATGTCCCTCCAAACTTCACTGATGAATGACCTATCTTCTCTACTCACAAAAGTAACAACTGATATAGGTCATATCCAAGACAGAGTTACGTGTATTGAAACCGGGATGGAGGCATGTGTATCTACTGTCAATAACATCATAGATACGGTTAATGAAGTAAAAGAGGAACAATCCTGGATGAGAGCTAAAATAGCAGACTTAGAGGACAGATCTCATCGCAATAATGTCAAACTACGTGGTATACCGGAGAATATCCAACCTCAAGATCTACAAAGATACGCTAAAGGACTTATACGCCTAGTTCTTCCAGAAGCCTCCCCAAGGGATATAATAATAGACCGCATACACAGAATTGCGAAACCCCCGCATCTTGCGGCATCGGTACCTAGGGATGTACTTAAGACACATACGCCAGATAATAATATAGGGAACCCCTCCGAAGACCTTCTTGATCCGCATATTCAGGAAATCGCATAGAAACATCTAGAACTCCAACCTATAAGAGGCCATATGGTGCATCAAACTGTAATAACGCTACTCTAGACAGGAGATTCAGACGATAAAATCGAGAGTAGGTCCTAACAAGGAGAAAATGAAGTAATTGGCATAGATACTACAATAACTGTCATCTATGTGTACGGAGGTAGGGCCAAAGTTATGTGCATTGAGACAGAACCTATACTGGATATAGTCAACAATGAAAACACTC